>OY282503.1:18791704-19391704 GCA_958295605.1 Ajuga chamaepitys | reverse complement strand
CAAAATATTTTTTCTCAGAATCATAATGCTCTAATACCAAATGTAATAACCCTAAATTTAAAAAAAATATATATATATATAAAAATTCAAGGATTGTTTTTCTTAACTAAGTTCAAAATTCAACATCAAACCATTTACTAAATTAATAGACTAGCATTAACTTCGATCGCTTTTAAGATAATTAATTCCCAAACAAAATATCCATAATAATTTATCTAATAAAACAACTAACTTCATAAATTTAAATAAAACATAGTTTTAATGCGGAAGCACATATTCTAAGAGAATTTATTGGAAATAAAATTTAAAGATAAATTTTTTAGGCACCAATCCATCCATTTTCCGCCGTAGGCTCCATTATCCTACAAAATTAATTTCAGATAAATTTTTGAGGCACCAATCCATCCATTTTCCGCCGTAGGCTCCATTATCCTACAAAATTAATTTCAGAGAGGTGAGCTACATCCAGCTCGTGTGGTTCAGTTTGTCAAAAATGAATATAAAGAAAAATAGAGCATTTCATGTGCATAGTGTGTGTGTCTATCTTACATGAGTAACATTCGTAACATTTGAAATAATTTGCATCATAGGCGACTTTCGTAAACATACATATCATTAACTGGACAGGATATCATATTGGGGATCATAAAAAGATCACATATTCACATGCATACACAAATACAAAATTCATCTTAGATATTTAATTTAACAAACTTAAAAGTAAACCCCACCTTAAACTTAGTGCGTGAAGAAAGATGAAAGTTGCCTTAAGCTTTGTAGCCTTAATTTTTTGCTCCTACATTTATGAATATTTATATCTTTGGTGAATAGTCTATTTAGTATCATAATCTAGTTGGAAAGAATATTGGACATCTAGAATAAAGTTAAAATAAAATATTATTTTGAGTTTAAATTATTGACTTTCTTCAATTAAATAAATAAATACAGTAATTTCAAAATATAATTAATGCTTAGAAAAGAGATAGAATTTTTTTTTAATGAAATCCACAAGAAAATATAATGTACAAGGGAGATGGGGTAGAATCTGAAATTTTAAGAAAATGATGAGTTTAAATAAATTTATAACTAAATAGAAAAATACATAAAATAAAATAAAGAGAAAAGGGATTAAATTCCTCCCCTCTTAACATAGACACTCAGTGTCTTTCTTCTCTTCCCTTCCCCCTTTTTCGTTCTGTTACAGATGCAACAATAGTGTCATTTTTTTTATTTCGTCCTCCACCTTCTGCTACAAACATACATATATATATATATATATATATATGCCCCTTTACAAAATTTTAGAAAATACCCATACAGAGTAAAATGTTCATATCAGAGAAGAAAAACTAAATAGAAGGGTTTGCAGGCGGGCGGCATCGCGCAACGGTGTGAGGTGCAGCACCAGATCACACACAAAATAGCTCTCCTTCTTCAATTAAAAAAAAAAAAAAAAAAAAGATTTGTGTAAATGTGAGGAATTTTCGTATAATAAAATAAGAAGAGAGATTTCAAGAGTGGAAGAAGAAAATTGGTAGTGGCGATTGGCCGAAATTAATGGTTTCCCGACCATTCTGCAAAAGATGAAGAATCATTATATAATATATATATATATATGTGTGTGTGTGTGTGTAAAATTGGTACTGTTTTGATGAGAAATTTGGGAGTGTGTGTATGTGTTTCTACCTAAATTAATTTAATAAAGAAGGGAGACGAACCGACTCCACCCGAAAAAGAGGGTATTATGAGACTGTGCGGGTGTGGGATTGTATAGTCAGCTTTAAGGGGCATTCCAAGACTGTGTAGGTATGGGACTGTACAGTTGAAGAGGGCATAAAAGAATTGAAATGGTATCAGAGCATGACCTCTTCTAGTGCAAAGTAGTTCAGGGACGAACCAGGCGGAAGCTGGTGGGCAAGTGATGCCCGGGACTGACGAGGGCGAGGAGTGATTGCCGGTGCAATAAGAAAGAAAGGCACGGAAAAAGAGCGGCTCCTGACATGGCTCTAGGTGAAGGGAGATATGAACAAACCGACTCCATCCAAAAATAGGGTATCCTGAGACTGTGCGGGGGGTGGGACTGTATAGTCGACTTTGAGGGGCATTCCAAAACTGTACTGGTATGGGATTGCATAGTAGAAGAGATCTTAAAAGAATTGAAATGGTATCACAGCAGGATCTCTCCTAGTACGGTGTGGTTCAGGGACGAACCAGGCGGAAGCTGGTGGGCATGTGACGCCTGGAACCCACGAGGACGGGGAGTGATCGCCGTTGCAATAAGGAAGAAAGACACGAACAAGGAGTGACTCCTGGTAGGCTTCTAGATGAAGGGAGACATGAATGAACAGAACTCCACCCAAAAAAGAGGGTATCTTGAGACTGTGCGGGTGTGAGACAGTATAGTCGATTTTGAGAAGCATTCCAAGACTGTGCAGGTATGGAACTGCATAGAAGATGGCTTAAAAGAATTGATAAGTCTTACTCATACCAACAAGGTGCATCTTCATTTCTGACACTCATTCTGAGAAAACTCCAAGGTTAAGCGTGCTTGGTCCTGGGCAATTTAAGGATGGGTGACCCTCGGGGAAGTTTCTCAAGGTGTGCGTGAGAGAGGATAAAACGCGCTGGAAGAGACTTGTGATGGTTTGATTGTTGCAACAAGATAATAACACACGATATATAGATATATATATATAAAGTAAGATAAGATAATCTATATACTAATCTATATATATATAAGCAAAACTCTACTATTTTTAGCGAAAACTTATTTTCACGCCAATTGCAAGTTTCTACATCCAGAAGGACACATATCATTATCTTATTACTCCGATCATAATTAATTATGTGTGTTATTTTTTGTTAATTCTTATATGCATTAGTATACCTTAACATAACATACTAAAATTTTATTGAAATCCAATAAGTATAGATAGAGCTTTTGAATTTTTAAAGTCGATACCTGAAAATAGAGTAAAGAGGAAAACGAGGTCCGGACGATGATGCCGGCTCTCCAAAGGGCCACTAAGGCTTATGTACGAAAATTTTAAGAGAAATAAATAGTTTTGATTGTGAACTTGAATCCCATATCTATATATATATATATATATATATATATATATATATATATATATATATATATATATATATATATATATATATAAGTCAAATGGGGGCATTTATGTAATTTTAACTTTTCCTCCTAAATTTTAAGCCATAATTGGTAACCTTTTGTTATTTTTGCTAAGTTGATTACTTTCTTTCATTTTTTTTAAAATACAAATAACTTTTTCATTTATAATCCATTTTTTATGCATAATATATCAAATTATTCATCTTTACATGATTTTCAGTTTGACATCCATATCATATGTATTATAATGAGATATTTGATTTAAAAAAAAAGAGATTGTTTGTTATTAAATTATTTATGCTAGATTTGATTGTTAATTGTTAATTGTAAATTGAACTACAATATGTTGGCTTGACTTGCAACTAAAAATTAGTAAAATAATTTTCTAATGAAATCCTAATTGAGTATCTTTCACGAAAATACAACTAACTAATTTATTTATGAATTTTTTGAAATATTTTCGTTATCTAAGTTACAAGGGGAGAAAAATCATTTCTTAAATAATGAAATTCGTATTTTATTAAATCAAAGGCCACAATTAATATCTATTTTATAATCATTTTATTAAATCACCAAATCTGTTGATATATTTATTGTATCACAAAAGTAGGGAGCTTTGAGTATATGTACAAATATGTACTAAAACTGTTATTGAAATTATTTTTAATTACTTATTTATATTTTTTATAATGTATATTTTGTTAAAATTACTTTTTAAAGAAATATTACCCTTTGCAACCTAAATTATGACATTTGTCATACTTTGAGATATTTCTACTCTTTTTACATTAACTAAACCTCAACTATAATTCTTTTTTTGTCAAACTAAACCTCAGCTATGTATTTTTACATTTTGTAACATACACAATAATATGTCACACTAACTAACCTCAACATTATTTTTTTACTCTTACAACCTAAGTAATTTTGTTTGCATTGATCAATTTTTATCTTTAAATAAATAAACTATTTATAAGAAATGTGTATCTTTTATATAAATCAACTACAATACCAAATAAAATATTCAATTATTATGAAGAACTTGCAGACTTTAATTTGGTATTCGAATTATAAAATAATGTATAGATTTTATTTTGCTAAAGTAAGATTTTATTGAAAAATAAGAAGTATTTAAGTATATTTGAAAGCACCGAGTGAAATATTAAAAATCGCAAATAAGAATACAAATTTTGAAAGAATTTGTTTATTATTTATAATTAGAAATTGAAAATTTATTTGGATAAATTAAAAAATGTAAAATAAAGGTAAGAGCATAAAGTAAAAGTATGAAACTTTACGTTACATGTGAAATATCCAAAAAAAATATTAGCGTCTTATATATATATATATATATATATATATATATATATATATATATATATATATAGTAGGGAAAATTCTTTAAGTATCATTCCAAGTTAAAATTATGGACTTTAATTGGTTAGTTATCACATTTAACAAGAATAAAAATTGGTTTTAGATTTTAAAGTTGCAAATTGTTTTCTTTCATTTTTAATTTAATTATTATGTATAAGATATCAAATTAATTATCTTTTGACGATATAATTATTTAAGATACTTGAATTAAATATTATATTATTTGTTTGTTAATTACATGAGTTAGACTTCAGTGTTTATTGTGGTTGTAGTGTATAGTATTGGTCTAAAATACAACTAAAAAACAGTCAAATAATTCTCCATTAAAAATAGTTTTACTTGATTATTCATTAAAACTATAACTAATTAATTTATTTATCTAACCCGAATTTTCTCAATTTTTCTTCATTTATTATGTTGAGAGAAAAATAAATGTATATATAATTGATATGTACTTTTAGTGAATTAAAGGGAAATTTAATATTTTATTTATAATCAGCTTATTAATCATTAAATTTGCTTATATATATATATTTGTTATAATAATATTCTTTTCTATGATCAATCACTAAACTACGACTTTTGCGCATATATATGACTTTATATATGATAATTAACCTTGAATTTTTTTCATATTACATTTATTGATATTATTTTTATATAAAGAATTACACTTTGCAACCTAAACTTCTTTTAAATACACAAAATTAACCAACTTATATATCTTTTAAGACCTTGCAACCTAAACAATTAATACTTGGTCACATTAACCAATCTCAACTATGTCTTCTTTTCCACATTTTGCAACATAAGCAATTTAATTTTTTTTCGCTAATCAATGTGTATCTTTAAATAAATATACTTTTTACAATATAAATGTGTAATTTATTTGAAAAATGTCAACGTATATATGAAAATATTAATAAATGTAGAAGACCGCGTAAGTTTTATTTTGTTGTTGAAACTATTGAATAACTTTTGAATTTTATTTTATTATTTTGTTAATTCCGTATGTCTGAAATCACCAAGTAAAGTATTAAAACTTGCAAATAAGATTTTTCTAAAGTTAAATAGTAATAGTTAGAATTTGAAACTATATTTAAATAAATTAGAATGTCTAATGTAAAATGGAAAGATTAAAGGAAACTAATTGTTTTATAACATTATTCAATTTATTTTATTTAATAATATGAGTTGATATTTAGATATTTATGTGTGTTTGAACATTTATAAATAATTAAGCTATTTGTGTAAGCATATAGATCAAGAATGATATAGATATACTAATTTGTGTTTGAATTTTAGAGATAAGAAACAATCATTCGAAAAATGTATATTTTTTATATTTAATATTTTATTTTAGTGATAATCTGTAATATACATAAAGTAATTTATATTAAATTTATATATAACGTGGAGGAAACTTATATTTATATTACTTATAATTTTATTTATGTTTAATCATAAATATTTATTTTATTAGGACAAAACGTCACATTTTTATATATTAAATTATATAATATGTAGTTTAATTAAAATATTTTTAAATAAGACTATCGTGCATCGCACGGGAGTAATACTAGTATATATAAATGCAGAACCTTCTACTATTTTTAGCGAAAATTCATTTTCCCGCCCATTGCAAGTTTCTACATCCGGAAGGACACATGTCATCATCTTATTACTCTAAGTCTGCGATCATAATTAATTATGTGTGTTATTTTTTACTAATTCTTATATGCATTAATTCAGTTGTTTTAAGGAACGCATAATAATTTCGTCCTTTAATTTAAGGGCTGATATGGTGAATATATATGGTAAGTTAAATTTGTTTCCTAACTTATGCACTTCATCATTCCTTAAAAAAAAATTGTTTTATTATTTTTCAAACATTCCTTATTCATTCAATCCATATTCAAAGTTAACATCACATAATGATTTTTACATTTGAAATTATTCTTCAGTTCACCATTTCAATTCCTCTCTCCATTCCATCATCTCCTCCATTCGAATCAGTTTTTTTTTTTTCTTTTCTATACTAATTCAGTTTCTAATTTTTTCGACAAAATTTATTTAATTTTGAGTTTTTTGTAAATTTATTTCTAAATTATTAGTAGTTGTTGAAGTTTGATGTCGTGCTTTTTTTTGAAGATTTTTATGTTTGTGTTTCAGTTTGTTCAATATTGTGTATGATATATGACTTCATCGTTTGTTTAATTGTTTAATTTTTACGTTACTTTGTGCATCATTTTAGTTTATTATTTATATTTTGTGTAACTTTATTTTTTTAATTGTTGATCTCATTCTACTACAGATCTTGAAGATCTATGTATCTGGTTGGGTAGAAAATATTGGTCGAATACTATGAAAGTTTGGCTACGGCCGAGAACAGCCGGTGTTGGAGCCAATGTCAGCTTGAAATTGTTGCCGATTCTGTAAATTTTATGTGCTTGGGAGAAACTTTAATCCTTGTCCATATAATATTATGAAATAACTTTTTTAACATGATATTAAGATCGTTTTACTAAAATGTGTTGTATCTCAATAATAAGGCATTGATATATATATCACACTTCTTTCCCTCGAAATATGACAATGCATGGAAAATGGCTTGAAAGTAATGGACACAGAAGTGTGGAACACACATTTTCTTATGCAAGTTCCTATTCTAAGAATATTCTTGAAAAAAGTTAATATGTAACAATTATACATATTAATTTTAATGTATAACTTTATGTATACTTTGTGTAACTTTATTTTTTTAATTGTTGATGCTATTCTACTATAGATCATGATGATTTACATATTCAGGTAATTCAACAATAATGATTTCTAAATTGTATTCCACAATTCCTAACAAATTTCATTTTTTTTGTCGTATAGGAATTATTATTTTTAGAACATAATAATATGAATTTTTAGATGGTCCATTGGTTTAGACGGAGATCTTAATTACAAGTTGCTTGAGGGATGACATGATTAGTTTATCTTGAGGATATCGATAATGGATTAGTCTTCGTTGGTAACACTCTGCCCCGAATGAAAATAGAATTAAATCATTTTCATTTGATGCACTTTATTTATTTATTTATATTTCCCTTAATTATCACTTATGTTTTTAGTTGATTATACCAAGTTTTGTTATGCATTTTGGGTCCTATTATTGATTTTTTTATATGTGAGTATACCGAAGATTATTTCAGGTGTTGCTGCATATGACGCGTAGCAAGCCTCTGCATTGTTGTAGATACAAGGCAACTGGACCATGATGAAACTGAAAATTGAGCTATGGGGAGGTACACTGATGTGTAGTTTATAATGTCTACTTTGTATAATTTTGTTTACGTTTTCTATGTTAGTCTATTATGAATCTTGGAGATTTACATATTCAAGTAATTCGACAATAATGAATTCCAAATTATATTCTGGAGTTGCTAACAAATTTCATACTTTTTTCTTTTCCAAATCGGGTAGGGTTTAATTTTTTTTAGAAGATAATAATATGGATTTTTAGATGGTCCATTAGTTTAGATCAATCATATAATGTTTTTGTTTATTTTTTAATTTTCTACTCCCTCTCTTATTCTTTTTATCTGAGTATTGAATTGATCTCATGCTATTGATTTGTATTTTTGCAGGTTTTCATATACATTTGTTGTTAACCAACAATATTCGGAATTTGAAAGACTACAAAGGTAGTAAAAAAATTTGTTTAGTTCATGTTTTGGAATTGCTTACAAATTTCATCTTTTTTTTTAGGTGCAGGTAGGGTTTAAACTTTCTTTTAGAAGATAATAATAGAGATTTTTAGATGCTTCTTTAGTTTAGATCAATCATACAATGTTTTTGTTTATCTTTATATTTTCTATTCCATCTCTTTTTTTTCTTTTATATGGGTAATTAATTGATCTCATAATATTTGATTTGTACTTTTGCAGGATTTTATACATTTTGTTGTCAACCAACTGCATCTGAAATTTCAAAGATTAAAAAGGTAATAAGAAAAATTCGCAATAAACCATGTACGCTCTCTTTTGCACTCGAACCATGCAGACTTTTTAGAGTTTCTATTTCTTATCATTGAATTTGGTGTTAATTTTTTCTTCAAAATCTTCGTTTATTTTATCTTATTTTTTGTGTTTTTTTCCTATGCGTCTTTTAATTTTTTTATTTTTGTCGAAAACATTCATTTTTTATATCATGTAGATTTGGTATTTTTGCAGCGTTGCTTACAATCCTTATACAGTCAAAAGTGTCAAATGATTCATTTTTTATCACAATTTTTTATGTATGTCTTTATTCCACGATTCAGAATTTCAATTTCCCTCTTCCATTTCATCCTCTCCGCCATTGGTTATAGTTAGTTTTTTTCCACTCTACTAATTCAGTTGCTGTATTTTTCCCCTATAAAAATTATTTATTTTTAGTTTCGTTGATTTCTTACTAAGGTGGTAGCGATTGTTTTTTTATTGGCGTGTTTTATACCTTTTTAATTCATTGATTTCTTTGTAACTTTTTAATTCATTGATTTCTTTGCGCCTGTTTTTTTTTTTTTTTTTTTTTTTGTAGATTTTGTATATTTCCTTTTTTTTGTGTGTGATATTCATATTATCTTTTTTATTGTTGATCTCATGCTAATACTGATCTTGAAGATAGACATATTTTAAAGAACAACTAGGTATTAAAACATATTCAATTTTTTTCTATTATTTCTAATATATTAAAAAACTTATTGTTTTCTATAGATTATTCCAGGAAATTTCATTAGTGCTATTAGTGGAGTTTTTCCACCAAAACAATGGAGTTCCAATTCCATCCATGGATACTTCTACTGTGTTCGGTGGGGACTGTAAAATCTAAGCTAAGTACTAATGACGGTCCATTTTGAAGAACGGCTAATGCAACTATGTATTAAACATTATCATACAACAAAAAGTTCTTCGATATCCATATATCAAATTGATAGTCGTATTTGACTTTGTTTTATTAATTTATTTTATCTTCTTTTTTCCAAAAAAATATCCTCCAAATCTAATGGGAGGTCTTTTTTTTTATTTGTTAATATAAGAATATAAAAGCATATGTACATTAAACTTTAATGTTAAAATAGTTTCAGCATTGGATACAGAAATGTAGTTAAGGAGCGGAAGCAGTTGTTATTTTTTTATCTTTATCAATTCAAGAAGAAATAAGTAGGTGTATATTAAATTTATATGTCTCAATGGATTTAGTAGTTGATTAATTTAATTATTATAGTTCTCTCTCTATCTCTTGAAGATTAGAACGTGAAGTATAATTATGAGTTCATAATTGTTTTAGAGTCTTCTCTCTCTCTCCAATTTTAACTCTTATATCGATTTAGAGTAATTGTCTATTTAACTTAATTGATCATATATCCAATGGTTACATGTAACTAAGTAATTTAATGTTACAGGTCTAATAGATATATGTGATAATTTCTCCACAGTATCAAAAGACATATTTGAGGATTATAGAAATGTTACGAAATGGAATAACTTATCAACGTGTAACTTCATTTCCTTTTTTCTTTAAGCTTTTGGTGAGTACATATTATATCTAATCAAAAGATTTCAACCAAAAAAATATTTATTTAAAACTATTAATATATATATATATATATATATATAAGAGCAAAACACTCTACTATTTTTAGCCTACTCTATTTTTCCAGCCCATTGTCACTTTTCGCACCTGGTAGGACACGTGTCATGATTTCACCGGTTGGACATAATTTAATTGTGTAATTAATGCATTAATTATTTATATTATTAAAAGTCAATAGATTTGAAGGGATTGTTTAGGATTTTCGGCAACTGATAAGGAATAAATCAATTAATCTTCAACCTTATTTAGGATTGTCAAACATTCCTAAACAAATCCATCAACCCAACCACCTAATATGATATTATTATTTAGCCGTTTTCAAAAGTCATATTCTGCAATTGCTTCTGTGCTCTAATTCCGTTTCGAAATCTCTCTACCCGAATTTATTGGTATTCATTCATTTATTCGATCAAAAATCAATTTTAAACAAAGAAATTTAGGAGATTTATGCTTGAAGTTGTTGGTATTCTATATAACGGATTGTAGATTATGATTTTGTTTAAGTTTGTAACAATTTTTTTTCTTGTGATCAGTATGCGTTGTTTTTTTAGTATAATAATAGTATTTTATTCAACTGAGTTTTGTTCTTCGTATTGTACTTGATTTGTAGATTTATTTTGGATAATTTTTTCATGTTTGTTTGTTGTGTAATCATATACTTTTGTTTGCGTGTTTAATATGAGCATTGTATAATAGTCTATAATTCATATTGAATTTTTTCGTGTGCATATTATCATTGTGAGTAAATCTAATTTTTTCATCTTTTGTTGGCTGCTTATTTTGCATATCTTCAGGAGGCTTGATTAATCAAGAACAATAAGGTAATGAAATTTTTTATGTTTTGTATGTTTTTCTATTTTTTAGTGTGTTTTTTTCGTTAATTTTACGGTTTCTTTAAACCAACCTCACCTTAGTGACTATTTTAATGAAAATTATGTGTCTTTTATTTTTTTGTTCGTATTTATTTTTTTTAATAATCTTCTTCGTTAATATCGTAATTATTATTTGATCTTTTTCGTTTTGCAATATTATTGTTGTTAGTGTATGTAGGGAAAATGATTTAGAAGAAACAGTACAATTTGGACATACAATTATCGTACTTTTTTTTATTTTGATTTCGGTATTTCATGTTGATTTTTTTCTTATTAATCATATAATTTATTTATTAGAACATAAAATTTGAACATTCGTCATTTTGCTTTTACTTTTTTTTACTAATTTTTTTTATCGATTAAGTTATTAGTGGTTTAATGTTTTATAGCACTTATTCTAAGATTTTTTTTTTTGGTTGGATTTGATTGTTATATCCTAATTTGAAACTTGATTTGCTAGACCTTTTACCTTATTTAGATATGGCGCGGACAAAACGCAGCCCACTCTGTTTCTATATAAAGTCCATTAATTTAAGTAATAAAAAGACAATTAATAAAAGACTAAAATATCCTTAATGATAATTGAATTTAATTATTAAAAAACTAATTAGAAGAATTTCCAAAAAAACAAAGAAAAGGTAAAATTATCAGCTTCTCCATCTTCACAACTCTAACTTTTGAAGAAACTATTAATGGAGAATCATTTAAATATTTTACTCAACAATAGTCCACGCACCCACCCAAACAATACTCCTCAGTCCGCTCCTCCTTTTCTTTCTTCTCGCCATCTCATCACATATGATTATGAATTGAAATCTGGGAATATAATAGTGTTTGTTGATGAATAACTGCTAAATAAGGCTTCTATATCAGATTAGACAACTAAAACTCTAATAAGTGCCTAAAGTTTTATTGTATCTATCTGAATATGAGCAATGAACTTTGTATCTATCTGGATCTGAACAAAATACATGACGGATCAGAGATTCAAAGGGAAGGAAAGAAATTTGTTTTTCTGGTTTATTAATTCATAACTTGCGCATTTCTTTGTGAAGCCACTAGACACTAGATTCAAAACATTCAAAATGGTTTATGTAAATGAATAGATTCTTCATTTGTGGTGGATAATGATATTGACTCTTCACTTATATGAAATTGAGGGTGTGTGTTGGATGATTGAATCTAGGAAAACGGAACCTTTAACTAAAATTCTTTTGTTTTCTTTTTTCAATTTTTTTTTTTTTTTGGTTTTATCTAATTTAATTATATTCTTAATTTTTAATTTAAAGGGTAGGATTAGAATTCGATGGGTTGTATGAAGAAGATTGGGTTCATTCATTGTATATGTGTGGACCGTATTAAGAAGTGGGCTGCATTTAGAAAAAATATGGACTGGGAATAGTCTGCGCCTTTAGATATTGATTAAAAAACAAAACTTTTATGTTGTCCAGATTTAATAAAATAATATTTTGTTTTATTATTTTGATCCATTATTTTTAGTAATACTATTTTCATTAATTCGGCTGATTTTTTTGGTAATGATATTAATGACTTCCCTTTAGAAAATTACACTTTATTATTCCTTAAAAACCATTATATGCCTTTATGTATTTTCAAACATTCTATATCGCCATTTGACAAACATTTCATAGTCAATCTTTAGTATCACATAATTTTAGAGATAGATAATTATTATTATGTTTTTCCGTATTTAGTGCTTATTTTTTTTCTTTATTAATCATGTATTAATCTTTGTTAAACCTACAATTTGATTTTTCATCATTTTGCTCTTAATTTTTTTTTTCTGATTTTTTTCTATTATTCTATTAATGATTTAGTGTTCTATAACATTTATTTGGTTGTATTTCTTTTTATCTTCATCTTTATATCCTAATTTGAAACTTGATTTGCTAGATGTTCAATTTGAATATGATTTGAATAAATCTTTGTTGTCATTATAGTTAAGAAGAATTATATTTGTATTCAATGATTTTTCCACTAATAATTTCCAACCTGTTGGGTATATATATATGAATCATGATTTAGATATTTTTTTAAAAAATTATCTATTTTTCGTTATGTAGTTTTAATAAGTGCATGATATCTTTTTTTCTCTACTTCACATAGAAGTAAGCATTTAAAACACTAATACTTACATTACTATTGATATATAAACCCTCATTTACTAATCTTTTTAGTATTTTCCCTTTTTCTTAGATGTTCATCCATACCAAAATGCCTTTATGCCAGAGATTTTATGATGATCGCGAATTCTTGATAATTCCTGACCCGAACATTTAAGAATTGTTTAGCGATTTATATGAACCGCCCCTTTTGCAACAAATTTATTATTTATTTAAAGTTGGTATCTTCCCCCCTATGCGTTATCAGAAAAGCTTCTGAAGAAGCATGGGATGTTTTAGCGAGAGTTCACCCAAACGACTGGGTTCTGAAAATAGGCCGGAGTGAATTCGAAATGGAAAACAAGCTAACCGATGGTGATATTGTACTTTTTCACAATAATAGCGACAATATCTTCGAAGTGAAGATGTTCGATTACACGCTATCTTACAAGGCCGATTGTCCAGAAATCATCGGTTTATGAGCTTGAAGAATTCCAAATTTTCATCAATGATGCCTGCCTCCGGATAAAGAGATTGATATGAGATTTTAAATTTTCAACTTTAGAAAAGTTGACTGCAATATGATTGAAATTTATGTTATTTATTTTATTTAAGTATTTTTTTTATAGTTGAATCTTTTAGGATTCTTGACAGACTATTGTGAAGGAATTTGCCAAAAAAATCTTCGTTCAAACGAGATTTTCAAAGCAGATGCCAAGCTAAGGATGAATTTAAGTTTATTTTGCTTCCTTTTCTTTTCTTAGAAAAAACACATTTTTCTATTTAGCAGCTTCATTTGTTGAAATTGATAATTTAATTTGAATATTTTTATTTTTCAAATCTGTTATTTTAATAATTCTAGATTTTTATATTATTTTTTTTAATTTTTTTTCCTTCTATTATGTAATTATTAACAACATTTAATAAAGTTCACGATAACTCTAAAACTTCAATCACTTAACATCTTTTAAATTAAAATTATTTTTAGCAACAATTAATATATTTAATTCCATAGAGTATCAAAGTATGAATCTTCTTTGTAAATTGATATGTTTTGGTTATGCATGTGGTGCTACAATCCTATTGCCATCGATAATGACAATTTTCCAATTTTCATGGTTGAGTTACGGTTCACCAAACGGTTCGAGGAAAAATTGCAATTTTATTGACATATATGTTGTAAATTTATTTTCTATGTTTTTACTTTTTCATTTAATTTATTATGTTTATTATACATGTTTTTGTAGATTATTCCGAGATACTTTGTGAGACAGCATATCACTCATGATGACCTATGTAACGGAATCACCGTTATTAATACTGGTGACGAAGATTTTATTGTCGGTCTAATGCAATGGAAAATAGTATTGTTCGTCTCACCGGTTGCCACGATATGATCCGATCGTTGAAGTGTTCTAGGATTTATAGGTATATGTTTTTATTTCAACCTCATTTTGATGTTTTTTTAATGAAAATGCTTTATTGAAGATCAGCATAAATGATTTTAATGTTACTTGAATGTTATTCATTGTAAATTCAGTTACATTTTATAATTACTGTGTGTGAAATTACTTTGAATATACACATCAACATTTAATTGATAAATTTGACGTTATGGATAATAATTGATACTATATTAAGTAAATCAACCATTTTATGCAAAATATATGTTTCATCTTATTTATGTTCTATATGATAAAAAAAAATATGGACATTTTATATAATTAAGCAAATTATGAATATATGATTCCATCTAAATTTTATTGTTCTTCTAATGTTGAACAAATATAGTATGTTATTTAATTGCAACAAAGTGCCTTTAATCAATGGCATTTTAAGGTCAACTATTGACATGGATAAATAAATAAATTTCAAACATTCCTTTTAAAATAAAACGATATTGTAATGTTAAATATATAATACATTATTGTAATGTTTAAAAATTAATTCGATATATTCTATATTTTTTTGTCTTTTATTGTAATAACTGTTATTTTAATTTTTAATAATTTTGTTTTCTTAATGAATGTTTATTTTTACCGGAGTTTATGCCCGCTAGGTTTTAATGGGCCTTATGTTATAGCTATAGTTTTTGTTAGTATATATATATATTTTTTTTATATTTTTTTATAGTAGCTAATTTATGTATAACATATATTTATGACACGGATAATGAAGTTAGAAATCGTATCCAAGCTGTAAGGTATGTACTTACGTAATTTTTTTCAGATCTTTTAATTAATGAATGAATTGATAATTTATTTATTCATTTATAGAAAAAAATGATATTAATGTGCTTCATGCAAAAGTCTCTGACGTAATGCACATGCTTGATGAGAACAATGTATTGGTGAACAATTTTTCTACGATTGGTTAGAAATTAAAGCAAGGACGAACTAAATGTTAAATTAAAGTTTTGTGAGAAAAGACATGGTGATGGTCGAATATACTACCTTCCTACAACATCTGAAGTAGCAGCCTTGGTCGTAGGAAATTTTGAGGAGTTGATGGTGATCGAGATATTGCAGTCGAGACTCAATGTGGTTATCTCAGACGCATTAGTGAGTTGAGTGTTGCTTATCTCGCTTTGCAATATCCACTACTATTTCTATATGGAGAAGGTGGTTATAGGGAACACAGTGCTTATGCTAATTTTATCATGGAGAGACCAATTGGGAGGAAAGGGCTAAGTGTGCAAAAATACTTTGCATACAAATTTCAAGAGAGAAATGAAGATACGACTATAATCCTAAGTTCTCGAAGACTACTTCAACAGTTTATGCCAATGCATATTCAGAGTGTGTTTGGTTGCTCATCTCAATATGTGTGTTATTAAAACACAATGGGCTTTTGAGGAGATAAGTACACAACATGATGAATATTGTGTTTGCTTGGAATGATTTGGTAGGTTAACTTTTAATATAACCATTGTTTTATGGTTGGCTTATGGAACCCAACCCTCCCTCCCCCTCCACCCCATGGGTTTCATTCGACCGAGCTGGTGGATTTAGAAAGATGCGGACTTCTAACAAAAATAGGGCTTCCAACCTGTCAACCAAACATGTTAATAGGTGAGTTAAGGCTTATAATAAGGCCTTAACCCACCAACCAAATAGGCCCTGATAGAATCTGGAAGGTTAAAATACGTTAGCACTCACCAAAAGAACTCAGGAGTGAGATGTACAAAGGTTTGGATGATGCACTATTGAGAGGAGAGACTGATGCATGCACCCAAGGAACATGTATGATATTGCCTCCAACATTCACTAGAGAAGCCCGGTACATGATACAAAACTATCAAGATGTTGTGGCAATTGCATTGGCAGGTTGTCCCTATCTTTTCGTAACATTACACTACAATGCAAAGTGGCCGAAAATTAAACTTTTTCTTGAAGAAAGAGGGCTCAAACCAAAAAAACATCTTGATATACTCTCAAGGATATTCAAAGTGAAGCTAGACGACTTGATGGACGATCTACGTAAAAAATAAGATATTTGGAAGGGTTAATGCAGGTATAAATTTAGTGGATTTTTTTAGGAATAAGTATGCTAACTGAATGTCTTTATTTATTTGAAAAACTGATATAAATTTTTTGTTCATTTATTTGCAGTTATTTACACCATGGAGTTTCAGAAAAGAGGGATCCCTCACGCCCATATTATGTTGTTTCTTGACAAGCTGCACAAAAATCCCAGTGGAAGTGACATTGACAAAATTATATCCACAGAAATACCAGATGAGAGTGTTGATCCAAATTATTATGCATCTGATGATGCACGATCCCTGTAGACTTGCTGGGAAAAATTCTCCATGCATGTCTGAAGAGGGGGTTTGCATAAAACACTTTCCAAAGAAAATTTTCGAGGTAACTACTACTGACGATGATGGGTACACAGTATATAGCAGGAGGAATGATGGAAGGAAGGTGATCAGGAATGGTGTTGATCTCGACAATACATTCATCGTTCCTCACAATAGGTACCTTCTAATGAAGTATGATGCTCGTATAAATATCGAGTGGTGCAATCAATCACTTTCAATCAAGTACCTGTTTAAATACGTGAACAAAGGACGCGACCGAGTGACTGCAGGATTTTACAAAATGGTCAAGGATTAGAACATAGGTTATAAAGTTGATGAGGTGAATATGTTTTACAAGTGCAGGTAAATCTCTCCGTGCGAGGCAACTTGGAGGATATTTGGATTTGAAATTCAGTATAGAGACCCACTAGTTGAGAGACTTAGCTTCCACCTCCCAAATCAGCAGAGCATTATATTCTCAGATTCAGATTTGTTGGACTCTATTTTGAGCAGACCATCCGTTCGGGAGAGCATGTTCCTTAGTTGGTTCGAGGCTAACAAAGAATATCCAGAAGCTGCTAAACTAACATATGTAGAATTTCTACAACAATTCGTTTGGAAAGAGGACAAAAGAAAGTGGGAAAAGAGGACCAGAAGATTTGCAATAAGGAGAATATGCTACATCCATCGGGTTCTGGAGAAGGTGTTTTACCCGAGGATTCTTCTTAATATTATGAAATGGTGTACGCCCTATGAGAAAACATTAGGGAATTCAAAGATGTTGTCTACACCACATTTAAGGATGCATATTTTGCACGAGATTTTTTGGATGATGATAAGGAATACATCAACGGTGTTGCCGAAGCAAGTCATTGGGCATCTGCTCAATCTTTGAGAAATCTATTCGTAACACTTTTATTTTCCAGCAGTTTGAGCCGCCCTGAGTTCGTGTGGAAAAAGTGTTGGCAGTATTTGTGTAATGACATTCTTTATAAACAGAGAAAAATTCTACAGTTCCCAGATATTTTAATAAAGAGTAATTTTTTTTTTTTTACACCGAAATAGTATATCGTATAAAAATGCAATTAATTTTACTGCATTAATGACATTAGTTGCTGCAATTTAGAACTGATAATGTCTGATGAAGAGATCAATAACTTTGCACTATTAGATATCGAAGAAATATTTCAAACGTTGGGAAAGTCTTTGAAAGAATATAATGGTATGCCAGTTCCAGATAAGTAGTTTGCCTCAACATATCAGAACAAATTGCTCTTCGCAGAACTATCCTACAACAGGTATGAGGAGATGCAATCCAAATTAAATGATGAACAGAGACATTTCCATAACATGATATTGAGTTCGGTATAAAAAAACGACAGTGGAGTTTATTTTGTGTATGGTTATGGGG
Source organism: Ajuga chamaepitys (assembly GCA_958295605.1). Taxonomy (NCBI): domain Eukaryota; kingdom Viridiplantae; phylum Streptophyta; class Magnoliopsida; order Lamiales; family Lamiaceae; genus Ajuga; species Ajuga chamaepitys. The sequence continues at coordinate 19,373,361 of OY282503.1, read as the reverse complement.
GTACTGGAAAGACATTTATGTGGAGGACTTTGTCTATAACTGTGTATTCTAAAGGTTAGATTGTGATCAACATGACATCAAGTAGCATAGCATCACTTCTTCTGCCTAGTAAACATACTGCCCACTCACTGTTTGTTATTCCTTTGATCATAAATGAAGATTTGACCTGCAACACAATGCAAGAGAGCCACCTGTCTCAACTTCTGGTGAAATGCAAGATGATTATATGGGACGAAGCGGCGATGGTGCACATGCACTGTATTGAAGCTCTTGATAAGACTATGAAGGACCTTATGTAGCTGAGTGAATCAATGAACTCCGACAAGCTTTTTGGTGGTAAAATTGTGGTTCTCGGAGGAGATTTCAGGCAAACACTACTAGTCATTCCTAAAGGATCTTGGGAGGGTATTGTTCACGCAACTATAAACTCATCGTTTATTTGGAACGAATGTGTAGTGATGATACGTACAAAGCATATACGGCTTGGAAGTGTCTAATCACAAAAGAAAAGAGAAGAAATGAATAAATTTTATGAATGGATGGTTGGACTTGGTGATGACAATATTGGTGAGATGAAAGATTGGGGTGCCGGAGTTGAGATTTCAGACGACATTCTTTTGGAGAAAGGTGAGGATGCATTAGATATGATTGTTAAAAACACTTACCCAGATTTTGAGAACATGGGGAACGATCCATCATTTCTACAGAGAAAAAAAAAAAAAAAGCAATATTTGCACCTACCTTGGACGTAGTTGATTCAATAAATGACCACATGATTAAGCTCAATTAATATTTAAGCTCTAACAGTGCTTGCAAGTCTGAAAGCAATGTTGACGTGGTGGTGGATGTTCACACACATGAATTCTTAAATTCGTTGAAGTGTTTTGGTATTCCTAATCATGAGCTCGACCTTAAGGTGGACACTCCTGTCATGTTGTTGAGAAACATAGACCATTTAAGAGGGTTATAAAATGATACAAGGTTGGTCTTAACGAGGCTTGGGAAACATTTTCTTGAAGAAAAGGTCATAACTGAAAACAACTATGGGGATATGGTCATAATTCCAAGGCTTTCACTAACTCCTTCGGATCCAAGGCTACCCTTCAAATTTTAGAGAAGGCGATTTTCAATTATTATGACATATGCAATGACAATCAACTAAAGTCAAGGACAATCACTGTCGCATGTCGGTCTTTTTTTTAAAAACCCAGTATTCAATCATGATCTATTATATGTAGCAGTTTCGAGGGCCAGCAAAGAGGGACTAAAAATATCGAATTGCTACGATGAAGTTGTTGAATAAAAGATAACAAAATATGTTGTCTTCCAAGAAGTTTTACGAAATGTATAGCTTTGTTATTTTCATTTAAATGTAAATAAGATGTGAATGAAATAAATCATTTTGTGTTCATATTTAATTGTTTTCCAAGTTTATTAAAATCTTATTTTACTTTATAATTATTCCTAATATAATATATGTTAAAATATGTAAATAAAATAATATTGTATTTTGTGAACATCCCGTGCATGTGCACGGGTTTTCTAGTAATAAATAAATTGGAAAATTCATGAGAAAACTATATTTCTATTTAAATAATCCCATAGATAATAACACACAATATGTAGATATGTATAAAGTAAGATAAGATAATAATAAGTAAATTGGATAATTTATGAGAAAACTATATTTCTATTTAAATAATTTCATATTTTTTATTGTTAAAAATAGCCAATTGGTTCATTTTTGTATAATTTAATTCACAATATATATAGTCCAATCGAACATAAAAAAAATAAAATTAAAATCCAATTCAACTTAAGGAAGGAGAAAGATGATTAATTTGATATATTATATGTAAAGATAAATTAGAAACAAAATGCTTGTTAGTATTTTAAAAAAATTGAGAAGAATTGTTGACAAGAAAAAGAACTAACAGAATATTGACACTACAACAACTTATCTTTAGAGACAGTACATGAATAAAGTCATTGAAAATGTTACAATTGGAGGAAAAAATAATTTTTTTTTTTTTACATATTTAGCTCCATCTTATTTTACTCTACTTACACACACATGTATTTTTTTTTTCTATTATTATTATTATTATTATTATTATTATTATTATTATTATTATTATTATTATTATTATTATTATATAGATATATTAGAATAGATATAGATTAATTTATAGAAAGAAAATTAAGATAGAAAGGTGTATGCAATAAATTAGTTAAAAAATTATTTAATAAATTGAAATTGTTAAATAAATTTTTAGAAAAATTATTTAACTAATTCTTATTTGCAGTCAAAACATGATACCAACAAACATTTAAAATAAATACTCAAATCTAATCAAAGAATCAACCAATAAATAAATGTATATATTTTAATATAATATCATACTGTTATATATGTGATATAGAGGTCTATTAAAGATCATAAAAAGATTACTAATTTGATCTATAATACGTACAAATGGTTAAGATACTAAAAAATTATTTTTTAAGAAAAATGGTGGGGGAGGGGGTGGGGGGGGGGGGGGGAAGAAGATCAAACAAATCAAAAGTTGGCCTTATACAAATAACCATAAATAACAGAAAACACATTGGCCAAAAAATACAATTACAATTTTAACTCTCTTATATAATAAATATATAAAAAATAGATTTTATATGTATGTATATTTTTCAATACATGTGAATTTTTACATTCAAACTATAAATATTTAACTATTTCTTTCTATAATTATATTATCATTTGCAACTTCTCATTTCACTAGGTGATCTAAGATATAATTAAATACTTCTTACTTTTAATTAAATCCTAACACTAACAAGATAAATTAAAAAAGTTACTCAATAATTCGAATGACAATTTAAAGTATGTGAGTTCTTTAAAATATTTGATTTTTTTTATATTTTATTTGATATTTTAATTTATTCTAACAAATTCTATATTTTTATTCTAACTATTACATTTTTTAAAGATAAAAATGATAAAATAGAATAAAATTGCTAAGGTTGTAGAGTGTAAAAATGAAATAGTTGAAGTTAGTTAGTGACAAAATATTTTTTTGGTTGCAAAGTGTAAATAATATATAGTTGAAGTTGGTTCACTTAAAATAAAAGATTGAAAAGTGTAACAAATGTCATAATTTATGATCAAAGTGTAAACTTACTTAATAAAATAACTTTACCAAATATGCATTATATAAAAATATGAATAAGTATAAAATATCAATTTCAATAATAATTATGATGTTTTAAATATACTTATGTTCAAAACTCTAGTACTTCTGTGACTAATCAAACAAATATTGTTATATAAAAAAAAAAAAATTAGCAGATGTAATTATTTAATAAATTATTTATAGAATAAAATATAAACTTTTTGCCTTTAATTAAAAAAAGTAGGAGTTTTATTATTTAAAAAATAAAGAAAATATTTAAAAATTCATGTCAAATAAAATAGATTGATTTGTTGTACTTTATTGAAAAAAACCCAACTAACATTTTCTTATAAGGAAATTATTTTATTAATTTTTAATTACAATGTATACTTAATACTATGGTCCAATTTGAAATAAACACTCAAATCTAACCTAAATAAATAATGAATAAATAAATAATTTTTTCAAATTAGATATCTCATTATAGTATATGAGATTTCAAATTGAAGATTGTGAAAAAATAAATTTATTTGATATATTATGCATAGAAATATATTAAAAATAAAAGAAGCTTGCATTTTGAAAGGAAATAATGGAGTTACCAAAATTAACAAAAATTGCCTAAAATTTAAATGAGAAAGTTAAAATTGACATATAGATAATTGATTTTGATTATAAAAGGGTGGGTTTTGTCATAATTTGTGAGTTATATGGCCTTTAAGCCAACAGGTAACTACTCACCCTGTATTTTTATATAGAATTATATTCAAAATTGAAATTGTACTGGGGTGGACAGATACAACATTTGTGTAATAAAACTTCATCACCTTCGCTGAATCCAATGAACCATTCAATCATTTATAAAATTCATATACTAAAATGACATTGATGGTGAAACCGGATACCACTACATAATCACCTTCAACTTTCTACCTGCATTTACTGTATACTATAACTACTCAAATTGCCAAATAAATTCAACAAAAGAATATGCACATACTTTGAGAAAACACTCTTTTTCTTGTGTGTGTAAAATCATCTGTTTTGCTCAATCTTTCATAAATTACTCATCAATTGTAGGGCTTGAGATGAAAAATTTGACAGTCTGGGGTGTATGACTTCTTTAATGAAGCTTTCTTGAACTTCTTCGTAACAACTTCATTCTCATCTAAGCTCATCTTTACAAAATATCGAGCCCACCAAGTCGCGCTCCTCAACTTAACCTGTCGCATAAAGAAACAAGATTCCATTGAATTGTTGTATTGATACAAGTATGGACAGCTAATAATAACGCGAAGAAAATAACCTTATGTTTACTACAAAATAGATTGGTTGTGATGAGAGAAACAAGTTATTTCCCCATAGAATAGTTTAATTTAACTTCATCATTTTCTTTCTCCCCACCAAAAATCAAGATCTGAGTATAGCACAAAAGAACAAAGATAAGTTACCGAATGCTTCGCTTTGTCAACAACTTTAGCTTTGAGATGACGCGGGTGTCCTACAAATTTATTTTTATAATTAAAAAAAAAAAAAAGTGAAAAAATTAACTTGTAAGCATACAATGTAACACAAGTTCTTAAAAGAAAAGTTGGCGTATTTGTCTTACCTGTAAAAATGACAAGTCCGTCAGATGATACCCTTGCTAAATCAGGAAGGGTGCGGTTGAGATATCGTGGAGACAAGTATTCCAATGCATCAGAGACAATAACGAGAGAGAATGACTTGGCTCTGTAGGGAAGAGGAAACTTTATATCAGCCACACGAACAATGCCTCTGTGCACCATTCTCTTGCATCCAAGGTCAGCTTCCTCTATATCGTACGGCTCTACGCCCCATGCTTCAGTCTCCTTGTTCTCCCTTATCAATCTGGAAATGACAGAGCACGTGTCTGGGCCCACATGCAACACCTTATGCAAGCTATCGCCATATGCTGATTTAAGGATCGGAATTGCGCGTTGAACTTCTCCATTACATGAAAAGTCAGCTGGCAAGTATAGTAACAGAATCTTTGGTCAGTTGGGACTTGAAACGGTGGATTTCAAAATCCATCTATATACTCCAAAAGTAGTTCAAAATGACAGGATGAATTTCAAATCCTTCTATCAAATCACCAATAGTTCTGCTACTATCAGATTTCAAATCCTTCAATCCTAAATGTCACCTATGACATACAATATTTGATACCATATGTAAGTTTTTCCATGTGAGAAAGAAACCACTTAGTCATAGTTATTTCAAGCAATGTCAGTTCTGTGATAAATATCATGACAATATTTGCTAATTCAAAATTTACGCTTACACATGATCAATATTGTAATCGTAATTGAATTTGTTGTTCTATTTATAACTAGACAAGCCCAATTGCATTTGGAGCATTAAGCTAGAATTTAAATCTAATTCGGGATATTTCTTCTGAACTATAATACTATTTAAATTTGGTTCGAGACTTCGAGTCAGATCGGTTCCATTAAACAGTGAAAAATCATGGCAATACATTTTGCACAAGACTAGGAACATCATATGTGACCTGGCAAGGAAGTCTACTAGCATATATACATTTATTCTTTGCATGCTATACCCATACAAACTAATTCTTTTGCTCTATACTGATCATTTACAAGTAGTCTGATTCATTTTATTGCGCAGCACATCAGTATGCATGCTCACCAAAAAGTCGAAATCCATTATAAGCAGACAGTGTCCACTTACCATAGTGAGCTAAAAGGGAATTGAGGAAAACTAATAAATGTACTGAAAGTTTTTTCCGACGGTTCCCATATTATAAGGTACATAAACAACACCATCACAAGAAAGGGGCATAAAGACCACGTGATCTTGGCTATTGCTACAAGAGACTTATAAAAGAAATCAGAGGATTTACATAGAAAGAAAGCAAATGGAATTACCTTCCACCCAACTGAGAGACACTTTATTTCCAAAAGTACCTATTGGACAACCAATGCCATCATTAAAGAATGGAGAATATAAGGCACTGAAAGCATAATCTATTAATCAAACGATGCAATAGGAAGAAAAAGACACATAAGTAGTTCTCATGTGATAATAATAAAGGATTGGATGTAATAAAGTCAATCATTTCGATTTAATTCAATGCTTCCTTATTGATTATTATCCAACTTATAGCTCAGATTCTTGAATATCTCCAGATAAATGTGTTTAGCTTCTTTTGAAGATTAAAAGCTGTGATTGTAGGCTATTTTATTTGTATCTGTTATACAATTCCTAAAAGATTGCAAGCTATTTTATTAAGATGGATGTATCATGTATCGGCTATACAGTTCCTAACAGCTCACCTGTAGGAGAATTAATTATAATACAAATTAACCTAGGACTGATATAATTTATCATCAAATAACAATAATTACAAATGCACTGTTTTTCCACTGAAATTATCTATAACTCATTCACACTTAACAGAAAAATTACCCAGATACGAGCAGGGGAAAGTATCAAACCTCGGCCACGATAAAGATAACCAATTATAAGGAATGCCCCCTGAAAAGTTTCAAATGAAACCCCAAATCAGAATTTACACACCACATTATCTGTGAAATCCAACCAAATGCACAATCATAGAGATAGAAGATAAGAAGTATGATAAGATACCAAAATGATGACTGCAATCATTAAGTAAGGAGAAGAGCGCGATCTTGAGATAAGGGAAGATGAATATGAAAGTGATCCATTATATGATATTCGCCGAGCAGGGTTTATTGGCCTCCTTGCCTTCATTTTTTCTTGAAATTTGGTGATTATAACCTCATGTATTATATTATACTACAGACAAAGATTCTTTCCTGAAAATCTTGGAGTGAAAAATAATTGCGGTAATGAAGAAACTAAAGGGAGACCCTCTTGATTTGTTAATGATGATTTGCGGAAACTGTGAATCAATGGAGAATGAATTGATGGGGTTTCAGATTGAGAATAGGAGTGCGAAAAACATAAATTGGTAAATTGGTGCGTTGAGATTGTCAGGATCCAAATCATCCAACTGTGTGCGAGTGCTCCAAGATATGAATGAGTCGTCTTTCGAGCTCCGAGTTTATTTCTTTTTTATTTTTCTTTTTCTTTTTAAGAGTGTTTAATTTATAAAGAAAATACTCCATTCGTCCCGACTTAACTTGCTTAGTTGACCAAGCACGAAGGTTAACAAAAAAAATAAAGTTTGTGGAATCTTTAACTTTTTTTAAAGGTGGAGATTTTTAGGGTAGAGATTGTGTGAGAAATTTGTCATTTATGAGTATACAAATTAAATTGAAACAAATCGAAATAACAAGTAGGCTATTAAGTTGGGACGAAGGGAGTAGTAAGTAAAACAACAAAATTTGATAAACTAGAAAATATAAATAAGAACAAATATGATATAATTATACATTATGCATAGTTAAGAACGAAAAGGAATAAAAATAATGAATAGCTAAGCGTACATAAAAAAAAAACAGCAACGTACATAAATATTTGGTATTTTTCACTTTACAAATTTTGGAAAATTTCTTTGTACACGACATTCAATGTTATTTTGACATATTTTTTTCATTAGTTTTCCACCCGTATAATATACGAATTAGAATTTTTTTATTAAATTATTATTAAAATATAAAAATAAATATTTATAATAATAAAAATTAAAATAAGTAATGAATAAAATATATTAGAGATGTGACTTGTACGAAATATTGTACTATAATAGGTAAAAAAATTATATTACTTTCGTCCTGCCTAACTTTGCACGGTTGACTGGGCACGTATATTAAGAAAAAATAGTTTTTGCTTTTTAGTTGACTTTTTCAAAGGTGGAAATTGAGGGTCAAGATTGTGAGAGAATTTTTTTTAAGGGTGTGAAAATTATGTGGGACGGGTTAAAAGAGAAAATATGCAAAATTAGGCGTGACGTAGGGAGTATAAAATATATTGCATGACACTGGTTATGCGATAATTGTATATTTGTGATATTTAAATAATATACTAATGCAATTACATATTCGTATAAGGCGAAGCAATGTCAGAAGTCACATATATTATATTTCGTATTTGGTATTATTAGCATGAGATTGCGCAATTGTATTAGTTCAGTAATCAAAAGTATATAATATTTTGTGACGTATTTAAAGAAAAAAATAATCAATCTATTATATTTGTAATATCATTTTTTTTCACAAAAGAGTCATTAATTCAGTCCTCAAATCATTTTAACTATTATATCTAAGTTTTTTACTGTAAATTGTAACTTTAACAAATCGACCCATTTCTTTATCGAATTTCTGTAAAACAAAATGATTCACCAAAATTATTATAATAGGACAAAATTAAAATAAAAGAAATTAATCTTCTAGAAAAGAGTAGATAATTTTTAGTAACACTTGTGTGCACGTGATATACAATAGGCTTATTGTACATCGCTACAATTTAACACATGGACTCCAAAAAATCGCTGAAATATAATTTATAAAAAAATTCGCGTCCGCGAACTGGGTCAGCGCGCGGGTAGCGCCTTTTTTTAAAAAAAAAAAAAATTACTGCAAGAACACAATAAGTCTACTGTAAGAACACAATAAGTTTACTCTAAACACAAAATAATTATACTACAAGAACACGATAAGTCTACTGAAGAACACAATAAGTCTACTCTAAACACAAAATTACTATACTACAAGAACATAATAAGTCTACTGTAAGAAAACAAAAAAAAAAAAAAAAACTGGAAATCGCGCGCCGGTCGGGCCAACAGCAATGGGACGCGTGCGGATCTCAGTGTGGGTTAGTGTACAATAAGCCTATGGTGCATCATATGCACACAAGTTTTTGCCATAATTTTTCAAATAAGATATTATTTTGATAATATTTGGCAATTCTATTTTATATAAAAAAAAAAAAAAATTGAAATGTATCATAATAATCATAAAACAGTAAGTTACACTTAAAAATTAATATTTAATGTATGCATAATGGATGTCAAATCGAAGATCGTGAAACAAAGATTAATTCAGTATATTTTTCATAAAAAACGAAGTTGAGTCGGAAAAGTTATACGACTTTTAAATAGCAAGGGGGAAAAAAGTAAAAAAATGTGATTGGTTGACTTTTAACTAACTCCCTCATATTTCTTCCTTTTTACTATTTTTTCTTCCGCTAGGTTAGTAAATATTGATAGATAATTTTTTTTAAAAAAAATCAAAATTAGGAGTAAAAGACACCTCATCTAAGTTGAATTTTCAACGATTTTCCTTTTAAGACCATCTTTATCAACAACCTCCCACAACCCAACCTATCAATAAAATATTTATTTCTCTCTCTTCCACATACACAACCTACTCCACAACCTAAAAAATACATTTTCACACTTTATCAACAACCCAACCCAACCCAACATTTTAATATGTATTAATTTCTTTTATCCAAATACAGATCTTATTTCCCAATAAAATTAATATTTTTTATACGGTTTAATAATTGCATATTATTTTTCGCGCTTTTTTTAATATATTTCAAGAATAAAAAAAATATTTGAATTTCGTAATTACAATAAGTCGATTTCGTTTTTCCGGTACGTTTAAAATAATATGATAAAATAATAACCAAATTAAAATTGCAAAAGTTGAATTACGAAATCGAAAAAAATAAAATAAGCTACAAAAATAAATTAAGCTACAAAAGTACCGACATGTAGTAGGTTGTGGAAGGGGGTTGGGTTGTGGACTAGGTTGGTTGACCAACCCCATCCACAACCTAGGTCACCAATGATTGATTAATTTTGCTTTTCTTTTTAACTCCAATTTTGTCATCTAGCCATGCCCTTGCCCTCCATCTTTATCCATGCCCTCCAAGGGCAAGGGCATGGCTAGATGACAAAATTTGGGGTTAAAAATTAAAGAAAAAATGCCCAATCATTGATGACTTAGGTTGTGGATGGAGTTGGTCGACCAACCTAGTCCACAACCCAACCCCCTTCCACAACCTGCCACATGTCGGTACCTCATTTGCTGTATTAAATTAATTTTTGGATATAATTTTAATAATAAATAAATAATATAATTTTTATTTTATAAAATTAAAAAAATTATCAAAATTCTTATTTTTTTTTCTCTACGAGTAGAATCTAATGTCGATATATTTTGTAGCTTAATTTATTTTTTTCGATATCGTAATTCAACTTTTGCAATTTTAATTTGATTATTATTTTATCATGTTATTTTAAACGTACCGGAAAAATAAAATCGACTTATTGGAAAATAAGATCTGTATTTGGATAAAAGAAATTAATATATATTAAAATGTTGGGTTGGATTGGGTTGTTGATAAAGTGTGAAAATGTATTTTTTAGGTTGTGGAGTAGATTGTGTATGTGGAAGAGAGAGAAATGAATATTTTATTGATAAGTTGGGTTGTGGGAAGTTGTGGGAGGTTGTTGATAAAGATGGTCTAAGAACTAGATATCCATCCGTGTGATGCACGGATAAAACAATTTATTTGAAGTTAAATTGTTAAAGATAAATATGCAGTATGCAATTGGAAGGAAAATGTGTATAAAAAACTACCTCCGTATTTTTTAGATGTCCTTTTAGGTTTGGATAAGGAAATTAAGAAATATGAAAAATAGACAAATAAGCCCTTATTAAAATAAATAGATATGGTAGGTTAGATAATTTAGAATTTTTTTAGGAATAATTATAGTGGTACTATTGGAAAAAATGTGGAAAAAAAGCTAAAAGAACAACTATTTATAAACAAAAGTATAAAAGCTAAAAAGACATCTAAATAAAAACGGAGGTAGTATATGCTATGATAAAAGGAAAAAATAAAATAAAGATATTTTCATATATGCAAAATATATAAAAATAGAACAATTTTTTTGTATAAATGTACAAGTTAAAGTCTTTATTTTTTACTCAGCTTGCTTTTGCTAGGATCCTTGCTTCTCTAGATATGTCATCCATATTTTGTATTTAAACTGAGCTAATCACAAAGATATTATAATTCGTAAATTAGTTACCAATTAATTAATATTAAGAAAATGAATAAACATATAAGTAAATCTTGTAGATTTATTTTAATGTATATATGTATATTTGTATTTTATTAAAATATATCGTGCATCAATGAAATTTTAGATGTGAAATTATATACTATATAACATATTTTTTTATGTAGGCCTCTTTCCAATTTAAATTTAATATCCTATAAAATGAACTTTGAAAGCCTAATATATAGTTTATCTTTTCTCCGTCTCTCCTTCTTTGTCCACTCCACGTCTCATATCTCTCTTATCTCCATCTTCAATTCGGTGCACATATACACAATATGGACTTCACCTCTATGATAGTCACATCCTATAAAATAGAATACAAACTTAATTTTTTTGTATATATACATAGATTGGCTGCTGGCAATAAAAGTGAAAAAACATCTGATTGCAATCCTCAATTTAAGCCAGAGTTTCACAATTGCATTGCTGCTTTTAAAATCATCCTCAATAGACTAACTTGTGAACCTACTAATAGGTTCACTAACCAGTAGCCTTATAAATTTGGATAGTAAATGTTGCTAAATAAATAATTAATATATATATTGTACCTATGGTCAAAGTGCAAAGTCTTTGAACTTGCCCACGCAGCCTGCATCTTCATGACAACTAACTTTGCGACATTGTTAATGTCAATTATATCTGGTAAGAAATGCATCAGTTAATAGCTAAAGTACCAAATGGCCAGACATTAGCTCTAATTACCATATCATCCCAGTAAAGCTAACTATCAACCAACTTTCTTGTAATCCGAAATCAAATCAACAGCAAGAAATCATGTTTAATAATAAAAGAACTTCCCTTTGTCAACCATCATAGCATCAATTCTGCAAATTTCGCCAATTGCAATTGTATGATTCACTATCAAGTTACCTGCAAGGTTCCCCACTTTCCATACAAAGTTGGAAAACACAGGTCATAGAGTTATAGGGCCACAAATCTAAAATACTTAATCTAATCATACGCACGGGCGTTTTATTTTCTAAATTAACCAATAACTAATTTTCATTTTGAGACGTCAAGCAAAGAAATTGAACTCAAAAGTCAAAACTAAATTAGATTTATCAAAACCACAAAAATGGAAAGAGAATAAATATCTAAATCCAATATAAGGAAAAGAAGAAAAACAAACCCTAACCCCAATCCTGTCGGAAATTTTAGACACGACCCAGAGGGACGATGAAAGAACTCACATTTTTGTCTAATTGGAAGAACTTAACGTCCTGGATTTAACTCAGATTTTCATATTGAAGTCGGCGGCGATTTATTGATGAATCAAGATATTGCAACAATAAGATAACGTATGCATCAGAAGGAAATTAAGCATAATTTACATAAACATACAAACCTTTAGTTTCATGACTACTGCTTTACAAATTGAAGCATATAATTAGCATCCGATATTTTCCTGATTCAATCGATCGTCAAAACATTCTTTTGGAGCGACGAAGCAGCTGTCCTCAAACAGAAGAAATTCTTATCAGAATTGAAACAATAAAAAATACAATCAGAATCTCTGCTATTATTTTTGATAATTAAGTCCACATGTTTATGATAACATGATTCATATAAATAAGAAATAACAAAATATCTTGGATCTGCAGCCGTAACATAATCCTATTTCAATTTCATTTATTTTCCAGTAAATTGCAGATAAGAAACTGAAACTATATGCCATTATATAAATTCAGAATTAGTTCCTGTACAAAGTAATCAAAATTCATAGAAGCCTATCATTATAAATGATTATAGCGTGGAGGAAGTGTTTCACTTTTTAGATCTGCACACAGGGGGTGAAATTTCTATTAAATTGAAGAAATCAAAGAAAGGAATAAAAACTAAACCTAGGGTATTTCAACCATAAAACTGTGAGACACAAATTTATTGTTTTGCAGATGAAATTCTTTTATAACTACAGAGGATTATGAGACCTAGGCTATAACTGGATAAACTAATACAGAATGAAATCATGTTTTGGATATTATTCTCCAAATCCGCAGGAAGCTTATATTGCAAATGAAAACACTGAAATCAAATCCTGTTGAATGACACAAGAGTTTTCTACAAATATGCAACGAAATATACAAAATTATACCAACAAATAGATACTTATTATGAGAAATTCATCAAATCCTCTGACTTAAAGGTAATTTCGAAGAAATCACATTATGAAAATCGAAGAGAAGATTAAATACTTAGACTAAGTAAAAAGGGGGAAATACACAATGAAAACCTCGAATTATCAAATTCCCCAAATTTTGACGGTAATTAAAATATGCAATATCTTGATTCATCAACTGAAGGTTAGGATTAACTCAGATTTATCAAATTTAGGAGTGTAGATAAGCACGACGATCGTGATTGACGGGAACGCAGCCTATACCGCCGCCTTCCTCACCTTTGTGACCAGCGGCTGCCCCTCAAGATGTCCAACACCAGTACACCACCATCTAATATTACTGCCGCCTGACAGAATTTTTCTCACTGCCCAGACATTTGCGCTGCTACAGTTGTTCATCATTTTCTATACAGGAGGAGAGAAATAGAAAAGAAGGAAAAAAGAAAAGGCAAGTCGTGAACAGTTGTGGAAGCGGATTGGACGCTTACATTATATATTTACTTAACCGTCAATAATACATGCAGAACAAATATTTGACACCTGTAATTATACATTTAAAAATAAATAAAAAGTACTAAATTTATAAATGGAGGACACGTGTTTTTTCCTGAATTCTAGCGACTCTTTTTTAATGGAAGGCAAAAACTCGTATGTGACCGTCACACGGTGGTCACACGGAGTGACAGGAAAAAGTATCACTTTTTGTGGTAAAAGTATCACGTTTATCTGTAAAAGTATCACTTTTTTTTAACAAAAAAAAATATCACTTTTTATAGCAAAAGTATCACATTTATCTGTAAAAGTATCAATGTAGTAAAAGTATCACATTTTCTTGTAAAAGTATCACTTTTTCCTGTAAAAGTATCAAGATTTTCTGTAAAAGTGCATTCCGTCACACGTGTGACCGTTCACACACAAGACTCACTCTTAGTAGAATAGGTTGATTATCTTGAGCCATTTTGGTTCATCACCCTAGAGAAAACCATGTATAGTTGACCATGACTAAACATCGGCTGACATAAAAAGAAATCAACATGTGAAAAGTGATTGACTCTGGCTCTTGTTGATAGTAATTGCATATGAAACGGTGAGAGGAAACTATACTCGTTGAAACTTAAAAGGTATATTCGTATCACATGGAGTCATAGATAATCTAGCTATGAGGACCAATTTCCAACACTTGCTTCTGTGATGATTTTTTCTTCCAGCACATGATCTCCAAGTCGAGTTAGAATCAGCCTTGTACCATTGCACAATCTACAACTTAAATCAATGTTTCTTAGAAGCATAACGGGAGTTCCAACTTTAAGTTTCAACTCATGATTGGTCACACCTGAACATTTAATTGAATTCAGAAATTCTGGAGAATGGACATCTGTAATGAAATCACTTGCTAAATCCGATTTGCTTGCATTATCAGAACTAAAGTACGATCGAGTTTCTCCATTATTCTTCGCAATCATGTGGTTTGAGGTTCTTACAAAAGTTCGATACTATGAAATCCGTAAGTATCACCTCTACCCATCCCCAATCCTCAAATGCTCATTCATGTGATATATGTGGTAATGAAGGGCATGCGTCTAGTGAATGTTCGATTATAGTAAATAGAGAATGTTTAATTATTGGAGAGGGCCAGGAAGGGAGAGTGGAACCCTTACTCTAATAAGTTAGTTTCCGACCTGGCTCGGGTCGGAAATATTTTATCAAGGGCCGAGCCGAGCTGAATAAAAAATATGCAAACGAAAATCTAGTAAATCATAAACCCCAGGTGAGAATAAATAACAAAGCATCCAAGCAGAAAGTAAAATATTAAATCCACCCAAAACATAAGTCTAGAGGCACACCTCATACTCCTACCATAGCAAAAAGTAAATAAAGCAACAATGAAAGACTAGTCTAAACGGAGGTATCTCTGCTGGGGTCAGCTGATTGATCCATCGCCGCCTCATCATCAGACTCATCCATGCCTTCTAACTCAGTTGGGAGGGGGTTCTTCTCCTTATAGTCCTTGAAAGCCGCCTCACAGAAGCTCAAATCCAGGTCAGGTTGAGCAGCTTTGGCCTTCTTGATCAAGTCTTTATAGGCTATGATATAAATCAGATCAGTTTCACCCTTATACACAGCTGATTTCTTGTAATCCTCGATGACTTGCTGGGTCACCTGAGGGGTTCCGAGCAGCCTCAAGCTCCTTCTCCAGTTCCGCCCTAGCAATCTTCTTCGTGGCCAGTTCAGCAGCGGCTTTCCTAGCCGTTCCCAACTCTTAGGCCAAGTTATCAACTTTCTTCTTCGCCTCATCCAACTCTGTCTTGAGATCTTTGATCACCTCGGCCTGTTTCGCAAGTTCCTTTTGTTTTCCCTTGCCTTAGATTTCCAACCTGCAAGGTGTTCCTCCTCTTCCACGGCTTTCTCTTTAGAAAGCCAGCCAAAGTTGGAAGACAAGACCTGAAGAGCACATGACGCCATAGCCAAATCAGAGGCCGACATCTTTTTAGAAACCTCAACATATGATCGGGTCCATGCCCGAGCAGGAGCTTCAACTGCATTTTGGATGGCTCGAGGAAAGTGCTGCAAGGCATCAAATGTGATTTGATTGGTCTTGTGACACTCGAGTAGGAAATCAGGCAGTTTGCCCACCAGGGATTGAGCAATCCCGACCTAGGAGGCGTCCAAGCCGACAAAGCTATCGTCAGCAGTTAGGTCAATTATATATAAGGAACGATGAGGCTGATTGGCGTTTTGTGCATCGAGTGTCTCAGGTATGACTTCATCGACTAGCTGACGTGAGATCGTGGCTGCTGGTATGGCCACGGTAGCAGACTCATGTACTTTTCTTTTTTGTCCCATCCCTACCTGGCTAGACGAGGGAGCCGTGGTCTTTGCTTTCTTTTCCGCCAGCTGGGCTCTTCTCTCAGCCATTCTTTCGGCAGCAGATTTTCCATCTCCAGCCATATCTTCCGAAAAAAGCGATGAATGCACTGAAAGAACACACCAGAAATCAAAAATAGGTTGGAGCCAGTAAAAATTCGGGTCAGGTTAGACTTACCTTCTTCAACAACAGGAGTAGACAAATGAGGATAGATCAACCCGGCCCCTTCGAGGTTCTTCTCGGTCACCAAAGCCTTTGCAGTTCTCTTACTTAAATCAATTTCATAGAGCTCTTCAAGTCGGGTCAGAAATTCGTTGCTAACCTCGAGGATGTCGAAATCTGCATATAAAGAATAAGAGGTATCAATATCAGGAAAATTATAGTTAGATAAAGAAGAAAAGATACTCATGTAGACTTCTAGCAAAGGTGGTGGGACAAGGAGTCCATAGTTCCTCATTGCCACCTTGGGCAAAACTTATCCAGTTACCCCCAACCCAAAACCATAATTTTTTCCAGTCCTTGACAAAGATACCCGAAATGTCCACTAGGGGGCTTAGGTGGGGTCGAATCATCAGATAGAAATAGGTGGGAACAGTGTTCTTGATAGACCTGGGCTTTGGAGTCCTTCGAAAGTGAAGTAGATAAGTCATCTCTACCGGAGTGGGAGGAAGGAAAACCTTGGTCTATATTTCAAGGTCGGTACGTAGTTAGGACCTGATCCAAACAAATGAATTTGGCTGATATAGGCCCAATTCAAAATAATAATAATAATAATAATAATAATAATAATAATAATAATAATAATAATAATAATAATTATTATTATTATTATTATTATTATTATTATTATTATTATTATTATTATTATTATTATTATTATTATTATTATTATTATTATTATTATTATTATTATTATTATTATTATTATTATTATTATTATTATTATTACCACTACTCAAGCCAGCTTGGAAATTCGTTGGCTTAACTGATCTGAAGTCCGCGCGCGCGCCAGACATCGTGGATTTTAGCACCCGAACTTGGGGGCTATTGTTGTGCCCCCTAGCTGACGTGGAACATTCATGCCAGCTCACAGACACATATCATCAAGCCTATGCATACCAAACTGACGTGGCACCTTACCGTGAGGCCAAGTTGGATTCGGCCTGCCAGATCACTCAGCTATGGCATAGCTCACTCACTTGGCCAACCCGTAATTATCCTACCTGAATATTTTGTTTATAGCGGCGCCGGGAATATGTCCTACCTGGAATTGTCCTACCTGAATATTTTGTTCGTAGCGGCGCCGAGAAGATGTCCTACCTGGACTGTCCGACCTGACTTTTTATCCGAAAGTGCCAAGAAGATGACTTACCTGAAGATGGCCAACCTGACTATATTCCCACCTGACCCGGATATGATCAACCTGGGACTTCTGCCCACGCTAGCAAAGACCAGGAGAACTCTGATGATCCGGTTGAGCCTGATTCGAGGTTCATTTACTACATGGAATCAGCTCAGACATACTGCAGGCGAGATCAAATTAAATCGTACAGACGTGACGTGGCCGACCAGATCCCATGAAATCCTCTCAAAACACCATTTGTCAAGAATCCCCTAAATTCAGGGATATTGTATCCCAGATAGGGAGAAAAATATGTACCAGAGGTAATCATTACTCCTAAGGCCTACCTGGACGAGCTAGGAGTAGGCTTCTCTACTATAAATTGGAGCTTTCAATGTTCATATAGAGAATAATAATTATGATTCCTCTCAACTACCACTAGAAAAATCACTGTAGCAAATGTAACCCAGGCGAAACGCCCAACCTGAATTGACATACCAGAATATATCAATAAAATGACAAAGCTAATATCACTTAGCTCGTTTTACTTACCTCGTCTTACTTAACTCAGATTCCTTGCCTATTTATCTTTTGTGCTTTTATCAACTGACGTGGCTCAAAATTGTTGACTCGGACCTATGTCCGATAAATGACGTCAACAAGGCTAATCATTCATTTTTTAATGGTATCCATATCTGATGCTCATCCTTTAGTACGATCTGTGTACCCATCCTCAGAGGTTTAGATACGTTAACGACACCTTTATTCGGTAACTTCTACTAAAACCATCCAAGGATCATGAGTCAATCTCTACAAACCAACTAATTCGGTTTCCCATACATCGCATATACGTTTCTGACCTTGCAATCATCGGTAAATCATATAACTGGACCCAAAACGGCGTCTGTTGTATCACTATTTGTGATGGTTGTTCATCAAAAGATAGTTCCTTAAGCAATAGAAGATTTTTTTCAAAGTGTCAGGGCTCGAGTGGTAGAATATACTCCATGTCATCCACATGAGGAAATTGAAACGAGAAGAGATTCGGTGTCACTTCCCTTGCAACCTTTAGGCTTCCGCGCTGATAGGGAGGGCCCGATCACTTCGGGTCGGGTTAACACCTGAGCCCACTGACCGGCCCAGCAAGCACGCATAGGCCCAGCAGGACCAGGAACACGTGTCGGCCCAACGAATGGTTTGTTCCGCGAATCAAGGCTCACGATCCGTTCTCAACCGCCATGCAGCGGGAAATAGGCGTGAGTATAGGGAGTTAGTTAGGGTTCAGTTAGGGTTTAGGAGAGTTGAGTATAAATATGAGAAAAGAACTCTGAATTAGGGTTCGCATTCCGTATTCTGAATTGTTGCTTGTAAACTCAAAGTTCTAGTGAAAGAAACACCTCGGCAAGAGTGATTTTCTGCCCGTGGACGTAGATCTCCGGATCGAACCACGTATATCTTGTGTGTTTTTATATTTCTTGCACTGATTTAGGTTGAATTGATTGGATACCGGATCGCGCATTATCAATTGGCGCCGTCTGTGGGAATCGTAAAGCAATTTTTGACGTTCACAGTGTAATCAAAGATCATGGTGACGACTCGTTTGAATAAATCTCGCCACGGTGATCAATCCAACCAGGATCCACCCGTGGATCAAGTTTTGCCGCC
This sequence comes from Ajuga chamaepitys, assembly GCA_958295605.1. Lineage (NCBI taxonomy): Eukaryota > Viridiplantae > Streptophyta > Magnoliopsida > Lamiales > Lamiaceae > Ajuga > Ajuga chamaepitys. Next base: position 19,354,152 of record OY282503.1, on the reverse strand, counting down.
GAGGCAGTTGCCGGCAAGGAGTACATCTCATCATCAGGGCAATCAAGGCCCGGTTGCGAATCCAGACAATCAGTATTTACCTCCACCCCCTCAAGACATGCAAAACCCTAATCCCGCTGCTGCCCAACCACCGGTTAACATTCAAGTCACACCAGAATTGCTCCAGGCTTTCCTACAAGAGCATGCCCATGTTCTTCAAGACTGGGTGGCTAATCGCCAACACCCCGCGGGGCATGTAGGACATGATGCCAATCCCGCGGTGCCTCCACATCGACAACACTCGCGTGATCAGCAAGACCCGGGGCATCGCGGGCGTCAAGATCGGCGACGGGAACGACCTGGTTCTTCCGAGGACCGTGGGAGTTCTAACGAATCACGACAACGCAACGATGAATTTACCGATGTCGATCGCTGCCGTCCACTCAACGCGGCTAAGAGAGTTCGTTATGCCAATCCTCATACTCTAGATCTTCAAGAGTATGAGCGAGTCCAACGCAATGTTGAACTTGACAGAATCTTGGGCCTTGATGCCAATGGAGATATCATCACACCGTTCTCCCAAGAAATCATGGCCACCTCCCTTCCCGAAGGGTTCAAATGGCCGGCCATACCACCTTACGATGGCACCGGAGATCCGGCCAATTTTCTTGGAGCTTTCAGGCACAACATGCTTAGCCGCGATAACACTACATCCCTCCATTACTGTAAGATTTTCCCCGAGTACTTACAGGATGAGGCTCGGGTTTGGTTTGATTCTCTCCCGCGCAACAGCGTATCTTCTTTCAGAGAACTCGCCGAACACTTTTGGGCGCGGTTCGAAGCACGGGCGAAGCCCATGGCCACTTTGGCCGACCTCATGAATATGGAACAGCGGGACGGTGAAACCGTTACCCAATTTCTTGACCGCTTTACAGCGGAAAGCCTCAAGGTGGGAAGTTGCTCCGAAGACGTAGTCATCAACGCATTCATGAATGGACTCCGTCCTGGAACACTTTACACCGAGTTGGTTCGAAACACACCGGTCACAACCCGAGCATTGTTCAAAACGGTGTGCAAATTTGCTAAGGCCGAGGAGCAGACTCGCCGGAAACGTGAGAAACACGCTAGCAAGCGGCAGTCCGACAAGGCACAAACTGGGCCTAGTACGCGACCTAGTGCCTTTTCCCGTCTGAACCCGGGGCGTTCAGAGTCTCGAGGCGATATTCCACAATTGACTCCGTTGACAAAGTCACGAGCCGAAATCCTTTCTATTCACAAGAATGATCTACGACCTTGTCCGCGGATGACTGCTCCGCCTGAGAAGAGGAACCGTGGAAAGTGGTGTGCGTACCACCGAGATCATGGGCACGAGACAGAGGAGTGCCGAGAACTCAGCAAGGAAATCGAGGAGTGCCTGAGGAAAGGTTTCTTGCGCCAATACATTGCGAGGACCGATGACAAGCCTCGAACAGGTCAGAATGGGGGGTCGTCCCATAATCATGGAGGTTATCATGACCGTGGTACACAACAAAATCGACCGCCGTGGCATAATAATCGGTCGGGGCCTAGTAATTACGCACGGCAAGATTCTGGCAATCGCCAACAACCACGTCTTCCGCCACCACCTCCTCCTCCGGGAGGACCCGGAGACAACGCACCCCCTCACGTAATAAACGTGATATATGGGGCCCTCCCCACCGGGGCTTCGTGACATGCCTTGAAGGCAGAGGCTCGACGTCCTCCTCCCGAGGAGCCACGTCATAAACGCCTCCATCAATCCGAGACTGTCAGCTTCACGGATAGAGACCCGGTTCCGGAGATAACACCTCATACTAACGCTATTGTCATCGACATGACTGTAGCCAATATAACAATAAGGCGGGTCTTCGTGGATAATGGGGCCGCGGTGAGTGTTATATTTGCCGACTGTTTCCAAAGGATGGGGATTCCTCGGGAACAACTTCGGCCGGCCCCCGGGCCACTGCAGACTTTCACTCAGGGTGAAGTCCAGCCAGAGGGTGTCATCACTCTCCCGGCGTCTTTGGGGACTTATCCGGCAATAAAAACCATTTTTGTGGATTTTTATGTGGTGAATTCCCCATCACCGTACAACATGATCTTGGGCCGGGACTGGCTTACCCCCGCCAAAGCCATATGTTCCACGTATCACCTCGCACTAAAGTTTCCCACTTCGCACGGCGAAGTGGCTATCCGCGGGAGTCAGCGGGTTTCAAAGGAGTGTATGTACGTGGCACTAAAAAAGACTGCTAAAGTTCCTCCCAAACAGCAGCTTCAGGTAGCATCATCGGCTCTGGAACCTCGGGAATGTACCTCATTGGGGGATGCCACCGCCCAAGTACCGCTTGATCCGTCCAAGCCGGAACAGACTGTAACCGTCGGAGCCGTGGATATGCCATGGCTACACCAGGCTATCATTCAGACCTTGCGAGAATATTCCGATGTCTTCGCATGGTCTCCTCTAGATATGCCCGGGGTCTCTCCCGATATAATAACACACAAGCTGAACATCGATCCCAGCGTAAAGCCTATTCAGCAGAAGCAAAGGAAATTCGCTCCGGAGCGAAATGACGCAATTCGAATTGAGGTGCAACAACTTTTGGATGCGGACATCCTGTTCGAAGTATATTATCCCTCCTGGCTATCCAATCCGGTAATGGTGATTAAGTCCAGTGGGGCATGGCGGATGTGCGTCGATTTCTCCGACCTTAATAAACATTGTCCGAAGGACTGCTATCCCCTACCTTCCATAGACCAGAAGGCCGAAGCCATTACTGAGTATGTGGCACTTTGTTTCTTAGATCTGTATAAGGAATACCACCAGATCTTTATGGATCCGCAAGATGCCATCAAGACAGCATTCATCACTGCTTTCGGGTATTTTGCTTTTAAGAAAATGCCCTTCGGGCTCAAGAACGCCAGAGTCACATATCAACGTCTCATGGACCGAGTTTTTCACGACCAGATTCGCCGCAATGTCGAGGTTTACGTTGATGATCTTGTTATAAAGAGCACCACCCATTTTTCATGTGTACAGGACATTGCTGAAACGTTGCGCACTCTGCGGCGTTACAATTTGCGACTTAATCCAGCGAAATGCACTTTCGGCGTTGGCTCCGGCAAGTTCCTTGGATATATGGTTTCACAACACGGTCTTCAGGCCAACCCGGCCAAACTTCGGGATGTGCTAGAACTGCAGCCACCCAAGACATTCAGGGACGTTCAACGCCTCACAGGTGGTTTGGCGGCCTTAAATCGATTCTTATCTAAAGCGGCAGAGCGCCAGCTCCCATTCTTCAAAATCTTGAGACAGGCGAAGTCCTTTGAGTGGACTCCGGAGTGCACCGAGGCCTTCGAGGCTTTGAAACGTCATATACAGCAGCTGCCTACTTTGTCAGTTCCTCTCCCCGGAGAGCCGCTTTACTTATATGTGGCTTCCGCCGAGGAAGCTATTAGCGCTGCACTTGTGCGCGAAGTCAATGGGGTTCAACATCCCGTGTATTTCGCAAGTCGTGTTCTCCACGGGGCGGAGACCCGGTACTCCCTACTGGAAAAAACTGTACTAGCTCTTGTCATGGCAGCTCGGCGTCTGCGCCCATATTTCCAAGGGCGTGAAATACGGGTTCTGACCAATCATCCTATCCGTCAGATTCTTGTCAAACCCGAGGTGTCTGGGCGCCTCGCAAAGTGGGCTGTCGAGTTAGGTGAATATGACATTCAATACCTTCCTCGCCGAGCAATCAAGGGTCAAGCACTCGCCGACTTTCTGGCTGAAACCTCGGGAGACAATCATGAGTCTTTGGTAGACAGTGATACACATCACCCCGCTACCCTCGTATCTTCACCTCGGAAATGGCAACTGTTCGTGGATGGAGCATCCACGACTCGAGGAAGTGGTGCCGGGGTGCTTCTCATTGACCCCGAAGGGGTTGAAGTTAAATACGTCATTCGATTCAAATTCAAGGTGACCAATAATGAAGCGGAGTACGAGGCAGTTCTCGCCGGGCTCCGGCTCGCTCAATCCTTAGACGTTCGTCATCTTGAGCTCTTCACGGACTCCGAGATCGTGTCCAAGCAAATTCAGGGGACTTATGTCGCCAAGGATGAAACAATGGTCAGGTATCGTGCTCTAACACTCAAGCTTATGTCAACTCTTGATACAGTTGTTATCCAGAAAATACCGCGTGCTCAGAATGCAAGAGCAGACGCGCTCAGCAAGTTGGCCTCCGCGGTCCGAACTAATATATCTCCGGATATCATGGTCGAAGACCTATCTCATCCAGCGATTCATGAGGCCACAGTTTGGGTACTGACCGATAGTGATCCGAATTGGATGACTCCTATCATTCAATATCTCCGAGATGGAATCCTGCCTACTGATAAGCTGCGAGCTCGGCAAGTTGTCCTCAAAGCCCCCAAATACTCCTTTCATGATGGAGTCTTGTACCGGCGGTCATACCTACAACCGAGTCTCCGGTGTCTCGCTCCTGCCGAAGCTAATCAAGTTCTACGGGAGGTTCACGAAGGGGCCTGTGCCAGCCATATCGGCTCCCGGACATTAGCCAAGAAAGTTCTCCGCTGGGGATATTATTGGCCAACCCTATTCAACGATGCTCACGACTTAGTGACCAAATGCAGCAAGTGTCAGCTGCACTCCCGTGTAAAGCATTTGCCGCAGACCGAGCTCACTGGAATCCAGAGTGCGTGGCCGTTTATTCAATGGGGAATCGACATTGTCGGCCCATTCCCAGTTGCTCCAGGGGGATTGAAGTTCCTGGTCGTTGCCGTAGACTACTTCACTAAGTGGGTCGAAGCCGAACCTCTCACGGCCATTACTGGTCAGAATATCTTGAAGTTTGTGTGGCGCAATATCGTTTGTCGCTTCGGCATCCCGAGTGCTATTATCTCGGACAATGGTAAACAATTCGCCAATGATCCCTTTCGGTCATGGTGCGAAGAGCTTCACATCAAACAAATTTTCACTTCGGTTGCTCACCCTCAAGCCAACGGTCAGGTTGAAGTCACTAATCGTACACTGCTCACGGGTATAAAGAAACGCCTGGATAATGCCAAAGGTCTTTGGGCTGAAAACCTTCCGCAAGTCCTATGGGCTTATCGCACGACACCTCATACCTCCACCGGGGAGACTCCTTACAGCCTTACTTATGGATCCGAAGCCGTTATTCCCGCGGAAACCAGTGTACCAAGCCCCCGCCTCATCACATTGGTTCCAGAGGATAATGACGAGGCTCTCCGAGCAAATTTGGATGAGCTTGAAAATCGTCGTGACCAATCATTCATTCAACAGGCCAGGTGTAAACAACGTGCAGCCCAGTATCATAACCTCCGGGTCCGGGGCACTCAGTTCAATGTCGGGGACCTAGTTCTTCGGCTCAATTCAGCCAGCAAAGCTGCCCCCGAGGGAAAATTACATGCTTCTTGGGAAGGTCCCTACCGCATCGTTGCTACGCACGATTCCGGATCCTATCAGTTAGAGCATCTCAATGGGACCTCGATCCCCCGAAGCTGGCACGTAACCAACTTGAGGCGCTTCTATCTGTGAATGCCAAATCACAAGTACCATCTTATCTTTAATTTCTTTTATGGTTGTTATTTCTCTTTGTACTCTTTAGTTTGCTCCGGCACTCATCGTTGAATAAAAATTCTTTGTTTATGCATCTTGCTGTGTTTTCCTTTACATTACGGGGACGCCCTAACACAATCGTATTATCATTATTAGTCTCCGGACAACTAAGTCTCTCCCTCGGTCCGTCCGAGGAGATTCACATTTCGTCCCCGGACTTATATCACTATCTCGCCTGTTTAACCGAGGAAGTGTTTACTCCCGCCTGATCCGTCTGGGGAGACTTTACTCCCGCCTGATCCGTCCGGGGAGAATTTACTCCCGCCTGATCCGTCCGGGGAGATTTACATTAGAGTTATTCGAATTGTGTTCCCGGACACCTAACTAAAACAGTTAATAACTTGTTGTTTTCCTTAACACATTTGTGCACATCACATCGATTCTATTATCTTCTAAATGATATAACACCGAAAAGTTTTTCACATAAAACTTCAAAAAAAAAAAAAAAAAAAAAAAAAAGGAGAAAAGCCATTATCTACGGCCCCCGAGCCAATATTCAGCGCCCCGGCGTTGCGGCCTGCTCCTCGGTCTTCGCTGCGTCCTCCGGGACCTTGTCGTTCTTCGGCCTCGGGCTCCGGCTCTTTCTTCCCCGCGAGCTACCCTACGCCGAGGACTTGCTCTGGGCGCTTGCCTGGGGACTTCGTCTCTAGTTCGCGCTCGGCTACTTGATTGTGGCGCGGACCTCGGGGTTTGGGCCCACTGCACAGGGTCCCACTCCTCCGGAGCCATCACTTCAATTTTCCTGGCCAGCTCCTCGACTACTTCTTCGGCAACCACAGCGGGCTCTTCTTCGATCATGGTCACTGGAGCTGGCTCTCGAATAACAATGCCTTTGCTCTTTCCAGAGGGCTTCTTTTTATCCTTCCGGGGAGCTTTCGGGGCACCTTGGCTCCGGCTTGAACTCGCGATGAATTCCTCGGCAGAAGGCCTCCACCTGCCTCGGCCCTTCAGCCCTTCGTACATGCTCAGTAGCAACTCTAGAACTTCTCGCTTTCTCACAAGCTCCGAGGCCTCCGCGGGGTTATTTGCCGTAAGCGCCGAGATTTCACCCTGGATTTCTCCGATCCGTGCCTCCACTTCCTCAAAGGTCAGAAGGCCGAACTCCGACAATATCCGATCATACTCCCTTTGATGGACGAGGACACGGCTCATTTCGGCAGCTGTAGTCCGGTATTTCAGCTCGTAATCTTTGGCTCTTTCTTCGGCTTCAACCACTTTCCTCTCTGCCGAGGCCACCTGCTTTTCTAGCTTTGGCACTACGTGCATTTGCAGGTTGTTCTTTTCTTTGCGGAACCACTCAAGTGATCGCATGAGTTTCTTTATTGTTTCGTGTAGTTCCGCGGTATTCTAAACAGAAAGAAGAGTCAACCAGATCGATCAATTTAAAGTATGTCAAGAGTTGGAGTTCAGTTCGAAAACAAACACAAATTGATCATGCAAGCAAAGAGAAGATGAAGTGTCTGAGAAACAAAGAATTATATTTCACAAAATGGAAGTACAATATCCATGATTCGTACAATGTTTGCATATAATCCTATCATCTACAGTTTTTAAATTTGCGGGGATCGACTAACCTCCCGCTCAGTTGCCTCAATGTCCCCGGGCAACACCTCTCGCCGGCCCTCTGACACTTCGGCTTCTCCCTCCTCATTTGCTGCGACAGCTTCGTCCGCAGCTATGGCTTCGACCTCCATCCGTGGAGGGGGTTCTCTGCTTCGGGGTGCGGAGACCAGCTCGCCTCGGCGGAACGCCATGAACTCTTGGTCCTGGTCCACCTCACAGTTGGCGACCTCCGCGGCCGTCAGCAGTTGTTTCTTCTCCCCGAGAGCCTTCACCAGGGGCCACTCCGGCAGATTCGCTAGAGCTGCATAGTAGGCCTTCTCCACCCCGGCCACTGCCTCAAAGTCGTACCCGAATTCTGGACGATATACGTCCACATTCGGGTAGACCTCCTTCACCTGCTCCAGCAGCGCGGATCGTGTGGCCTGGTCCCCTATAGCCACGAACTCCGTCTGGAAGTCAAGGAACGTGCTGGTTTGGAATAATTTGTCGGCGAATGCCTTCAGCATCGCTCCTTGACCTTCGACTACGGCAGCTTCCCGAGCCTCCATCTCTGCCCGCAGCCGTAGCACTTCACCCCGGAGGACATTGGTCTCCGCCTCCACTCCGCGCAGACGCGCAACCTCGTTTTCGACCAAGGCAGCCCTCTTGCGTGCCTCGGTCAGATCGTGGGTTAATCGGTCGTTGCGCGCCCGAAGTTCCCTTGCCACTTCGGCCAGTTCCTCCTTGCCATCCTTCTCGCTCTTTCGACCGAGGTCCAGAATACCTCGCGCCAAGCGCAGAAGTTCTTCGGCGTCCGCGCCTTCTAACCCCAACAGACTTGGGGGCCCCTGCTCCTTCAACTGAACCAATGATAGCACACAATAATCAACACAGAAGAATATACAGTGTAATTGCATTAACAGTAGCTGACGACACGGTTGGAACTTACCTCCATACCCCCCTCCGCGCGGAGTCTTTTCGCTGCTGTTGGAGGAGTCCCAGATGGCTCCGGCCTCTTCTTGGACATAGGGGTAGGCTTCGTTACCCCTACTTGCTCCTCAGACCCAGCGCTGGGCCTCGTATCGGATGGCATCTTTCCCCGGGGAGATGCCTCAGCAGACTTGCCCTTCGTTTTGGCCGCCGCCGCCGCCGCGGGGTTTCCAGCCGGCTCTTTCCCGAAGCGTCCCACTGCACACAGAAGGTAAAGTTAGTTATATACACAGTCAACAGTTGTAAAAAGCAAGATAGAAGGACTCCTACCCTCTTCGGCGCCCGCATTGCCCGAATAATACGGGCTCAGTCCTGCCTCCTCCAGTTCTTCCTCGGTGCAGAGGGTTTTGAAAATCCCCACTGACCGGAATACATGTATGACTTCGGGCTCCGGGTTCTCCACTGGAGCGGTATCCAATACCTCATCCCTCCTCCACTTCGGGAGGGCTACTTTGTTTTTTACGAATATAAACCTCTCCTTCCACCCCTCTACCTTACTTGGGTTTTGAACCTTGAACCCACCTCGGGTTCGGGGGCTGAAGGAGTACCACCCCTTGGACTTCCCGAAGTTTTTTAATTGGTAAAAAAACCTAAACATCTCTACGGTGGGTTCTATCCCGGCGTTCTTGCACACCACAGTGAATCCCACTACCTGCCTCACCGCGTTCGGCGCTAGTTGGCTCAAGGCAATACCGTAGTATTGCAACAACCGGATCACAATGTCCCACAGGGGCAGTCTCAGGCCTATTCTAAGGGGATCTATGTACACACTAATAAACCCCTGTGGTGGGCAGCAGGCCCTATCCTCGGGGTTCGGTATTATATACTCTGAGTTAAAGGGAAAGTAAAATAAAGGGATTTCTCTCTCAATTTGCTATCGCGTCATCCGTAACGCTACAGAGGCCACCTCCAAATCCTCCTCCGCGCATTGATAAAAGGCAACCGTCATAACGTTGCTTTCCAGCCCATCGGCCCTGTCTACGGTCCTAATCTCATTCCTCTCCGGAATGAGGTATCGAAGGGGGGGGATATCTAACGGAGCATCCGTAGTCCCTACTTCTTGAATAGAGGCAGAAGATGAGGCAGAAGGTGAAGAGGAAGACATACTTACTTGGGTTGGATTTGAGAAGTTTTGATTTGAGATGGATTGCAAGCACAGAATCCCTCTTTTTCCCGCTTTCTAAACTGGTAAATCGCAATGAAGAAGATGAAAAGTTACTGTGCAGTTATTCCAAATATATACGCAAAAAACCGACGGCTCTGATGCAGCCTATTCAAATTCAGTGATGGAGATTTAGACGTGCTCTTCACACGCTTTACAGTTCCCAAGGCGCGTGGGGAACAGGTTCCTTGGAAATCGCAGAGCGTGTCACTTCACATCCCTCTCTCTCATGATGGCGCCGCCAATCACATCAACCTCACCCTTCGTCAGGAAGATTCAAACTACACTCCGGTGATTCCTTTACCTCGGTCATACTACCACACTCCGGTGCTTCCTTCATTTTGGCCAGACTACTACACTCCGGTGTACCCTCCACCTCGGCCAGGTTGTTATATACTTCCGACACGTTTCTTGCTTCTGGGAAATTCGGTATCTCGCTATATGTCCTGTGCACTTCGGCCTAGTTCGACTCCGCATCCGCAGACTGCTCCGCGGAGTCCCCGGGGACGCGGATAGACTTAGTCATCCATAAACACTTCGGCGCGCCCGCGACCACGGCCCTTCTTGCTTACGGTTCCTCCCCGGTGACAACCGAAGCTCCTTCCTCGCTTCGGCTGGGGGAGGGGGGGCATCTGATAGGGATGGCCCGATCACTTCGGGTTGGGTTAACACCTGAGCCCACTGACCGGCCCAGCAAGCACGCATAGGCCCAGCAGGACCAGGAACACGTGTCGGCCCAACGAATGGTTTGTTCCGCGAATCAAGGCTCACAATCCGTTCTCAACCGCCATGCAGCGGGAAATAGGCGTGAGTATAGGGAGTTAGTTAGGGTTCAGTTAGGGTTTAGGAGAGTTGAGTATAAATATGAGAAAAGAACTCTGAATTAGGGTTCGCATTTCGTATTCTGAATTGTTGCTTGTAAACTCAAAGTTCTAGTGAAAGAAACACCTCGGCAAGAGTGATTTTCTGCCCGTGGACGTAGATCTCCGGATCGAACCACGTATATCTTGTGTGTTTTTATATTTCTTGCACTGTTTAGGTTGAATTGATTGGATACCGGATCGCGCATTATCACGCGCTTTATTCACAACTTCAAGTAAGAGAATATTTCCCATCAAGCACAGTGTTGTTTTCCTCCCTCCTTCACTATACCCATCTATGGCACCTTCTCCGCCATCCCTCCCCATACATGACTTACTTCCACTTGCGGACATGTAATATGCGCAATCTATTTGTTGAAACCAAAGAAACACCAAATCTGAATGATACTAAGAATAACTTATCTGAAACGATAGTAAGAGAGCAATGAAACAATCCCTACCAAGACCATATATATACGAATGCAGTTGTTTTGTGAAAGAAAACAACGATGGAAATGATGACTAGATGAACACACAATACCCCTTACCTATATATACAAGTAGGGATGGAAATTAATCGGTTTAAACCCGAACCCGCACTAAAGTCGTTTCATGTTAGGTGGGTAAAAACCCAATCAAACAGGTTACGAGGTGGATTCAAACCTGGTTAAACATGTATTATCGGGTTTGAATCGGGTAGTAGATTTTACTAAAACCTACCACGTTTATGTTATTTATATTAATATTTTATATATTTCTAATTCATTTTTTATTGTTTTTGCTTTTTTTTCTCCCCATTTTTTTTTTATGAAACAAATCTTCCCATCAATGGCGCATCAGGACAGAGGCTAGAGTGATACACACGCCTTTTGTGTTACTCAGTGCTTGGATTCAATGCGGAGTTTGAGGAGTTGGTTGGCGACAATATAGAGACTGTGAAGGTGAGGAAAGAGAAGAAGAGAGGGAGAAGATTGGGGACGCCATAACTTTCTCTCTCTTAAGGATCCATTGATCTGAGAATTTATATTGTTTAATGAACTTGTTTTACCGTAAACTGAAAATATATTAGATGTAGCGATGTTGCGGCATTAATTAATTGATAGGGAATTTTATAATTTTGTACAGAGCTGAGATGAAGAGATATTGTGCTATTAATGCAAAAAAAACTAAAAATGGTGGGGGAAAGAGATGAAGATGCAAAAAAAAGAAAAAGAGAAAAAAGAAAGTCGTTCGTTGTGCAAGGGGAGAACGAATTTTCAGGTTTTTTGTCCTTTTTTCTTTAATATTTTGAAGATCGTTTTTTTACTTTTGCTGAGAGAACAGAAATGGGCATGTACATTTTTTTTATTTTTCATTTTGTTGATAGAACAAAAGAACTACATATGTGCACATCCCTCGATTTATCATTTTGTTGAGAGAGAAAAAGGTTATATTTCGAAATATATACAAAAAAACTTTAAAATATAATATTTTAGAAATATTAAAAAAATATATCCATTAAAATAAAATAAAACTAATGCAAACAATTCATCAACAATTATGTACATCATTAATCGATCACAATTCCCAATATTACTTTAATCAGTAAACAACCATCACTTAACAACCTCTTACATACATTTCATCACATTTTCTAATTAAATATTAGGGGTAATTACAAAAAGGCCGCCGAACTATTAGCACTTTTTCACTTTGGCATATAAACTATTACCGTTGACCAAACCGCCGCTAACCTAGTCGAAAATTACTACTCGAAAGCTGCCAGCTACAATACCAGCCAAACAGGCCGTACCTAACAATCTTTTGGCCTGAATCGAAATTAAAATGGGCCCCAATTTTTTTCCCACTTATATATGATAGCGATGTCGAAGTATCACACCAAATTAAATAGTATATATATGAATATACTAAACCTTATCCTACAACTCTACAAGTAGAGCGGAAAGTAAAGATCGATCCCACGAGGAACGGTAGTCTAGTGTTATTCCGATAGATCAAGCGATTCTAAAATTTAAATAAAAGGAAGAACAAATAACGAAAGCAATAAAGAGGGGGGGGGGGGGGGGAGGGGTTTGATTATCCAAGACAAAACTATTAATGATTACCAAAAACAACTATTAAACTATGATCAAATAAGCTTAAGATTTAATTAACATAAGATGACACAATAAGTAGATTGAGTTTTGGGTTTTAAGATATGATTAAAAGATTCAACCCTTGATCGACTATCCCCTTGTTTCGAAATAACTATGTAATTAATGTCATTACCGAATTAGTTAGTTTTAGAACTCCTACTCCAAGATTGATAACAAGCTCTATCAATCTTGTTGTCTCTTAAATATGATTAATCAAAGCAAGCTCTTCAATTAATCCTACTCAACTTATCAATTCCTAAAACTAGCTCTTTAAGAATCAATAGTCGAGTGCATTAAGAATTAGGACAACATAGTAGATTTGACATAAAACTCGTAAGCTCGGTTTTAGTGGTCGAATTCTATGTTATCCTCAATAAAATAAATCTATTGTTTGCTACACGGGAATCGGATTCATAACAATTATGAATTATAAGCCTAATTCTAGCAACACACTAACAAATATCCAAATGGATGATCAAAACACAATTCAATTCATAAGTGCGAATCAACAATTCCAAATAACATAGAACATTCCAAAAACATAATCCAATCGGTTAACAATCATACAAATTACATAAACATTCTCAATACAAGGTTCAACTAATGATCAAGGGTTGAAATAAAGGGTGCTAGTCACCCATTACATCTAATATAATTAGCAATAGAAAGAAATACAAAAAGACATGATAAATTTATATAATAAACCAAGAACTTGGGTTGAGGAATGAAAGGCCTTCCATCTTCTTCCCAATGATGTCCTTGAGGATGATGGAGGCTGAAAAATGTGCTATTGGATGTTAAAAGATAGGTTAAATTCGAAATGGAACTTATATATATAGGGGAAGAGTTGTCACTTTAGTTTTAGGCAAAATCGCATTCCCAATTTCAAAACAGGGTAAAGGATCTCGGCCGAGATTCAACTGTGTCTCGGTCGAGACGTGAAAAGAGGATTTCTTTGCTGGGTGAATCAAAGGCTGATCTCAGCCGAGATTTACATGTGTCTCGGTCGAGACGTGAAAAGGGAAAAATCAGGGCTTGTTAGGGTTTGGCTCTTCTCGGTCGAGATTGGGTTTCATCTCGGCCGAGATCTTGATCTCTTTAAATTCTGGAAATTCCCTGGAGAGTCATCTCGGCTGAGATGCATTGCCTGTCTCAGCCGAGATCTTCAGCCCTTCAAAACTTCAGGTTTTTCCTGGAAGGTCATCTCGACCGAGATTTGCAACATATCTCGGCAGAGATCATCCTTTAGCCCTGTCCTTTGTTGCCTCGGTCGATCCACCGATCTTTTGATGCTCTTTTTTCGATCCCTTTGCACCTTTTTAATCACAAAAATGAACCAAACGCATTATTTTTCCCAATGAGAATTAAATGTACGAAGTACATGTGAAATTGCACAAAAACATCACTAAATGACACTTAAAGCGTCCTAAAGCGTGTGTGTGTACCAAATCCCCCCAAACTTGAACTTTTGTTTGTCCCGAACAAATAAAGAAAAAGAAAAAAGAACACGTGTTTAGGACAGATTTAAGTGGCAATCGGTTTCAGATTATTTTCTTAAAAGCAAGGCAAACATGAATGTAATGAGCATGAGTGATAGACTAAATCCACTACTTTCTACACTTTGACATTCTCGACTTGAAATCCTCACCGGGTGAGTGTATCTCTCAACTCTCGAGTGTATCAAGTGGGACGTGTATACGCTCACATTGAAGTGCATGAAATGCCTGCCATAAGCTTGCCAATCATCTAACTCGAAAATGTACTTGACATGTGTGGCAAAGAATCAAATAGGTCTTTAACGGGTTGTAATGTTGGCTTGGGGTAAGTTAGGATAATTTTGGGTAAAAGTGACAGTAAAATTGACTAAATGAGTTAGCTACTCTCATCTACCCCTCAAACAACAATCACTCTACCTCACTCATTCACTTCCAATTCAAATCGGCTTTAAGACTCGACTTCTTCACCTTATTCCAGCCTACATGTTTCTTAGGACATTTTCAAACCTTGAGAATGATCATTACAAGATGTTGTGATTTTCACTGACCTCTCCAATTCTAACACTAAAAAGTATATACAATCAACTCATTCTTTTATTTTCTGATTTTTCGATTTTTTTCTCAGTTTTCGATTTTTCTCTTTTTTTTTTAATAACAATGGATAGGCTCGTGTTCTTAATTCTTACCTATTTTATGTGTTTCCCTTTCACCTTTTGACAATTTCCACTAGTCTACCCACTTCCAATCCAACTACCTTCCAATCCAACTACCTTCCAACCGTCTCCCTCGTACTCTTATAGTCCATTTGGGCTCAAAGGCTAAATGAAAGAGGATTGGCTTGTAAAGTTGGCTATCACATAAAAATAAGCTTTAGGCTCAAGGGGCTTAACTAGAGACAATTTCATATTTTGTAAAAAGGGAATATTTTCAAGTTTTTGAAATAGGTTTTGATCAAGAATTGCCTAATATCACTTTCAATGCCACAATATGTACCGACTTATTCAAAAGTAGAGAATTAGGGCAAGTTCTAGAGGAAAATGCATGCATTCAATGAATTTCACCGAAAGAAGATTTTGAAGTACTCCAAAGATGGGAGTATCTATTTAGGCTAAAAAACTCACTTTGGAAAAAATTTGATCACAAATCTTGAATGCAAGCTCGATTTTGTTTCAAAAGACTACCATGCTCTATCATGTGCCATTTTCAAAATTCTTGTTCAAAAATTTGCATCATTAACCAATGCCACAGTTCTCCTTCCTACACGATTCAATCACTTTTTTTTTCTCGAGCGACCAACTTGTACGCCTACCACCCCTCCCCAAACTTGGTTGGAAACCAAGTTTGTGGAAAAGACGAGTACGAGTTGGTGTTTGTCGAATTTAACCAATTATTAAACATTTTAACCCAAACCAATAACTAACTAACTAACTTAACAAAACTCCTATTCCTAAAAATATGCAAGGTATCAAAATTTAATATAGACAATATCAACATAACCAAAAACAAACAAAAGATAGCAATTGGCTCACGGGCCAAGTAACATCATCAACAAGCAAGGCAAAGTCAAACATCAATAATCAAGCCAAAATACAAATCATAATTGACACACAGGCCATCAAATTAATTCAACATGAACACAATACCAAATGGCTCACTGGCCGAAACCAACAATAACAGTGTAAAGTGACAGAAGTGAGGCCACACAGGCCAATAGCATAAACAGTAAAGGAAGATAAGGAGGGGTAGGAGGGGGTTCGGGATGTTCGAGCGGCCGAGAATGTCTTACCCCTCTTGTTCTCTCCCTAAACTTAGTTTCAACTAATTTTGGGAAGTAGGAGTAAGGCCTTCTCGGTACTCTACTCACAAAGATCGGGAACTCCTGGGGAGCTCGAGCCGATAAAACACCCCTTGATGGTGTTGAAGAGGTCGAGGAGCTTGGTCTGATTTTCTTTAATGGTCTCTTTAATGCCTCTCAATTCAGGTCCAATTGTCGTCCTCATTTCCACTAGTTCGGCTCTGATTCCTTTGATTTCATCCCCCATGGCAGCCACCAGTCCTTCTTGTCATTCTTGAAACTCAGATTGAGTCAGCACAACTGATGCTGATTTCTTCCTTGATGGTCTGTCTGGTTGGCTGCTGCCTTCCACCAGTCCTTCTTGTCATTCTTGAAACTCAGATTGAGTCAGCACAACTGATGCTGATTTCTTCCTTGATGGTCTATCTGGTTGGCTGCTGCCTTCCACCAGTCCTTCTTGTCATTCTTGAAACTCAGATTGAGTCGCTGATGCTGATTTCTTCCTTGATGGTCTGTCTGGTTGGTTGCTGCCTTCTCCCTCGCCTCTCATGCTCCGAACCCTTGCCATCGGACGTGACTTCTTTGCTCTCTTGAACTTGGTCAATTCATCATTGGTTGGCTCTTTGGACGTATTGGGTTTTATTGAAAGAATTATAATTTTTTTTGGTAAAACGACACTTATTGTGAAAATTTTCAAATTGTCTAAAAAGACATTTCTTTTGAAATGGGCGGATATTATTTATATTTTTATATATCAACCGGATTACCCGCAAGTTACCCGATTATTCAACGGATATTACCCGTATACAAATTAAATAGAGTAGGATATGAGGGAAGCATACTCGTACCCTACCCGACTCATTTACATCCCTACACACCCTTATTTCCAATCCCCCTTTAATATAAAAACAGGATATCTTGCAGATGTGTCATCTCCAGAGTATTTTTAGGGCCTTTTTCTTTCTTTTTTTTTTTTTTTTCCATGTTTTATCTCCACCCTTTTTCTTTTCCTTTTTTAACATGTAGCAGTTAATTTTTTTTTTTTTTTAGTTGTCGGTCATTTTCCCTTTTTTTTTTCCACTTTTTATATCAGCAAGATAATTTTCTATTTTATCTTTTTTTACATTGAAAGTTATCCAATCATATGTTCTTATCTACAAATAAAAAAATTCCTCTCTCTTCATTCTTATAATTTTTAATCAAAAAGCTTAAATAATTATAACTTTTTTGTATCAGCTTCATTTTTAATGAAAAATATATCAAATTAGTCTATATCCATATAGATATATAATTTAATTAATTTAAATCTAAAATACTTTTTGCAAGGTTAATTATGATATATTTAGATAATTAAATATTTTCATATAAAAAGTGTGAGAGTATTTCAGAAACATATAATTTTTAGTTTCTTTTCACAATTTTATATTTTAATAATTATTTGAGTTCCAGAATTAGTTTGTTTTTATGACAAATAGTAAAATTGCGAGAATTTGTTAGATTTACATTAATGCTCAATCGCAAAAAAAATTTATTAGTGAAAAATATGGGTTATATGTTTTTAATAGAAGTTGATGCATAATAAAAATAATTTAATTCACTTTTCATGAAACTAAGTTGAAGACTCATATTCCCCTACATCAAAAAATAAATGTTAATATTTACTTAAGTTAAATACATCAAATAATATTTTATGTATACATTGTATGTATGTTATAATGCTTTTAACACATTAAAATTTAATCACATATTATCAATTTAATAAAATGTTCAATAGTTTATCCTGTGCATCGCACGGGAGGACATCTAGTAAATGTTAAAGAAATGAAATTCAGCACAACTATACCACGATCTGAACCGTCCAGGAAATCTAACGTCCACAATCAATCTAAAATAGCAAGAGAAAACATCACCAGGCCTTTAAAAGGGGAAAAGAATAGTAAAAGGTGAATCGAAGATGAGATACATCATACATATAGGCCTTGTTTACTTAGGCCTTGGCCCAATCCATTGAGGATTGGGCCAACCTTCCTATTTTTACTTGTGGGTTCAGCTGAATAAGTTGCTGTCAATTAGGGTTGGGGTGAATTAGGTAGCGGCGCTCACCTTTTAAAACAGCCCTCTCTCTCCTCTCACCTCCCATTCACTCCGAAACGTCCCTTCGTCTCCTCTCTCTACTGTCTCTCCACTTCTCCCTCTCTCTTCTGCAACTCTACCAATTTCTACAGCTGTGCTTATTTCGTATTTAATTTGGTTTAGATATAGACTGAATTTATGCTTGTTTATTGCTCATTATTCTTGGATTTGGGAAGCTCTTCGAGCTTTAGGCTGGCAGGGGGTGTAACTGCCCCTGTCAGTCACCACACACCACCGAGCTTTCTCTTTAATGGCGGTCAAGGCCTTTTTGTACGTGATTTCAACTTTAGACAGAGATTCTCTGTTGTTTAAGTCTGCAAAGCGAGTCTAGGTTACGGTTTTAAGATTTTCTTGTCTGGTTCAAGATCTGGACCCGTGATCTCAACACTGTTTGCTTTAAATTTTGCAGTTGGCTTACTAATTGCCTTCTTGTTTGATTTGGGTTACTGCATGTCTATTTATATTTGCTTTCATGGAGTCCCTCCTCTCTCACACTTCGCACACGCGCACATCTAAAAAGGCCTCTCTTCGATCTGCGAAGAAGGCAATTTCTTTTGTTACCACACAGCACACACAATGCACAAATCGTAAGAGGGCAACCTATTTTCTGCGTTCTAGAAGGGAGGAACAAATTTGCTGCTGCAATTTGTGTTCAAGAACTGAGTCTGTCGACAGTAGTCTATCTTCAACTTTTTCGCAAAAAAAGGTGAATCTTTCTTAAGTTTTGATGAATTTTTGTTTATGTGTTTACGCCCTATTTGATGTAGTTTGTGCAATTTTATCCTCTGTTGTTTGCTCTGCAAAATTTGCAAACAGTTTAGCTTGGATGGTATGAACTGTGCTAAAAAAAAAATGGATAAATTTTCTTAATACATTAATGCTTGTTTGGTATGAACTGTCTTTTGGGTGTTCAGTATTGCATGAATTTTGTTGAGGTGGTCTGTTCGCTTGGAATGCGTTGTACTGTACGGTACCGGGCTTGCATATTTTAGGAACCGCATCTTGACGGGGTGCCTCCACCTTTCGAGTGGAGGCGTAAGTCAATCCCCCCTGATGCTTACATTTTAGTTAATTGCTTGTTGTGTTGGTTTATTTTGTAATCCGAGATGAGGGGTACGTTTAGCTGACAACACATGAGTATCCAACCCTTGTTATGTGTCCTTAATTTTTCTATCTGTATTGCTGGTAAATGTTGAGAACGGTTCTGTGATGGTTACTAGTTACATTGCTTTCTTTTTTTCTGTGATTTAACCTCCTCATTGAGTTATTGTGATTGTTTCTGTGTAGTTTAGGTCTAGGTTTTGTACAAGGGTTGGTTAGTGTGTTTTCCAAGAGTAACGTTACGTTCAATTAACAACTATCTAGCATTACTAATTGCTATGTAGTCCACGAACGTGACTACATCTTTTGAAGCGATCTAATTTTGTGTCTTGTGATCGAAGCTGTATTGGCGAGAGCAGAAATTGTATGCTTATTTTAGCTGTGTAGAATATTTCTTTTTGGTTTCCATTCGGCAATTGTAATTGAGATTTTTGTAAATTAAATTCAACAATGAATTAGTTTTTTAATTTTTTTTTATTTGTCCATTGCTTTTAATGACTCTTCCAGTAAAAAAAGAAGTGGAAAATTAATAATTTAATTTTTTGTAATGGAATAATGGCTATTGTTTATGACAATAAATAATAGCAAATGGATTTTTGTAAATTTTTTTAACTCGAACCATAATTAAATAGAGCCCAATCTTGAAAAATGTCAAATTATTAATGTGAGTAAGATTTTTTAATTTGATCTTCACCACTTTGCATATCTCATGATTCGTATAAATTTTGGATTTCACAACACAACATTTCGTTTAATTAATTAAGTTTGATTCAAAAGCTAGAAAGAGTATTAACTTAGGAAATACACGAACTGATGTTTTGAATTAGTAAAAAAAATGGAAAATATAATCACTAATATTTTTCTTCATTTAATTCTTTATACTTGAACAAAAAAGTCACGAAATTGAAGATCACCAGTATTTATTGATGATGATAAGTTGGAATTACTTTTGAAGGAATTAGAGGTGTTAATCATGAATAAGGTTTCAAATGTACACCCCAATTACTTATGTACATTATAGAGTCGTACCTAATTATTGATGTTTTTAGATTTTTTTAATATCAATTAAGACCCTTTCAAACATTTTTACCAAATAAAAACTTGAGTGTAAAAAAAAGATCTAAATCGAATACTCTTCATTACGAATATATTGTTAATAATTAGGACTTTTTAACAAAAATACGAATGCCAGTTTTAATTCAAAGGAATGAATTTAATTTTTAAAGGCCAAAAAAATAGAAAATTACAAAAAAAGACGGTATTTAATTTGGTTTTGTATTATTTCTGAACCAGCAAATTTAAGACTATTTTCCCTGCGTAAACTATTTGGATGAAGAAATTAAATACTAGCATAATTAAATATCCACTAGTTTAGGCTTGAAACTTTAGGAAATTAAAAAAAAAAAATTATTGCTAGTACTTGGATAGTCCTTTTACATGAACAAACCTGCTTTCACTTATCGTTAATACAAAAAATACGAAACTTACGTTTACAACATATTGAGGATAGATGCCTCGAGGTAGGGGTAGAAGTGAAGGTCCTAGGGTTAGGGCTCCCCCGACCCAAGATCGGGCCGTCTGGACTAGGGGAACTGAGAAAGAGTTCATAACCCTTTGTCATGTCGAATGGGCTGCTGGAGGCCTAATGACAGGCCGGTTCTCCCAGAATTCGTTGGAACGCATTTGTAACCGGCTCAATGGCCGATTTGAGGGGTTAACTTACACGGTTACTGCAATTGAAAATAAGTTAAAGAATTACAAGAGGTGCTGGCGAATGATGAGGGATTACCGATTCAAGTCGGGCGTGTCGTGGGATCCTGTGCGGGAGACAATTGTAGCGGAGCAGGAGTACTTGGATGACATTGCCAAAGTAATTAAACTCGTATTTATACATAATAATAGTCACAACGAAATATTATGTTCCTACACTTAAATCTTAACATCCTAACTCTCCTTACCCTGCAGAAAGCTGATGACTACCGCGGGTTTATCCTGAATGGTTGTCCTAACTGGGATAAATGTGAAGACATGTGGCATAATAGTACCGCTCTTGGTGAAGAGGTAGTGTCCGGTGGGGCAGGTTTGCAGGATGGAGCGCCTAATGAGGGTGAGCCCTATAATGCCTTCAATTTCATGGGTGCTCAAGGCCCAACTGACGGTGCCGGCCCATCACAGGCTGTTGGTCGCACACCTACAGCCATTGATGCTCGGATTGCACAAGTAGAAGCGTGTCAGAGCTTCTCATCCTGGTCCTCTGGCAAGCGGGGGTCCTCCGGCCGGAAGGAAGATTTGAAATTTTGTTGCGCACAAATCAAGGAGCTTGCCCCTACTCAAGCGATTCGTATGGCAGGGTACAGGGCGATGAAGGATGAGGCCAATCGCCATTTATGGATGCATGTCATGGATGAGGATGACAAGATTTACTTCCTCGCGAGTTTGTAGTTCACCCTGTCTTAAGAGTCCCCTGTCTTTCTTTGTTATTTAGTTTGTAACCCTATCCTGCTGAAAACCAGACTATTTATTCGTATTTTTATGTATTGGCTTTTAGGAACAAGTGCTTATTTAGCTTACTCATTACATCGAAGTTCAATTGGTTTAGGCCATTATATCACCCTGTCTTGTGTGTGTTCTACTTAATCTATATACGTTGTTCGCAAAATGGTTGTTCAATGATACAAACACTAATAATACGCAAGATTTCAGGCAGCATGTCGGACTCCGCCTCTGACGACTCTGACTCAAACACGGATACATCGAGCTCAAACTCCAATAATTCTGAGGATGAGAGAGTTGCACATTTTGCCTTAAATGTCTTGATAACCAACCCTGTTCCCGTTCGTAGTCCAAAAAATACTTCCATCCTCCAAGGTGCTGATTGGGTTGCAGAATTACTGTTGGGCCATCCAAATCGATTTTATGATCAAGCACGTATGACAAAGGACTGTTTCTATGCCTTGGTCAATACTTTAGTTGGCCGTGGGTTTTTAAAAACATCACCTCGTTCGCATGTCTCTCCAATTGAATCAGTTATGATATTTGTTCGGATGGTTTGCATGCACCACCGACATCGAGACGAAGAGGAACGCGTCCAGCACTCGACACGGACCATCAACAAGCACTTTCACATGGTCTTGAAGGCTATGCTTAAATTAGGACAAGACTGGATAAAGGAGCCGGATTACACACGCGTTCCTCATAAAATTGCATTCGATGGGCGGTATTTCCCATTCTTCGAGGTACTCTATAAATCTTCATATAAAGACACCTTTTCACGGAAAAACTATTTTTTTATCCAACGTCTTATTCGATCCCAACAATTGTGTGCTTTAAATTTGACAGGGTGCAGTCGGTGCAATTGATGGCACATTGATCCCCGCTAGGGTCCCAGCAGATCGTAGTACTGCATGGATTACGCGCAAGGGGACGAAATGTCAAAACGTGTGTGCAATAGTAGACTTCGATATGTTTTTCACTTACGTATATGCTGGATGGGAGGGAAGTGCACATGATGCCGAGTGCTGATGAAAGCCCTTGAACTAGATAACACATTTCACTAGCCACCGGACGGTACGCATATACCATCCCGCAGCGTTGTCAAAAGGTTTGCTCAGCTATTAGGCCGTTATTGTAAATAAATCTAAACAGAATTACATTTCACTTAATTTCAGGTAGGTACTATTTGGCAGACGCTGGATACACAAACTACGATGCCTTTTTGGCACCGTATAGACAAACTCGGTACAATCTTCCTGAATTCAATGTCGGCCCCCGTCCTGTAGACCAGAAGGAACTATTCAACCATAGGCACTCGCAGTTGAGGAACGTTGTTGAGCGTGCGTTTGGGTGTCTTAAGAGTCGATTCCCTATTCTTTCATCGGGCATGCCGAATTATCGTATCAGAAACCAATCTAGGATTGTAATTGCTTGTTGTGTTCTACATAATTTCATCAAGGCAACAGGACTACTAGATCCTATTCTGGAGTTAGATGCTCAACATTACCAACCGGATGAGCTGATATTTTCCGGACCCGGGTTCCCAACGGCTGAACGTATTCAGATTCAAAATGATAGAAGGGATGCGATTGCTGCAGAAATGTGGAACAAACACCTCCAGCAACAACCATTTCCATAAAAATAATTAAATTACTAAGCTTGATGGTAACACTTTATAATTAGAGAAAGAAGATATTGTCTGATGTAAACAACCACTTTATTTGTGCTTTATTTCTATAAATCCAACTATGGGTATTAAATTTGTAACATTGTGGGACCATTAAATCAACTTTAGATAGTTCACTAGTGTGGTATGCATGATAGCCACGATCACAAGTGCTTTATATAACCGAAATATTTGCGTCTAGAAAATTTACTACATTATTTTAACAATAAATCACTTCATTTTTGTAATTAGAGAAAGAAGATACTTATTGTAACTAATAATTGAGTCGCGCACATTATTAACAGATGAACAGGCCAAGAATGGTAGGGTGTTCAAATTGGTCGAAGGAGAATGAGAAGCTCTTCTTGTATCTGTGCTACTGCGCGTACGTAGATGGGAACATACTACAACCTTTGTACATCACTGATGCAGAGCTTCTGGAGATAGGGGGGAGACTGAATGCATTGGCTAACGTCAATTCCGGATATCAAATGGCCCATTTGAGGGATAAGATCAAATGTGTTAGACGTCCATGGCGTTTGTTATACGATCTTCGTTGGCGTAGTGGAGCTTTTTGGGATGGCGAGTTGGAGACAGTGGTCCTGTGCGATCATTCCTTGATATGGAATACCCAGGTACAGACATGTATCATCTATATATTAATTCGTAAGCTGTATCTACCTGGTATTATCTTATTACAGTTTACCTTCCAGCAAAATCCGGATACCCAGTCTATTATCGCCCGAGGACAGCCATTCTTCGACCTTTGCACAGACATGTTTTCGGCAATGGGTAACAATGAGATAGACCCGGCTTACCGCCAGAGCTTAACCACTGTTCGGGAGATGGAAGCACTCCCAGCCGGAAATATTGCGGAGGCAGTAGCTAAACTACACAACCCATTAGTCACCCAGTGGTTCACAGGATTGACAGCACAAGAAAAGGAAACATGGGTCCTGTCATTGACCTAACAGGCGTCGAGTATCTCAAATTGCTTTTGCAACAAAACATTTATCCCATTGCAATTTCAAAATTAAGCGGGAAGTAGCCCGTTCACTATGAACTCTGTCATACTGAAGTATTATGTGGGCACCTTTTTGTAATAGTTTTTGTATGAACTATTTTCTAAACTTAAGTGGTTGATCATTGCTCCGTGTTTTGGTTCATTTAGTAATTAATTTTAAATTTTAAGCCTGCTGTAGTACCCTTGAAGAAACTGAAAACACAAATAAATATAACAACATTCTAGAAATTCTTAGGCCATGTCTACTAATTGTAGTTTTTCGTAAACCGTATAAATGAGATTTGGTCGATTAATTTCATCATCTTTTAAGTTAAGTTTCATCGGTATCGACTAATTAAACAAATTAACCAAATTAACTCTTGTGTTTACCCTTGTGTTTAATAATATAGTTAATTTTGTATTTATTATAAAAAATTAAACAAATTAACTCTTAAACGATTAAATTATTTAATTCAGCACAACTCAAGTATATAACTAATAAAAGTTAATTTTGGATTTAAATTTATTAATTAAATTTAATTTTAAATAATGTTTACTTATATTTATTAAATAATTAATTTTATATTTAGTTTAAATTTTGAAAAAACTTTAACTCATAAACGACCAAATGCTAAAATTCAGGACAAATCAAGAATATAACTAATAAAAAATTATTTCGAATTTATAATTATTAATTAAATTATATTTTAATAAAAAATTTTTTACGTGTATTTATTAATATAATTCATTTTATATCTAGTATAAAAAAATTTAAAATGTGTTAGACATAAATAACCAAATTAAAAACGTCGTCACAGTTTAAGTATATAACTAATCAATGATAATGTCGGATTTAATTTTGTTAATTAAATTTTATTTTAAATAAACATTTTTACTTGTATATATTAATATAATTAAATTTATATTTAGTATAAAAACAAAAAAACTTAACTCATAAACAACATATCATCACCCAACCATTCTCTAACTAACTCTTACACACAATCAATCAACACAATTCCCAACACTCAATTTAATTAATCACCAATCATTCATTAACTAACTCTTACACAAATCACATCATCTTTCCCACCTTTTATAATATAAACAATCTCCTACCCAATCTCCAACCAACTAAAGTAAACTTTTCCATATTCAACCCAACCTACACTTTTTACTTTATTTACCCCAACCTACAGTACTCCAGCCACCTCCAGCCCTAAGTAAACAAGGCCATATATAGGGAAAGGAAAATATCGCAACTAGTTGATTTAAAGGCGGTGTGCGAAGAAATCGCTCTACCGTGTCAAAACTTGGGGTTTTAAATGATTTTGATACTGTTAATTCGATTCACCGAAGTATCAGCCCATCGCTTCTTAGATTGAGGCAATTTGACGAGCCGAATTGACAAGAATGAGCAAAGATGAGAGCGATAAACGGAACAAGAATAATCCGTGGGAGCAACCTAACAAAGGTTATCAGGATAAAGAAGAGGACATGAAGCTATGGGGAATTGTAGTTTTTGGACTAATAGGAGCCACTTTCACCACCTTCGCCGTAAGCCTTTAGCTTTTCTTTAATTCTTTTCATCATGTCTGTTCATATTCTGGACTGTGAAGATTACATGCATTTTGATTTGTAAAGTTCAGCTTCGAGGATATTGGGGTTTTGATTCAAGTTTTTGTTGATTAGTGCGATTGTTATACAATTCTTTATATTTATTGAGGCTCTTCCTTTTACTGTCAATTGGTGAACAATGAGGATTATAATATGTCAAAGTAGAAACTTTATTGGAGTAGTTTAATTGGTCCGACACTCGTTTGGATTTATTTATAGAGTAAATGTGCTTCCCTGAAACATAACATAATGGGCGAAAGCCACTTCATACATATCCGTTTTCTGTGTGTACTATGTAGGTTCTTAAGAAAAGTAAAGCAAACATGCGTCTAGCTTATAAAGTTCGTACACACACTATAGCTGAAAACTATTAGACATCTGAAAATATGTTGTTCATTATATTTCGTGTTTCTTTTGGTGTTAAATTGGTCTTTGAATTACTCATTGCTGATGGTTGTTGGTAGTGCTATCAGGTGACTTCTCTGTGGTACATATGTGATGAGGCTTAAGGAAAAATTTGTATTAAACATGTGTTGCACATATAGGGTAGTGGAGTTTCTGCAGCTTTAGTTGACCCTTTTAAACTTTTAAAGATGAGCTATGCTCATGAGAATATGGCGGAAATTGTGGGGTTGTGTGTGTGGGGGGTGGGGGGGTTGGTTGGTTAGATAATTATCCCTGACCGCAACTTCTTCAGAATTATGGTACGAGTGAACTGTTGGAAAATAAGTCTCAGAGATTATTGAGGCAATATCTGTGGTGCACATTGCACAATTAATAGGAAGAAATTTTCCTATCTAAATTCTTCTCCAATTGATATCCTTGGAAGTTGGAAGAGGCAAAGGTCGGCATAACCTGTTTTTCCAGTAATCCATTACTAGCAACTTGCTCAGTTGAAAAGTATAAAGAATTTAAGGTTCATGGTCTTCCTGTTATATTCATGATGGGAGAAGCATTTTTTGGTTCCCAAGTGGGGAGAAAAGATCATTTGATCCTTTAGTGATTCGTCCAATTGTGACTGTAGTCGCTTTCTTGTGCAATAGATTTAAGATATTCTACTGTTCCCAGCCTCAAATCTTGCTTTACTTAACATTTCTATGCTTGACTATATTTCTACTAGAATATCCTTAAAAAAATATAGCTTTAAGTATCTTCACATATTCTGACTAATGAGTTTCTGTGGCTGACCAACACCAACAAAAAGAGGTCTGTAATTCAAGAAACTAGCATACTGACAACAGTGGACAGATATAAGCCAACAATCAGACAATTGCTTTAGAAAATAAAAAATGCAGGATGATAACATATAGAACAAAAGGGCAGGGCTTGTGGACCACTGATCTTGTGTGCACTTCCATGACCTGCCAATTTTCACCCATAATGATAGAAAGCTGAATTGGATTGCTGGATCTCTGCATGAAGGTAGATTTAGCCACACGACAAGCTACTGGGTACATTAAGGGCTCTACCTGACTGTTTAGTAATCTCTCCTTGCCTATTTCAAATGGAATATGAATTTATAATCTTTCTTGATTAGCCTTATTGGTAAATTCTCTGGAGTTGAAAACACAAATTCTGCAAGTTCTGCTTTCCTCTACTTCATCTACTTTTTTGGAAATCCGGCTTCTTGGTATCTTACTTTGTTATGTTTCTATCTTTCTTATTAACTTACTGCCGGGATTTATTGTAGCTATTTTCTCACCTGGGTCCTTATTTACAGTATTCATGTCCTGCTGTTATTTAGGATTATTATTTGCTTCCAATTTTGCCATCCTTGCATCATTATATAGCTCTTTTTAACTGGAATACCGAAGGGAATTATGTACTAGTACCCACTAAGTACGAAGTTAGGAGCATTAATTCTCGTATACCTACTAAGGAGGAGAGTCTTGTGGGATACTATTAACATGTAGTATTAGTAATGGTGGAAAGGTTTACTGGGTCGCTTGGCTTTGTGTACCATCTTTGTTGTTCAGGATATTTTTCTTTTACTTTAAACCCCCAATCCACTGAGTGACCGCTCCCTTGCTCTAAACTTTAGCTGCTAAGTTTTCCTGGTGAAGTTTAACTACGTTTGGGTGGGAAACTGTCATTCAAGTACAAGGAATAGGATTAGCAACCAAATCGCAGGAAAGCCATGATCTGTAAAGGTCATATTTTTTCCATGGCCCTATTAGATATTTATGAAACACGAGCCAGCCTGAGAATACCTATGAAGTCATGCCAGATGCCATGCAATATTTCGTGACAACTGGGGCAATATTGGATTTGATAGCCTACCTGGTCATTTTTCCAGAGAGCCTTTTGGCTGTTCCTCTGGTGATGCAAGTTAATCATGGATCATCGATAGCATTTCTATGTGCTAAAGATCTCTTTCCATTTCTGATAAATGTTTCAGGTTACTCAATTGCGAAGGACATTTGGTTGGGCTTACTCGCAGGTAATAACCTTCTATAATTTCTAGAAACTTTAATAATACACTTGCAGTTCTGTAGAAGAATATTGTCTTTGGGGACAGTGACAGACATAATATTAACTTATTATTTTGTTAATATCTCCTAATATAATGTTGGTCTGCAAAAAGTTGAGCAGGTCCCAATCATTGGGGAAGGATAGGCGTTCCTTTCGAACTAGTTATCAAGAGGAAGCATGGAAAAGATATAACCGCCGTATGCAAGAAGAATACGAAGAAGAAATGGAGAGAGTGGTGAGATTTCGTTGAAGTTCTTTACTTCACTGTTTGATATCTTATTAGCCTTATATAATCTGTGTTTCTTCGCCTTTTCTGTTATTTCATATGACAGTTGATAGGTCTACATTATTTTAAAAAGAAATTATAAAACTATATAAATTATTTAAAAAAAAATTCAAATCATTTAAGGATTTTCGAAAAGGCATATACTAAAAATTATTTTCCAACTCCCAAATTATTTTGAACATTTTCAGGAAAATCTCAAATTATTTGGACTGTCTTATAATTATTTACATTTTTTATTTTGAAAAAAATCGTATAATTAATTTATAAAATCTGAAAATTATTTTGAAATCTAAAAAATATTCATTTATTATTTTTAAAAAAAGTTAATTTTCTTAAAAGAGTAAAGTAATTTATGAAAATACAAAATTATTTAAATTCAGAAAATAAAATTTTAAGAAAATCTAGTTTTATAAAATAAATAAAAAAATTATTCAGAAAATTTAAATTATTAAAATCCTTTAAAGAATTTTAAAAAATTTAATTTTTAAAATTTTGTAAAAATTTCAATTTTATGAAAATTATTTTAAAAAAATAATATTTTCAGTTAATTTTCTGATATTTTAAATGAATTTTAGAATTTAAAAAAAAAAAACTGATTTTTACATAATTTTATGGTTTTTAAATATTTTCTTAATGTTTTTATATTTTTCTCGCCGGAATGCTTCGCTGGATTGGAGTATAGGTTGCTACTCTATACAAAACGTAATTCAGGTTAAAAACCGAAAAAAGCCCAAAGTTCAGGGTGCAGATTGATATTAACACTTTTTTTATAGTATACTCCTACTTGTCTAACACATATTCTTTTGAAGATGATTAGAAATTTCATAGATCTATCTACTCTTTCAGTTGTTAAAATTAGATCCGCTGCTTGTGTGGGTCGTGGCGAATATCTTTTGTTCTTCTTTCTTCTGTGGCTGCCTATTCTATTGGAAACCTAAAAAGATGCTGATTTCTTTTATTTTTCTTTTATTTTTGGGAGAGAATGTCAGCTCAAATGTGTTATAAATCTCTATGTAAGTTGATAACAATTGAAGTGAGAATGTCCTGAATGTAAGATAAAACGAAGGTTTCATAAAATATAAGGGAAAATTAAGCGAAAAGAGAGGCTGCTTGGGTATTGGGCCTATTGTTACGTGTTGAAGTAAATATCTGGGGCATCCTATAAATTGATTTCTTTACAGTCTACTTTTTTTTATTTGTTGTCTTGACGCCTTTCTAACACCTGTTTCAGAAAGTAATAAAGAAATATTTAGAACAAAGGGTTCCTTTATTACATATTTAATGATCATCCTATCCAACAAGGATTAAATGTAGTCATGACCAATTTTCTAGTTGGAAACGGCTTACAGTATGTCGTCATGACCAATTTTCTTGTTGGAAATGCTTAAGATATAAAATCTCTGCAAATAAATGTAGTACTGAAAAAAGTTCTTTCACGATGGCCCCCAGTTGAAAATTATTAGAATGCACCTGAATTTGTGATTATTTATGTCCTTTAGTTGGCTTCTTCAGGTAACTTGGGGAAATTTGGATCAGTGGCTGAGATTTGTCATAATGATATTTAGTGTTTATGCTGTTATACTTTTGTGCTTTGACCTTGAACGGAGATGTATATTTTTAGGATAATTTTTCCAGACATTTTTTCTTGTACTACTACATTCCTGTTCCCTAGTATTTCTTTAGTTTTTCTCAAATTTTGACCAGAAGATAAAGTTGACTTATATTATTAAAAAAAAAGAAAATTCCAGAAAAGTAATTTAGTAAATCTTTATTTCTCTGAAGAAGTATCTCAAATATTTGATTAATTATTTATTGTTTGTTTATTTATTTATGTTATCTGGGGTCTGGCTTGGGTTTTGCTTTAAGTTTGTGCTAGAAGTGTGTAATTTAACCAAGTTATAGACAATATTGAGGAAGCCTTGTGCTTTTTATAGGAGCGAATTCGGCGGATGCAGAGTGTATTCAATAGAGAGAGAAATAAATTCAAAAGGGGTTACGAGAGCTGGCAGGAAAATGGTCAAGGTGGGTACCATCAGCATTTTCAGAGGAATGATTGGTACTGGAAGGCAGAAACTTCATTCAGAGATCAAAATAGCAATTACAGGGAGACTCCTAGGGCAAATACACACTCTCCATTATCACATCACTACACAATCCTTGGCCTTGACAGGTATGTCGGTTCAGATATAAAAGTACAGCTAACATTTTGATTAATAAGTGAGGTTGTGGTCTGTCTTCTTTATAATTTTCTCATGCTTAAATTAGTCTAGGATGATTAGACTGTTCAATCGAGCAAAAAAGTGTAGCAGATGATTTACGGCTTCTGTAATATGTTTTAGGGGCGGCAGATTGATTCATATTGTATGGAATCAACTGACATTTTCTGTATCTTCTGAAAGGTTGGTAAAAGATGAATGTGAATACATTAGGATCTGATGTATTTTCTTTGTACGGATTAGTATATTTTTGAAATGTTGCTGCTGCATGTTTTTCTTGACAAAATGTTCCCAATAACAATATGTAAGGAAAACCTAAATATCTTAGCTAAATCTGTTAGTGTGCTGCCAAAGGCGCTGAAAAAGTTGGATATCCAAATGATTGCTTGATGTAATTTATGGTTATGGAATGTTGGTTCTTCCCATTTATCCGAACCAAAAGAGGTTCAGGTTTTCAGTTTTTCACTGAAGTCCTCGTATCTACTTTTGTGTGTGTATGCAGATATTACATTCGTCTCCTTAACTACAGCACCTCACTGTCTTATTAAAGCTTCAGTCTCCTGTTTGCATTTGTATGATGAACAACACTAGCAAGTCCTCAGGATTTTAAAACTTTTCATGTATCTACTACCTTTAATAAATTTTTGACGAAGTTGGATAGCTCAAGTGACAGAGCATCTACTACCTAGGCCTTTGGTCCTGGGTTCGAGTCACCATGGGGGGAGGGGAGGGATTTTTCTTTGTTCTTAGACTAGGAGAAAAAATAAAAAAATAAAAAAAAAAAAAACTTTTCATGTATCTGATATGGCTAGAAATTGGAGTATAGTTTTTGTAGCTATCTTTTCGCACTTAGAGATCCCTCATCCCTCAAGTGCCTTCACTCTGGTTTTGAAGTAATCCCTCTTTTATGAAATAAAATTCTTGGTTCTTATCATTAGCATTTTACTGATCCCCACTACGTCTTGCTCTTTTGCAGGCGGAGGACAAAACCTTACACCGATGAAGAAATTAAGGTACTCCACAAAGTAACTGATCTAATATATTGTTTGCTGACAAAATACGAGTTGATTCCATTATAATCAGCTGTTTCCTGAAATGATAATATCATTTTGCACGTCTGGAGGAAATTTGGAGAACCTGGTAATACTGTTGTCAAACCCCCAGCTTGGTTCCCAACACAGTTAGACATTACCGATCAATGCCTAAAAATTTCATGCTTTTGAAGGATCCATTGCATATCCAGCCTTACCATGGTTTTAGCCAACACTCCCGTTGTTACCATTTTCTAGAGAAACTGATCCATTGAATTTTATAGATCACACGTAGCTACACTATCCATTATCAATATAAATGGCTCAACTGCTTGCATGTTCGTAGTAATAATTGTCAAGCATCACATCAGTCAATGGAGAATGCCACTGGATAAAAAAAGGATAGAAGTCTTCTAGAAATGGGATACAAATCGTGATAAACCTTTAATCACACCTCCCAATACAACACATTTACTTTTTGCTCTGGCCATCATAACCTTACTCTGTAGTAATGTTCAATACCATGTCGTAGATGATTTAGGACCATGGGAAGATCTGACATAGTGCAAGACTACAAGTACTACTCCATCAGCTTGTAATTTTCAAGTCTTCATTTCTTAGTTTTGATCTAAAAATAACAGCACACATGAGCTTAATGTTTTCATTACACATCAGTTGAGCTGCGTCAACATGTCTTCCTCGTGTTAAATCATGATAGGTAGCTAGGAATAGTATTGTCTGTTTTCAGCATTATCTTCTTGAATGATTTAGTTATCTCTTTATACGATGCCTCCCAAAAGAATTTCACTTTCTATTATCTCCGGAAGTGCATCATTATTAAAGGAGTTCTGTATGTGTTTCTTGTGCTTGTCACTTTCTTTAATTGGATTATACATATTTCTCACCTTGATTTCCATATAGGACCATTCCAATTTTTTTTAGTGATGACTGATGAATAAGTATTTGATTATATTTGCTTCCGTTGCTACTAAGCCTACTATTCTTCCTTCTGCTTCATCCTCATTAGTCATAGTTTCTGAGATTGATATGCTACTGATTGTGGGGAAAATGACAAAACTTCCAAAAATTTTGGGGTTTGTATATCTAAAACGCATTACCACACTCAATAGGTGCAATATGTTTGGGAAAAGGAAAATTCCAATGGTGTTATTTAACTTTTACGGGGAGCTGATATTTTTGTAATTAGGCTAAACTTCAAGTCTATTTTGGGTTTCCCTAATTATCGGTTAGTTGTGGTCTGGTTGTGGCTGGTTGATGTTGAGCTTGTCATTCTGTTGTTAGTCAGTTCCCTTATAGCTTCCTTATTTGCAGTCGGCCTTCCGAACAAAGGCCAAGGAGTTCCACCCAGACCAGAATCCGGACAATAAAGGTTGTGAATCAGGACAGCAGATTTAATTTGAACTGAAGATCTCTCGTCTAATCGATCTATTGCATTAACCTGTTTTATGGTGTTTCTTCTCTGCAGAGTATGCTGAAGCAAAATTCAAAGAAGTCATGGTGTCTTATGAAGCCATCAAATCAGACAGAAAGAACAACGGTGCCAATATGAGACCATAGGAAAGTGCGCGTGCAGCTTCCTGTTGCAGAGTTTTCTGGAAACAGGTGGTTCAAACACCTTTCAATTTATATACAATGTAATTATTTTTCTAAATTGAGATTTAGAGTAATTATATTCAAGGGGAATCATCTACGCCTTACGTCAGTGTTCTGGACAGTAGGGTAAAAGAATCTAGGTGAATAATGTCTTTATTTTCTGGTTGCCTGTGCTAATGTAATATAATTTTCCTATGCTTGCGTCCGAGCATGTCAGATTGACAAACGGTCTGTAGACTGTAGGTGCTTGCAAACGAGAAATGCGCATGAATCGAGTTGAGTCAAATATCAAATAATTTATCTGTATTTGACTAGCGTTAATTTATTTTTTTCATTATTCGAGTTCCAATTTTGATTTGTATCTGATGCAAAAAATATTTGGATAATATACACACCCTTTCTTTTCCTTGGTGTGAAACTTCTACGTGATTCCTTTTTACTTTGCTTATTTAGAGGGTGTTTGGTAGAGCTTATAAGCTCTCAAAATTTGTTTGGCTAATTTTTTTAAAAGGAGCTTATAAGATGTATAATTAAGCTCCTTAAGAGCTTATAAGCTCTTTTTAAAAAAGTACCACCACCCCACCTTTTTTTCATAAGCTCTTTTTAAATACATTTTTTTTTTGTAATTATACTTATAAAAAGATCTTATATACCAAACACATCAATATCTTATAAGTTATTTGATCCAAACACTTGTACAATTTATTTTAAAATAAGACCATACAACTTATAAGCTCTAAAAACATCTTAAAAGATGTGAGAGCTTATAAGATGTTTTAAATAAGCTTAGCCAAACACCCTCTTAATCAGTTTTCTTACATGTTAACGACAAAACGAATAATTGGTTAGAGTTTCATTAATCATTACATTTAGATCAAGGAATTTTTTTGGTAATCTGTATCTACGCCATATATATACATATGAAATTATGAATGATTGGATCGCGCATCATTATATTCACATTCGTGTTTGAGATCATTCTGAACCTCGAGAACTAATTTCACTTGTTCCAAAATAATCCCAAAATAATTATAATTTCAGAAATAGCACGCAGATTGACGAATTTTATTAAGTAACTTAAGCACTTATTCAAATTTATTACTAATGTCTTTTCTGGTAATAAATTTTTTAGGTTAGAATGACAATTATTTGGAACGAATAAAGGAGTAATCAGAATCTTACTTTTTTAATGAAACTTTGAAACGAAGAAACCGTAACTTGCATCCAAAACAAAATACAATTTTATAATATTTTTATTTAAGTATAATGCTCAAAACTGAACAAGGCCCATCTCGCGAAAAAGCACCACTGTTAAATTTTTCAACTCAAGAGCGGTAGGCAACATAAAATAAAGATATTAGAGGCACGAGAGAGGACAAAAAGACTTCTGGGGTACAAAAGAATGGTTCAGTTTTTACAGTAACGAAAGGTTTAAAAATGAATTCTGTTACAGTGATTTGCACATTTTGCATAGACAATACAACACAACCCATCTGAAGACACATAAGTTCACCATTCTTACGAATATACTTTTAAGTAACAAATGAAGGAAAAGGAAATTTACAAAACTCCTAAAAGATTCAGTTCAACTTCTTGCACCTAACTTACAGTTTTATACCCCTGGCCCTGATGATGATCGATTTATTTTTTGCGCACCCAATCTGGGAGCAGGCTTAGTCGCTCGGCCTCGTCCAGCTGATAAGGGCTTGTGCCCAGTCTTCGGTGCAGGAGCTGCAATGGACGCCCAAAGATCATCATCTGCGGATCCACTGGGTTTCACATTCAAAGGCCTGGATGACAATGACGAGGATGATGCTGATTTAGGAACTGGGGCAGCAATTGCACCCCAAGGATCATCCTCATCAACTGTGGTGCTGCTACTGCCCGCTTTTGTATTCAAGGGTTTCGATGTAGATTTAGGGGCGGGGTCTGATACAGCAGCGCCCCACAAGTCATCATCTTCGTCTCTACTCGACTTCCTCATGCTCTTCGGTCTTGAACTTGCCGCTGAACCAAATATTATACTTCCTATGAGGTCAAAAAAAACAAAAACAAAAACAAGAACAAAAACACATACAGCCATTCCCACACCAAGGTTGTTTTTTATGTGAATTCAGGGGTGCAACCTAGTTGACCTGGCTAGCAAGCTACTCGCGGTTGACCCAAGAAAAGAAGCTTCTCAAACTCGGCTCGAAGTTTACAAATATTTTGAGCTTAACGACACTCGACTAGAATAGACTCTTGATTCCTCTTGAGCCTAGATAACTTTACTATCTCATTGTTAATATATTTAGTTGTTTAAATCAGTGTAGTTATTACCGAATCAGTAACGAAAAAGGACATGCTATTACTTAGCAGTTTCAACCAGCAATCCAGCCTTTTTAGTGAAAATTAACTATATTGAATTTTGTGTGTATTTATATGTAAAAATTAGATAACTGCTGAAATTTGATGCTTGTTAGTAAATGGTCTTATTATTTCAGATGCATCATTGTTTGATTTCAATCCACCATCTTCAGTTTGCTTCTTGTTACGGGAGAAGACGAACAGCATAGATCCCGGTTGAACTGGCAGGTCCGGTGGTTATAACAACACTGGTTTAGATAATACTTGTAATTTTTTTTTTTTAAATATGAGTAATTGATTGAACCTTATTTGAGTTTTCTTAGTCGAACTGCATTAGGCTTCAAAATCTTTATATAACAAACCAAGACAAGCTCGAGTAAAAAGTTTTTAATCGCGCTGACCCCGAGCCTTGTAGTATATTAACTTTGACTCAACTTGATTAAACCCCTAGTAAAATTTCTACCTTTTTAAGTATTTCCTTTGAGTACAAACTCTTTCCTTGCAATTAGTCGTAACTAACTATTCTCATGTTTGTTGTCGTGAAAATGATGAATGCACCAAAAGATTGCAGTACCTTGTGCTTTTGGTAGAGAAACAGGCCGCTTTTGGGCTGCTTGGATATTTGCAAGAGCTGCAGATGGTTTTGCTTCCTCCAGTGGTTCAATGTCATCCCAACCATCTTTATCGTCATGATCTCCATTAATGCCATTTTCAATTTCTCCCCACCCATCAGTCGATGTAGGGGATACGGGTGGAGGGTGATCGGCTAAATCAGTTAAATCTGTCCTGGAATTTACTCGAATTGGTGCTACGTTTGCATCATCCACCACTGTTAACATCAATATACCTATATTAGTGCCAACCAATACACCAACAAGTGCACAATCATGATTAGGTGAAAAAAAATCTTCCTAAGAAATCCATTGTTCCATAAGCATACGAAAATTACAAGCATAAAAAAATTAATACGAAGGAATATGCACACACACACGCACGTGTGTTGAGAAAGAGAAGGAAGGCAAAGATGTGCACCAGGACTGGCGTTAGATATTGAAGATGCAAGAGGAGCACCGCTGCTTGTTGAAGTAAGAGTACTTTGTTCAGAAGGTTTGCCCTTCAGAGTCAGAGAACTCATCGCCCATCTGCATCATCATAGTGATTCGACTGTTAGAGCAAAATCATTAAAAAAACATGGAATATTAAGAAATTTTAGAGAGCAGTAACACCACACCCCCCATCACAAGCCATAGTATATTATGCACAGCATAGTTAATCTAAATCAACATGAGAAGCGAACGAAGTAGGAACATGCATGAAATCCAGAAACTCACTAACTCATCACAGAATACAAGGTGACAAGGGGATCACAAAACCCAGCAGGTCACCACCAATTTAAACTGAAAAATGATCTTATACTATCTTGAAAAACATAAGATACTTCAAAATATATATATAGTTAACTTGCAATATAGGGACATTTACATGGTATCCTAGCTCACAATTGAGTGAGTAAAAACCTAAAACTTAGTTCAGTTAATGAGTGTCATAAGCAAGTGGACCATTTATCATATTGACTATAACATATTTGGGAGGCTGAATATAGGAAAATCATCACAGAGCACATTGTACTGGAGAACATGTAAAGAGAATCATCTTGGATGTGTAATATCTTCTGGATCTATATTATATCCGAATGAAGTTGAAGTATGAGTTCAGATATCATGTGTAATGATTGCAGCAGTGTACAATACATCACCCATATGGTACAACAATGTGAAAAATGTCCCAAGGAAGCAAAATGCCTTCTCCAAAAAAGGCAGTGTGAATTCAATTATGAGAATTCTTTCGTTACAAATTTTCTTGTAGAAGTAACCGTAATAAACAGCTCAATCACAGGAAAAGATCTGAACATTTAAACTTGGTAACAAGCAATGGAGATGCAAGGACTTCATATGTTATATTTTTTAGCCATGTTATAAAGAAAAAAGAGCTCACTATTATTATTTTAGAGAAGGATAACTACTGAAAACCAACTCGAGGCTACATAATCTTAAAGTTTAAATCAAAGCTTATATAGTGATAAGCATTTCATATTACTAAGGATTGGTTTTCTTTCGAAGTGGTGTGATAGGCACATGTTTAGCACCATCAACAAGAAAAAAGGATATATATCCTAGTTACGCTCCTCATTAGATTTCTAGTCACCTAACTAACCTTATGCCTCTCAGTCTTTCACTTTTCTGTCAGAAGTCAGTTTACTTTATTAAACCCACTCACAAAATAATTCCCATCTTTGCAAACCCATCAAATTTTCTACTACAGGGACTTTTCCAATATATCTATGTTCATTACACCATCATGCAACTCCAGCTTCATGGAGAAACAAAAGAAATGAATGTTCAAAAAGATCATATGACCTTCAATTGCTTCCTGTGGGAGTTCGCAAAGATGGTTCCAGTTATGCACTAAGCGACAAAGATCTCATAAGCTCACTTACCCAAGTAAACTTGCATTTCCAGGTAAAGAAATTCCTGTGCCTGCTGCACCTGTGGCATCCCCAGTGGTTGACTGCAAAAACCAAATATGTTCAAAGTCCACAACAAAATATCAAATGAAAGAGGGGGAGAGGTCAGACAGACATTTAGAAAACCTCACAGTGAGAACTGAAGAAGATAAATGCATTGGGGGGAGGGGTAGCGAACCGATGTATGATTGGACACTAAAATTTTAATGAATGTTCTTTTCCTGCTATCTACCGTCATAGTTCAGGGATGGATGACCTCACATAAATGTCACAACATGACTGCTATAAAGATCTGTTGTGAGAACATTTTCCAGAGAAATTCAATAGATTCACATTCATATTGAAGGATCCTAATATTCAAACACCAAGAAAGTATTGAATAGGTAGATATTAGACATCACATGGTACTTCTTAAACATTCTGAACAGGCAAGTCAGTAAGTTTTATTGTTGGCCAACAAGATGCAGCTATGTTAATCTCGAGAATGAGTATAAATCTGAATAATAATATTACAAATTTACTATTGCAAACCACCACCAACATTGGGAAAAAGAAGAGAAAGTAACATGGAGGAAAAGAGAGGAGGAAGGGGATGGCCGGTTTTTTTCGGGGGGGTGGGGGGCAGGGGGATTGTTGACAGACCTTCTCATGGTATTGTTTCACTAATTGTAAGAATTGTTCAACAGCTTCAAATGCTTTCATTCGAACATCACTGCACAAAATGAAGAGTTGGAAAATGACCAAAACTCTACAAGCAAATGTATGAAAAACTACAAAAGTTATTAATCAAGAGCAAATGAAGTAGACAAAGTACACCTAACATACCTATACCAGAAAAAATATACTGCACAGAATAACAGGGATAGAATCACCAAAAGGCAAAAACAGGTAGAGGATGAGCAAGAATGCAATAAATATCAGGAATGCTGTTCAGACATCTCCACCTACAAGCCAGAATCTTCACCATAGCACAAGAAAATAAGCATGTTTGATAACAAAAATTCCTGGACTGTACCATTACGCACTAAACATCTTTTGCTTTTTCTTATTTACTAAAATAGGAAATGAAGATAGAACTTATTGTACAGATTCGACGAGGAAGAAAAACAGTATACTAGCATGTTGCGGTATTAACTAACATATCCAGTCCTTAAAACATACCAGCTCCAGTATTTGCTTTATGACTTCACATCCTGTTAACACTTCAACCCACTCCAGAAGATTTGGCAATTGAGATCAATCTCATAACTTTATTCAGATGAGCATCACAATTATCTTTAACTTATTCAAACAACTCATCATGTAAAAAGAAGGATTGATGAACACTGAAAGCCAACTTTTGATTTCAGTACCAAATATCATTTGCTATAATTTTAGGATTACGGCAGGTTACATGTAAATTCATACATTACAATTAGGCACGAACATGCAAAGTACATTAGATGAAAAGGAAAAATATATTGATGAATAAAAACAGGAATATGCATAATGGAAAGACACTGATACTGATCAAAGGTCAAAACAATAGTAGGTGAACTGATAGGAAGAGAATAAAACCTATCAGGGTCAATTGTCAAGACAACAACGTTTGGCAGAATTCGAGTTGCAATCTCAGTTGCATCATAATAAGAACTAGTTGCGCATAAGGCCATAATACCTGACACAAGTAAAAGTAGAATGATATTAGAGAAAGGAAGCGCAAAGTGTAGACTAGCTCATGGACATGTTAAAGCTTTACCTGCTCCTCGAGCAGGAGAGAACGTATCACGCAAAGCTCGAACCGTGAATGCATTTATCAAAACTCTTTTCCTTGTCTGCATTGCAGTAAATTTGAAAAATCAATAGTGTCAGAGAATATTTCTCCCAGCAAAAACAGTCAGGGAGTGACATATAACTTCTTAACGGTCTGGAAAATGACAATCAGCAAAAATGATTTGGTACGGACCCCATCGTTAAGATAGCTAGCAATATTCCCAAGCAATATGGTAGTATTTGTACGAATTGCTGGCTCTTCATCAACCTGCATCAGAAACAAAAACACAACATAGAATCCAATGTATATTCCAAATCAATATCGAAGGGTAGAGAAGCAAAATACGGTAAATACAGCATCTCAAGAGAACCTTGGTTGCTAAACACTGGGTAAATACCTGTAACTTGGATAGGAACTTTAATAGTGAGCCGGACATTGTGCGCTGGGAGAGCTGTGACAAGAAACAATTAGTTAGTGAGTAATAAGTTGAGAAAGGAAAACCTTACAAATCAGCTAGTGTTAACTCAATCATCAGCCTGTACATCCCAACCAAATGAATCACTAGAATAGCCATTAATGCATCTCATATTCTCCCATCAGCATGTTTCTGATGCACTAGAACTCAAAATCATTGTTGAAACCAATACCAGCAAGTTATGGTGGCTATATATTAAAAAAATTCATGGACCTTCAAGTACTGCATCTAATATCATCTCAATTGACAATACACAACAAGCAAAATTCTGGTGGGTTTAGAGTGGTGATAAATGATGTGACTCAACCCACTAGGGGTATATCAAATTTTAAATCATACAGAAATGATCCTTTAGGAGGTGCACTTACCTTAGGAGCCAGGATAAGCATAGATTTCAATGTCAGTTCCCTCAAGAAAGCAGATGTGTCGGAAAACCCATTAGCGACATGAGGGTAAACCTATCATCGAAAAATAAATTTCTTTACTTCATACTAGTATGGAGTTTGGACAGAAATCTGGAAGTCTGCCCACTACCCATAGTGAAACTGAAATATAATGATCACATCATACTTGCTCATCAACAACTTGTGCAGATAATGACTCGCCATATTGATCAATATGCTGAAGTAGACCGACGCGAATAGCACGATCATTTGATGCAAAAAGTTTGATAATTGTCGGTAATACCTGAGGGGGAAAAATGTTTAGTAACAAGAAGTTCACCTTTATAAAAAATATTGCAACCTACCCCCTTCCCCCCAAAAACAAAGTTAGTGCAGATTTAAGGAACAGTAACCTTAGCAGAATATTCTTCTGCTGAAAGACAAGATCCCATTTTTAACAATGCAGTCAAAGCAGGTGCAGTGGCCGAACCGAATTCCAAGGCAGATGCTAATAATGGTAGCAGCTGCAGGAGAAAAAGGTAATGAAGTTACTGGAACAAATTAAACTACAAAAATTCGGACCATCATAAAATACCTTCTTCTGCACTATCTGGCGGGGAAGCTGGTCAGCAAGATTTGGAAGCTTGCGGAAAAAATTATCCTTTTCTACACTATCTTTCAAATTAAGAACTTCCATGAATTGTATGGTCTCTACCAACTTATTTTGGAAATATTCTGTCAATCCAAAATGGCAAACTTTAGTTCATGTGGGGGTAGGGTATATGCTTAAGTATTCTAGTCTTAAAAGAGAAAAAAATCATTTTGTTGCAACAATTAAATAGAAGGACGAGTATGAAGTACTTAGTACTACTAACCATTTTGGACCAAAAGATCAAGAAAAACAATTCAACAAAGGGGATTAATGGCCGAACTATAACTACATCTGTTTGCTTGACGGGAAATTCGAGTAAAACAACACCAATGAAAGCAAAAAACAGAAATGCCTAGTATTCATATAACAAAGATATTTCATACAGAAAGTTCAATTAGAAACTAAATAAACTATGCAGATGCAAGTTCAAGGATATTTGTAGCCAAAATTTTCAAGAAAATGGAATCTTATACACAAGAATCTCAAGGCATTCAATTTTTCTAAAAATTCTACACAGATTATTGAATCATGATATGCATGACTAAAGTAGGAACCCATGGTTTTATATTCCTACTTGAGTATTTCTTAAACAGGTCTTGCTTCTTTTAACCAATTTAGATCTCCAGATGTTACTCATGTCCTATCATGGAATCTTCATTTCCGCGCAGCCTGAGGAACTGTGAAACCTCTGTGTTGTGCTCCCTCATGGTTTTTTAGCATCCTTGTGGGTATGTTAGAGAGTGTCGTATCAGGGGAGGAGGCAGGGGACAAGATGGGAGCGGAGAATACCACGCAATGGGGGCGGGATTCTTCAGGGACTTTTTTCACGCAAATCATTCTAACTTAAATCATCCTTGCACTCTGTTTTTCCAATTCCCATTTTCAAGCTTATTTGGAGGGGGTTCATAGCCACAAAGCTTCAGGTATTCTAATGGTTGTAGTATCTGGTGTATTACCTACTTGTGATGGGGTGCAACAAAAAAAATTCTCGTATACTTCTCATTCCTAGTTAGTGTACTATGCAGGAGAAGTTCGGAGACTTAGTAGCACATCTATCTGTATTGTCCATTTCCAGGGTTATATTGTTCGAAGTGCCGGCTGAGCTTGGTCTTGCATGGGTTTGTCTTATAGGTAACAATATGATATTTTGGCTGCAGATTTAGGGTGGTCACTGGATTGTAGAGGGAGGATCTTATGGAAGGTGATCGTTCCAGCTGTCTAGTTAGAGAGGAATAGAGAATTTCTGAAAACACTATAATCAAGTAAAATTTAGAGTCACTGTGAGCATTAGGAGTCTAGTCATATGTTTACGTCCAATTTCGTTAGAGATTGGAGCTTAGCCACTTAAGGATTCTTTTCCTGGTCTTATTGTATCTGGTTTTTGTTTAATATATGTTATTGGAGTGGATATATTTCCACCTGATTCTATCTGTTTTAGTTTAACTTATAGGTCATTTTGTTTTTTATGCAAACAATTAAATTAATAAATAAAATAACAGAAGAAGGATGAAAGTTATGCAGGCTAAAGGTGCCTTCAATATTTGAACCTCCTATACTTAGAAATCAGGAAATAGAGCTCACCACTATTCTCCAGAAGCTTTGACGAATTCAACCGGCGAGAAGGTGTAGAACTCAAGAGACGCTGGTAGTCTTGAAGTAGAGACTGTGAGATAGGAAAATAAATGTCAAGTTATTCAAATCAAACTTGAAGCAATTATCAAATGAAGAAACTAAGCATTCACTTAATACACATGTCCGACTCAAGGAACAAACGAACAAGAGAACACTCTACACATGCCAGGAAAGGTAGATAAACAGTCTCACCTTAGGTATGTTAGCTGTATTCCGCAACTCCTCAGTTCTACTCAATTTTGTACCGGAGAAGAGTTCATAGATTAGGCAGCCTACCAAATTCAATATAAAAAAAATGAGTAAAATAATTTTTATAAAAATGGGTAAAACATGTAAATGTTTTTAAGGAGAAAAAGATAAAGAAAAACTTGCTGAATGGCTGAAAGAGAAACACGAAACCCAAAGAAAGGTTGTGGAAAGAGGACCTACTCCAAAGCAAAGGAAACAAAACAGGAGGAAGAAGATGGATTGCAGTGTAACTAGTAGCTGGCTTCGGTCAACTGTAAGTTCACATAGCAAAGAACTTTCCAACCTCTTTGGTCCATTTCAATCTAACTTTCACATCGCCAGCATTTCTAGGACTGAAATTGTTACTCCTAGATTTTCTTGTAACAGAAATGTGTATTACCTCTCCCAAAAAATGTGTATTAGCTACCCTTTTTGCAGGCAATAATTTTGAAAATGAAAATGTATCTGTTATACGATGTTCTATGCATGAAATCTGGGTTGATCTCAGAA
Source organism: Ajuga chamaepitys (assembly GCA_958295605.1). Taxonomy (NCBI): domain Eukaryota; kingdom Viridiplantae; phylum Streptophyta; class Magnoliopsida; order Lamiales; family Lamiaceae; genus Ajuga; species Ajuga chamaepitys. Next base: position 19,310,396 of record OY282503.1, on the reverse strand, counting down.
TGAGTTTGCTAGGTGTATGAGAATATGTTAATGTGAGTAAATTTGAGAATCAATTTGTTGGGTTTTTGAGAAAACGTTGAACAGTCGTAAGTTTAAAAATAGATCTTGAAATGATAATGTGTCTTTACAAGAATGAGAAAGTTAAATGAATATTTCAGCATTAAATTGTTATCTAGTAAAATTAGTAGATTCCATCTGCAAAAAAACCAAGTCGGCTATTTTCTTATTATCATATTACAAACTAACAATATATGGTAAACTCCATCGTTACTCAATAAAAAAATCAGAATTTTGAAGGATTAAATTACGATGCTCCTCTCACTAGATTTCTTTTACACAAAGGACAGCTTCTACAATCACATCGGAGAAAAATCCAGGAAGTGTAGATCACCAAACATCAGGTTTCTGTTTAACAAGACAATTTTCAGCATCCCATTCATCCACGTAACCACTTATTCTCGATACAAATAGAATCGCAAAGAGGTGATTAGGGCTCCAAAAACAAAAACAAGATACGAGAAAGGTGCATTAGAGTATTTCCTTTCAGCGTGATTGCAAATTCAAGCATCCAAATGACATACTTACCCAGACCCCAAGAATCTATAGCCCAAGGTGGAGACTTTCTAATACTTGACCAATCAGCTTTTGACAACTCCATTGGTTTGTATTGTGAACCAATAAGCCATTCATATTGCTTTGTCAAGATCATGCAAAAAACAGTAGAATCAGATTAGCCAACAGATCGGAAAATAGCACCAGATAAGAAGCAATACCTATTTTAGAGAGGCATGTATTAATTAAGAAATAAGCTTCATTCAGGGATGGGGTAAAAAGAAGCAGCTCTTTAGTATCAGTTCAAGATGACTAAACCAAACTATTACTCACTCGAGATCAAACATCAAAGGAACTTATCTGCTCAATCAGTCAAGTCAGATATCAACTGACTCAATGTGTTATATAAATACATTTTGGAGCATTTCATGTATGAAAATGGAATCAGGTCTTCTGCGAATGGGAGGACATTTTTTAAAATGGGTAAAAATATGTGTAGAAAGATAAGAAACAATTGAGAAATATTTGTCAAAGTGAACTAAAAACGAACACATTATCATTATCAATCTCTGAAACGAAAACATGCATGGATGTTGAAGCCAAGCATAATGTCTCCAGCCAGGATTTTCATATTTTGAATTTCAAGATACTAATAGCATTGTGTTTTCCAGAGGGGGTTTTCTTAAAAAATTTAAAATCTAGATATCTAGCAATCTCTTTTTCTTTTCTTTTTTCTTTTTAAAATCCCATTACTAGGTCAAGCCAAAATTGCATTTGCCAATAATTTGCTGAGGACAGTGGGAAAAAGGAGCAAAACTGAGAACTCACAAGCATTGGTCCACTTGCAGCTTCATTATTCCCATCAAACTCAGATAAAACATCAAATGCATGGAGTTTCCAATCCAAAGTTTGAGTGACAACAACACTAGCCATACAAACATTACCATGAACCTGCAGTCACCAACACAGAGAAATAATATGTTTGAGATATAATCAAAAACCAAGAACAAGGTTTTCGGTCGGAGGGCAACACCCAAAGAATTTTTCATTCTTGTTATAACATCATATATAGTAGGACTAAAGCCAATTCAAATGAACTCAAAGGGAAATGCCGATCCTTGGATTCAAGATGCATACCAATTTACAATCATTATTCAAGAAGCTCACAGCTTTAGCTATCCGGTGCAGTCCCCATGCATAGTATTCATTCCTGACACAAGATTAGAGTAATCTAGGTGAGGCAGATCTAGGAAACAGAGGAGAAAACCAAGGTAATAGTTACACTTGATGTCTATATTGAAAGTACGGTCATGGTCCTGTGGCCTCTTCTAAAAATGCACACATAATAAACCTCTGCTTACAAACAATAATAAAAAGTGCTGAAAACTCCAAAACTAGGGTTCCAAAGTTTTCTCTAATAAAAACGTCTCCTTTCAAGTTAACAACTTACTGATGTTCTGGTAGCATTTCCATAAATCAAGCCCAATGAATCAAAGCATCACAAGTATAAACTTATATAGTATAAGTTCAAACAAAAGGAAGCGACATCAACAAAAAGTGCTAGAACGTCTATGAGCAAGACAAACTCAACACTGCTTACTTTCGGCTGCCTTCTAAACCCAATTCCTTGATCTTCTCTGAAAGTGGCATTACAGGCTCAGTCACAATATAGATGGTAACCTTAGTACTAGAACCATCAAAAATTTCTGCCTCAGTACTGTGCAAAAAGGACAAAATATTTGGATGCCTAACCTGAAAGATGTTAGACATAACAATCAGCAAAGTTCAAACACAGATTAGAGCCTAACAGAACCAGACTCATATTTCTATTCTAGAGACTTGCATAGAAAATGTAGATATCACAAATCAACAAAATGATATACAGGAAAGCGCAAAATGTTCTACACAAAAGTCATATGTGAGAGGCCTCGATTAACAGACAATCTGTGGGAATTTATGGTATTTTCTATTAGCAATTTGCTTTATAGCTTGGCCGTCTTTCTGGAAAGGTCCTACTACCATATCCGATGGTAAGTTTTTTTTCTGATAAGAAACGAAATAAAAATATACCAGCATGGTAATTCAATGCAAAACATTACGAGATTTCAAATCAAATTCTAACGGAGGAGACCAATTTTATTTTTCATCTGAAGATAAGCTCTTCACTGACATAATCAAATTATTACTAGCATCGAGCTTCATTTTATCTATTAACTATAATGCTCGAGCAAGTTCAGTTTCACTGACCACAAATTGGCACTTTTTTTGTGGTTGGGGATGTGCATGTAGCAAAAAAGTACTTTTAGTTAAATCAAACTACTAAATTTATAGGATTGAATTTTGAATAGGATAACGATATACAAGCAGATGCAGAAGAAGACACGTCGTGGAAACATAAGCTACCATTATATCACTGTTTTATAAACATAATGACAACGAACATAAACATTTAATGATAACGACACAGAAGGAGGATAAAGCCCATTAAGATCAAAGTAGCCAGGAAATACACGGACAAAGTCATGTTTTAGGTGGGCCCACAATTATAGGCAATGGGGGTAAAGGCATTCTAAAGCGAATCAAAACACTCACCAAAGGGAACATAGGGCATGACAACAAAAAAAATTGAACTAAGCTACTCAAGTTCCAAACAATTTGAGATTCAAAAATTGGTCCATACCAAAGCTATCATCAATGGTAGTCAATCAAGTCTAGTGAAAGAGTGTAAAATAATAATGGCATCTCAAACCTAAAACACATCCATGAGAAGCTCACCGTCCGCAGGCGTTTGACGCCATTTCGGCCAGCAACTAAGTGCCCATCGTTCGCATTGCTTCCTGAAAGAGAAAATATAGATACAGGAGCCCCATCGTCCTGTTCAATAACAGAACGAAACATAAGTATAGTAAAAGACATTTTCCATGATTAGAAAAAACCCTATACGAAAATAAGATTCTCAAACTCCCCTAAAGAAAAAGCCAAAACACAAAATCAATAGATAACAACTTCTGAGCAGCTTAACTGCCTACGTCCACTGTCCAGAGAGATGTAAAAAGGACCATGAATTTATGATAACCAGAGCAATACAGTTTGTACAATTAAGAACAGTACTGGTTCATCTCTCCCCCTATCTTCAGAAGGTCTTATTTCAGTACTTCCTGTTTTTGCCTTCGAATGCTTCACCATCTAAAGGAATAGCATACTCAAGACCAACACGTGCAGCAAATGTACTTCTCATAGAAGATGTTGCAGAAGTTGAACTGCTTTTGAACCACACATGCAACATTTGTGCATATGAGTTTCAGTAGCCAAAGCAAAAAATATAGTACAACTATAAGAGATAACTACCAATAACATATGCTGCATAAGGTGGAAGCGGAAGAAGGGTGCAAGAGCCTGGGCATAGGAAGGTAGAAAAGTTAAGAGCAGAATGATCCGTTATTCAGCAATTACAGTTTAATCACCACTTTAGCTAAATAGTAGCATATATCTGTTGTGGCCCAGCACTTGGTTCGACTCATCACTAAAACTTCAACTCCAGTTAGGATGAACTTGGCCCAACTAAATAGGATAATTAATAACACTAGCAGGAGGAGTGAAACCTAAAACTTATACCCAAATCATCCCCCCTGCTTCTGATTAAGATTTGAATTAACAGCAAATGTTAGCCCAGCAACGATTAACAATGTCAAGTTGTAAAATTTAAGTTGGCAGAGTGAGTTGCAGGATAGTCAACAAAGCAATGGAGCCACCAGAATACCATCTTTGAAAGATAGAGGATGAGTAATGACTTAAAACACCAATCCACAAGGACCACAACCATGCAATATTCAAGTTTAAAAATTCTCATGACACCCGACTTTATTACTATATGAATATTTATGGCAGGATCAGTATAACAAGCTAACAGCAATACATATAGATAGATGTTCTAGAAATTACCACATTGATTTTTTACTAAATCATGTAGTCACGTAATAAAATTAATACCAAACATCAATTTGTGATTTCTGAAATACAGCTTACTCTCGCCAAGAAATGACATACAAAACACATACAAAAGTTTTTCGTAAGTTGTAATTTGTTTGTTTTGTGGTACATTTCTTAATCTTTAAGTTGTTTGTAGAATAAACGAAATCCAAATAAAGTGTATATATACACATTCATGCAGATATAACAACTACCTCAGTTAATTATAAACTCTACTATAGTATGACCACGAGCAGTGATACAAAAGTAAATAAAAGATTCAAAGTAGGGATTTCAAACTCACAGAAAGGGACAGCAGAACTATCCTGAGATAATAAATTAATAATGATGATGATAATGATTAAAAGTACTAAATCGAACAGGACATACGACCATATCTAAACCTACCCTTCCCCAAACGTTTCGAGTTTTACATGAGCAGGGATTAATCATTTCAAGCCTCAAAACACTAAATTCCTAATCATCCGTTAGTGCTTTCAGAGGCAGACATTACCATCAGCATGACGAAATACATAAAGCACATAGATAGCCTGAATAGCTGACAATTGACATTTACGTGCTCAGCTACATTATCTCCGGTTGACATGCACATTGTGACATCAGAATGAATTAATTTCTTTGGCCCGAAACATCAATATAAAACAATTTATGACGGCATAAAATAGCCAAGATAGTAGAAATAGAGAAATACCAGCAATACAGGCATTCATCAATCATTGGACTTTTGGACTATCTAAAATTGACTAATTGATAAGAGCAAAGAGTTTTAAATAGCATCGAAAATGTGAACATATTGATTCACATTATTTAACAAAATGAAATTGGATTTTGTGTGACACACTAGGACATGCCCAATAGGATTTGTGCTGATCTGATCTCCTTGTTATTGTTTTGTTGAAATTCTAGTAAATGGAACTGGTATTCTTCTAACTTCATCCCAGATAACAGACTGTCAACAGAAGACCTAAGGGTGAAAATACAAGCAACATACTCATGTGAACAAAGCCTTGTTGCATACTTATTGAGGAACAAAAGGTGGACGACAATGGATGACATAAACAACATGCCTCCATAAACAAGAAAATAAGTCAGCTATTTTCAGTTATTATTGAAACCAAAAACGAAATCCACTCTAAGATTTTGAATTATTTTATAATAGTCGATGCAGACAAAGAAATTCACACTAACACTTCTTTGAGCTCCTACTACTATTGATCTCGATAATTAGATAACATATAAGATTTAACATAAAGTCTCATTCCTCACGGACAGGCAAAGTTCATCTTCCACATTATGAACCGATTTAATTATCACAATAATCTTGCGCCTTACAGACATGACAAAGTTTATCATCCACAATTACGATTAAATTCTCCACAAACTTCATGAATACAATTCTAATTCATCTTTCACAATCCCATCGTCTCCAGGAATCAGTTTCCGAAGGTAAAAGCAAAAGCAACGAGTCAATGAACTATCAATTATGTCGCACCATCAACATGATCTCAGGATATAACATAAGAGCGAAATTTAAGAGAATTGAGGAAACTAATCAAATTCAGCCAAATCCAGCAACAAGTACAAGAATGAGAATAGAGAAAAACCTTAGAGGTTCCACGGTAGTGTACCCAGGATCCCCATGCTGAAGAGTACGGCTCACCGATGTTATACGGCAGATCCTTGAGGCCCGCCCCCGATCCGCCAACTACTCCTTTCAAAAATTTCAGCATCTCTTTGCAGGGGGCCCGGCCCGACCGAGAGAGATAGAGAGGAGAGAGATATACGATCTACTATTTGCGTGAGAGGGGACGGGACAGTAAGCAATGGTGAGAGAGTGCAAAACAGGGGATAGATTTTTTAAAATTAAATTAATTAATAAATCATCCGATGGGTATTAGTAGTAACACGAAAAAAAACCGATCGTTACGATAATTAATTATATTATTGGACCCTCTCAAAATTATACTACTATTATTTGAACCCAATAATAATAAGTGATTGTTTTTAAGGTAATTTTAAACTACATCTACTAGATGAAAAAGGTTTTTTGTTCAGAGTTAAGTAACAAAAACAATACAATAACTCCATATTTGTTCTCATCACTGGTGTTTGTATAATTAAATAAATGGGAAAAAGAACTTTGATGGAGTTGTGTACTTGGAGTTGAAGGTAAAGCTTAACAACTTATTTAACATTTTCCCTCAATTTTACATATACAGGATTCTGTCTTAAAATCGATTTTTCGACAGTTAAATGTTCACTCATGCGATGTACCGAACATAATGTTACATACTAATAATGTCATTAAATTTAATTGTTGGCGTACAGAGCTATACACTATATAAGTAAATATGATATGGAATATAACTTTACACGTTGATGCAAATGAAAAGCCAACAAATGCCTAAAAATCTAATAAACTACTAATTGCAGGTTCTAAAATGCCTCTATATACAGAACATTAACATTTAATTTATTATGTTCTTTCTTTTTGTCATCCATAATAACTTCTCAAATTGGTACGTAGTCATTGAGAACCAACAAAAATTGTTTGTGATTAAAATATAATTTTCGTAAAAAGAGGTCTACATTAAATGGTAATTAGTCTGGACTCTTGTTGATTATCGTAGCACATGAAACAATACATTAAGAAGAAATTGTCGATGTTGATTTGTGAAAATTTCAAATGTTACTTTAGATCAGAGAGGATCTCGTATAATGCACCGTAGTTATTTCTCTCTATATATCATATTGTAATATATATAATATATATATATATATATATATATATATTCAAATTTCATGTATGAAAAGATTTATGTAAAAGAAATATGTGTTACTGTAAATAATTTACTAGCAATTGCAGAGACTCGATTTTCTAAATTATCGATATAATGTTGAGAGAATGTTAAATTAGAAGCAACGCGTTAATTGCTTGAAGCTCGATAATCAAAATATAATTTTTCATAACTAGCATGAAAAAATCATACTTTAGGAAAATTGACACTTTAAATAAGAAAAATCTATGTTGACTTCATAAATACAACATTGGTAACAGGTGCAAAGTAAATAAAGTATTCTAATTGATGAACGTAAAAATAACAGTCAAAATAACAGTTTTTTACATGCATTTCATGTTCAAATTTTATTGTGAATTGCTCTCATTTGATGCGTCTAGGTCCAAAATCAAGTAAAGGTGTACTTTCGGGTTGATTTTAAGTATTTATATGATTTGATGCACTTTATGGTATTTTTAGTTATATTTTGAAGGTTAGGGAAATTCGGAGTCCAAAGAAGTCATTCCTACATACCTATCTATTCCAGCATGCATTTCGAGGTAAATACGGGCCCAAATCTAACACGAGTCTAGCTCAAATCGCAGATCGAAGTCGTGGAGGTACTATGTTACACTCGACAATTTATGTGACATTTTAGACACTAAAAATAAGGTTAATTTCAAAATGCAACATGAATTATTAACCATTTTTCAATTTTTAGTCTAAACAAATTATTTTTTCCTATTTCAACCTGTATAACACGTTTTTGTTGCAATTTACAACTCCAGTCATATTTCAGGCTATATAGGTCATGTGCCACGCACATGATCCCCATGATCCGATAATATGGTGACACGTGACCACTAATTAAAAAAAATAAAAAATACTTATAAAATAAGAAAATGCCAGAAAAAATATAAAAAATAAGAAATTTATAAAATTTAATTTTAGATTTTTAAAATAAAAATAATTCCTGAAATATAATAAAAATTAAAAAATAGCGTATAGAAAATATATTTTCAAAAAATAAAAAAATAGATTATAAAAGTAAAATTAAATTTTAGAATTTTCAAAATAATTTTTTTATATAAATTATTCAGAGATATGTATATTATTTTTATATTTTTTATTTTTTAAAGTTTTTTAAATAAATAAAAATAATCCTAAAATGTACTCCCTCCGTTCCATTTTAATTCACGTTTTAGAATAAAAGGGAAGAATTAAGAATGAATTTTTTTTACAGATGTACCCTCACCTAATTATTTATATCTCTCATATGAATTCTAAAATTTAGCATCTTTATATAATTATTTTCCGTCTTTTCTTTCCAGATTCCATCTTATATCTCTCATATGAATCCTAAAATTTAGCATCTTTCCAGATTCCATCTTATATCTCTCATATGAATCCTAAAATTTAGCATCTTTAAATAATTATTTTCCGTCTTCTCTTTCCAGATTCCATCTTCTCTCTATCGTATTTTTTATGGACTTTGCTCTCCAACAATTATTCTTGAATAGAGTTTGATTAAATTGGTTAAGGAATCAAATTGTTCTGGTGAATCAAGAGCCAGCATCAAATACTCGACAACATATTGTATGGTAATATCTTTGATACATCTATGACAGAGACTATAAGTGTGGACTGCAAAACTGAGGGAATCTTGCAGCGGAGAAGACAACATAGGGTGGTCTGTAAGTGTGGATTGAAAAATTAAAATGGAACGGAGATAGACTATAAGTGTGACTGCAAAACTGAGGAAATCTTGCACCGGAGAAGACGACATGGCTGTAAGTGTGGATTGAAAAATTAAAATGGAATGGAGAGAGAGGGGCAAAACTGAGGGAATCTTGCACCGGAGAAGACGACATGGGGTGGTCTGTAAGTGTGGATTGAAAAATTAAAATGGAACGGAGAGGGAGGGGGAAGAAGGCGCTATAATGAGCGGTATTTTAGGGGATAAAGATTTGATCAAATAAAAAAAATAAAAATATCTCTGATAGATTTTAAAATAGAGATATTTAAGGTGAGTGCAGGGAGAAAACTGGGAGAATTAGTGAAAAATATGTAAAACGTCAATTAATAGGAAAAGAAGAAAGCATCCTAAAACGTCAATTAAAATGAAAGGGAGGGAGTATAATTTAACCATAAGTCAATAAAATCTTAAAATTGAAAATATATATTTCTATATACTATTTTCGATCTTTTATTATTTTTAGGAATTATTTTTATTTTAAAATCTAAAATTAGATTTTATAAATTTCTTGTTTTATAAGTATTTTATATTTTCTTTTTTTTTTATTGGTGGCCATGTGTCACCAAAGTATTGGACCATATGAGTCATGTGCATGTCACATGGCCTATATAGCCTGAAATATGCCCGGAGTTGTAAATTGCAACAAAAATGTATTATATAGGTTGAAATCGGAAAAAATAATTTGTATAGGCTAAAAACTAAAAAATGGCTAGGAGTTCAGGTTGCATTTTGAAATTAACCGTTAAAAATATTCATTTTTGCATTTTTAGATAAGGTTGATTTATATTGGGTTAAGTCTCATAATTGTTAGGTCCAATCCATAATTTATTTAATTAAAATCATTAACATTTTGTTATAAGAGGCCCAAATACATTAATAGGGATTATTTATTTTATAAAATTTCCAACTCTATTAAATTTATTTCTTATAAGCCCAATAACTTTATAAATAATTTTGTTTATATTTTATAAGTCCAAAATTTCAGTTTCAATTTATTAAAGCCAGATATTAGATAATATAGTCCAAATTGATATAGGCCTAAGTTTAGTCATATTAATTTGTAGAAGCCAAAGTGTATATTGTTAGGGTTATACTGTAAAGCATGATTTTAAGCGTTGCTTTGTATATATACTGGTTCTTGCACTTTAATGAATGTGAATAAATTATCACTGTTTGCTTTAAATATTATGGATGTTATATATATTTATTACATATTTGTTTGAATACTTTACATTGTAGACAGTGGTGTGTAGTAGATCACAGAAGATCACATTGTCAGTTCTTTGTAATCAGTATATTCATTAACAACTTAGGTGAAATTAAACAATTCATTGGTAGAAGTTGATGTGTAAGGCTTGGAGTGGTTTGTCTTGACCAAGAGATTAACACTAGTGCATTTGTTGCACTGAGTTGGACCAACATCGAGATAATTTTTCTAGACTGACTTGAAGAAAAAAATTAGATCTCAGTGGTTCTTATTTTCTTAATTTCTGTCACTTAATTGAGATTGTATATAATTAATTAATGTTGCTTTGATTTATCATGGGTAAAGAGTCATTGACACTCAATACCCAATACTTTGGACAATATTATTAATTATATGACAGATTGTTAAATTAATACATAAACTTGTGTCTTGGTAAAACAAGTTGATTATGTCCCCTTGATAGACTCAGAATGTTTATTATATCAAACATGTACAGTGGATTAACTTCCGGTATGATAATAATGTTGATTTGTTTGTTCTCAAGGAATAATATTAATTAATTAAAGTATTCAGTAGTTTAAATTAATTAATGGACATTGAATCTTAAACACGAAAAAAATAACCGGGAGCCATATTTCGTAATATGGATTATGATGAGTAGTTCAATATTAATTCTATAGTGTAATGAATTAATATTAATGAGCTAGAATAATATTGATGGCTCAATATGAATATCTAGGCCTATTGGAAGGCCCAATCATATTCCTCCTAAAGGAACCTTGAGTAGCCCAATCGAAGTCCATTAACTAAAACGATAAGGATTAATTATGAAGTAGGAGATAAGGAAAGAAAAAATATGGAAGAATCTAATTCCTAAGGGGATTATGATTTATCAATATTTTCCTCTCGCAACAGGGAGAGGATTTCGATCCCTAATCTTAAAAGGGGGCAGAATTTCGACCCCTCTCCAGTTATAAATAGGGGACCAATTTTGGTCCCATATGCATATGTGAGTGAGAGTTCTTCGTGAAAAATTAATCCTTCCTTGAGAGTTAAAAGTTCATTTGATTTCCCATCAGATTGGCGAGCTTGGACTTAGGGAATACTCAAGAAGATCTTTGAGTTGAAAGGTTAATTCTTCTCAACGGTGTCTCTCCGATTCAAAGATAAAAATACAATAATCCCTTGGTTCCGCATGTTTAGGGCTTGTTGTATGATTACTTTGATTCAATTACATGAATTGCGTGATTTAAATGTTTCGTATCATTGTTATTTGATTCTTGAAAATAGAAAGTCAAATTACATCCCGAATAGATCCTTGACACAATCCTCGATTCCCCAATATATATATATATATATATATATATATATATATATACACACACACACTAGCCCATCATATTTTATTTACCAGTACATATATAGACTAATGATTTAAAAAACAAGAAGAAAATTGGTAACAGATCAATAACGCAAGCAGTAAAGCGGAAGACTTTTTCTTCCTTCTTTGTACTGAGCTCATCCATGGAAGAAGTAAATTTTACCCCAAATTCAAGCTTTCCCATAAGCCAAAAATTAAGTTTTTCTCACAATAGTTACCGCATTAACATTCTAAATACTAAACTCCATTCTTCTTCCAACTCATTCAGCAAAAAGATGGTATCATAAAATGTGTTTTTCAAGTTTTTTGAAAAAGGCCGAATGACCATTTCTTTACAGGCGATTTCGTCACCTCCTTCGTATCTCTCTCTCTCCTCAACCAGAATCATCACACATACAATTCTATTTTTGAAATTCTATTCAGAAATATTCAATTGTTAAAAAAATTTATTATCTACAAATTTCTCACAAAAGGCCGAAGCCCATTTTCTCTTTTTCTTCTGCCTCCGGCGGTTCATCATCGTCCTCACCGTCTGCTTTTACTATTTTTTCTATTTAATCACACCATCAAATTCGAAAAAAGAAAAGAAGCGACAATTTTTTTAAAAAACAAAGAAAAAAGAAAGGGAAAGAGGAAGAAGATGATGAACATGTGTGTATTTGGGATAATTGGGATTCTTTCCCAACCACCAGTTTCCTTGTTTTTATCTAGTAGGGCACCATTTATTTATTTTGGATCTCTTACTCCATACAATGCAACATCTTCTACCACATTTTAATCCACACATGACACGTATATATGCTGACATCAGGAACACATCATAATTGATTATGTGACATGATTAATATAATATATCGTAGAAGATGTTGTAATATATGTGGTAGAAAATCTGAACCGCCATTTATTAGGAGGGTTGTTTTATTTATTAACTCCCAACATTGATAATTATTTTCTTCTTTTTTTCCTTCCTTCTAGCCGAAAAGAAAATTCGGAATATTTCTTATTCAATTTAAATTGTTCATTGTAAAGTCTAGTTTTGTTCCTTTTCACCTAAAAGTTTTTTTAAGTTTGGTAAATTATTTGTTTATTTTTAAATTAAAATAAGTTAATGATACCGTTGTGTATACATGCATTTATGTCGATTTAAGTGTGTATTTTGTAACATTTGCATGCATAATTGGTCGAGAATCGTTCATTTTTTATGTATTGGACAATTTGACGTGTATTAGCTTGTTTTGTAGAGTTTTAATGGTTTTAAGGCTAAAAAGAAGATTTTACGAGGTTACATGAAGAAACAAGTCGAAGAAGGGACAAGATGGGCGATACAGGTCCAAGAGTCAAAAGGAGGCAAATCGTACAAACATGACGCGAACGCGCCAAAAGAAGAAAGGCTAATGCATTTAAAGCTGGAAAGCCCAACACGACCGCGTCACTTCTTGCGGGGTCGCGCTAAATTGTCATCCTGCGGGAATCCGATTTTTAATGGGATTTTGATCCTAATTTCTTGAGGATTTCAACCCTAACTTATAAATAGAGGCCTAAGCTCGAGTTTTGGAGGATCACATCATATTTTCTCATACTTTTACGTACATCGGAATAGAAGGCGTGAGAGCAAGGATTGACGAGCAAGACGAGACGAAAATCGAAGAGCCGACTACTCAGGTTTAATTATTTCTTGTCTACTCTTTAATCGTTTAACAATTCCGCTTCGAAAGAAGGGAGTTGTTAATAGACGTACAACATTTAGCGTAATTGTCTATGACTGCGTAGGTAAGGGTTAAGGGGCTTTTAGGAGTTGTTAGAATTAATTGACTCGAGAGGATAATTATTCTAATTGATCTACGACTTAGTCGCTTTGAGAGAAAGATTAAGTTAATTAAGTGCCGCCTAATAGATGTTAAAATTGGTTTAAAAGTTTAGAAGTTAGAGATTAATCATCAATAGCGTAACTCCTGAAATCGACGCCCTAGAATACACTCTCTTTGATTGAAATCCTTTTTTGTTAATTAAGTTCCGCAGGTTGACTGAAACGATCAAGATGAATTATGTGCCACACGAGCAAGTAAAGATAAGACTGTTCCCATTCTCACTGAAGGATAAAGCATTGCAGTGGTATAATTCGCTAGATGATGTCATATAATGGAAAGATTTGAGCACAAGATTTCTTTAGAAGTACTTTCCACCGAGCAAGATGTTAGATCTACAGAACAAGATAAATCAGTTTAAGCAGATGGATCAAGAACCGTTCAGTGAAGCTTGGGAACGATTCCGGGATCTTATCCGGAGTTGTCCTCAACATGGATTTTCAAAGAAGCAGCAAGTATGTAAGTTTTATAATAGGTTGCTTGCTCCAGCACGAGATCATGTGGATGTTGTCGCAGGGGATAGTCTGATGGAGAAGAATGTGAGATCTGCATTCTCAATTTTGGATGCAATGGCCATAACTAGCTATCAGTGGCCTAATGAGAGGAATTAACCGAGAAGAGTAGCTAGCATTGTAGAAGTAGAGCCGAATGATACTCTTACCTCTCAATTGTCCGCTCTGACGAACCGAGAAAGTTTGCTAACTAATCTGACGTTAGCACAACGCACTGATACTTCATCACAACAGTCAGCGGGCCAGGAAGATGTTGAGGATGTTAACTTCGTAAATCAGAGGAACTTTGGTACGGATCGTCGGACGTACCAAATTAATTGTATATATAGATGAATATATACTAAACCATAGCCTACAACTCTAACTAGTAGAGCGGTAAGTAAGGGTCGATCCCACGAGGAATGGCAGTCTAGTGTTATTTCGATAGATCAAGCAATTGTAAAATTCAAATAAGAGAAGGAACAAATAACGAAGCAATAAAAGTGGGGGGTTTTGATTTTCAAACTATAAACTACCAATGATTACCAAGAACAACTATTAAACTATGATCAAATAAACTTAAGACTCGATTAACTTAAGATGACAAGATAAGTAGATTGATTTTTGGGTTTTTAAATATGATTAAAGTATTCAACCCTTGATCAAGTATCCCCTTGTTTCAAACATTCTATGTAATTAATGTCATTACCCAATTGGTTAGCCTTAGAACTCCTACTCCAAGATTAATAACAAGCTCTATCAATCTTGTTATCTCTTAAGTATGATTAATAAAAAATACGTTCTTCAATTAATCCTACTTAACTTATCAAATCCTAAAACAAGCTCTTTAAGAATCAATAGTTAAGTGCAATATGAATCAAGACAACAGAGTAGATTCGACATAAAACTCGTAAGTTTGATTTTAGTGGTCGAACTTTATGTTATCCCCAATAAAATAAATGTATTGTTTGCTACACAGGAATCGAATTCATAACAATTACGGATTATAAACCCAATTCTAGCAACACACTAACAAATATCCAAATGGGCGATCAAACCACAATCCAATTCATAAGTGTGAATCAACAATCCCAAATAACATAGAACATTCCAAAAACATAATCCAATCGGTTAACAACCGTAGAAATTATATAAACATTCTCAATCCAAGGTTCAACTAATGATCAAGGGCTGAAATAAGGGTGCTAGCCACCCATTACACCTAATACAATCCGCAAATTGAAAGAAATATAATAAGACATGATAAGATTATAGAATAAAGTAAGAACTTGGGTTGAGGAATGAAGGCCTTCAATCTTCTTCCCAATATAGCCCTTGAGGATGATGGAGGCTGGAAAATGTGTTATTGGATGTCCAAAGATAGCTTAAATTCGAAATGGAACTTATATATATAGGGGAAGAGTTGTCACTTCAGTTTTAGGCAAAATCGCATTCACAATTTTAAAACAGAGTAGAGGATCTCGGCAGAGATGCAAGTGTGTCTCGGCCGAGACGTGAAAAGGGGATCTTTTTTTGCTGGTGAATCGACGGATGATCTCGGCCGAGATGCAAATGTTTCTCGGTCGAGACGTGAGAAAGAGGATTTCAGGACTTTTTAGGGTTTGGCTTATCTCGGCCGAGATTGGGTTTCATCTCGGCCGAGATCTTGATCTCTTGAATTTCTGGACATTTCCTGGAGGGTCATCTCGGCCGAGATGCATTGCCTATCTCTGCCGAGATCTTCAGCTTCTCAAAAACTTCAGGATTTCCCTGGGGAGTCATCTCGGCCAAGATTTGCATCCTGTCTCGGCCGAGATCATCCTTTACTCCTGTCCTTTGTTGCCTCGATCGATCCACTGACTCCGCAATCGTTTGATGCTCTTTTTCGATCTCTTTGCACCTGTTTTAACACAAAAATGAACCAAACGCATTATTTTGCCCAATGAGAATAATATGCACGAAGTACACGTGAAATTGCATAAAAATAACACTAAAATGACATTTAAAGCGTCCTAAAGTGTGTGCATGAACACGTGTACCAAATCCCCCCCAAACTTGAACTTTTGTTCATCCTGAACAAATAAAGAAAAAGAAGAAAGAACACGTGTTTAGGACAGATTTAAGTGGCAATCGGTTTCAGATTATTTTCTTAAAAACAAGCCAAACATGAAAGTAATGAGCATGTGTGATAGGCAAAATCCACTATTTTCTACACTTAGACATTCTCGACTTGAGATCCTCACCGGGTGAGTGTATCTCTCAACTCTCGAGTGTATTAAATGGGACGTGTATACGCTCGCATCGAAGTGCATGAAACGCCTACCATAGGCTTGTCAATAATCTAAACTCGAAAATATATTTGACATGTGTGGCAAAGAATCAAATAGGTCTTTAATGGGTCGTAATGTTGGCTTGGGGTAAGGTGAGATGATTTTAGGTAAGAGTAACTATAAAAATGGACTAAACGAGTTGGCCCTACCCGTCTATCTTTCAAACAACAATCGCTCTTCTTCAGTCATTCACTTCCAATTCAAATCGGCTCTAAGACTCGACTTCTTCACCTTATTTCAGCCTACATCTCCCATGTTTATCGATTCTCACATGAGATGTGTTCCTTAAAACTTTTTCAACCTTGAGAATGATAATCACAAGATGTTGTGATTTTCCCCGACCTCTCCAATTTAAACACTAAAAAGTATATACAATGAACTCTTTCTTTTATTTTTTGATTTTTTTTCGATTTTTCTCGATTTTTTTTTGGGAGGCTCGTGTTCTTAATTCTTACCTATTTTATGTGTTTCCCTTTCACCTTTCGATAATTTCCACTAGTCTACCCAATTTGATCCCAATCTCCCAACCCAACTACCTTCCAACCGCCTCCCTCATACTCTTATAGTTCATTTGGTTTCAAAGTCTAAATGAAAGGGGATTGGCTTGTAAAGTTGGCTATCAAACAAAAAGTCTTTAAGCTCAAGGGGTTTAACTAGAGACAATGTCAAATTTGGTAAAAAGGGAATATTTTCAAGCTTTTGAAATAGGTTTTGATCAAGAATTGCCTAATATCACTTTCAATGCCACAACATGTATCGACTTATTCAAAAGTAGAGAATTATGGCAAGTTCTAAAAAAAAGTGCATGCATTCAATGAATTTCACACCGAAAGAAGAATTTGAAGTACTCCAAAAAATGGGAGTATATATTTAGGCTCAAAAACTTACTTTGGCAAAATTTTGATCACAAATCTTGAATGCAAGCTCGATTTTGTTTCAAAAGACTACCATGCTCTATCATGTGCCATTTTCACAATTTTTGTTCAAAAATTTTCATCATTAACCAATGTCATAATTCTCATTGCTACACGGTTCAATCATTTTTTTCTCGAGCGGCCAACTTGTACGCCTACCACCCCCTCCCCAAACTTGGTTGGAAACCGTGTTTGTGGAAAAGAGGAGCACGAGTTGGTGCTCGTCAAATTTAACCAATTATTAACCGTTTTATCCCAAACCAAGAACTAACTAACTTAACAAAAATAATCCTACTCTTGAAAATATGCAAGGTATCAAATTTAATAAAGACAATATCAACATAACCAAAACAAACAAAAGATAGCAATTGGCTCACAGGCCAAGTAGCGTCATCAACAAAATCAAACAATGGAATCCACCAAATCACAGTAATCAACAGAATTTGGTAGACAGGCCATCAGAATAATCTATCCAAATGTAAGAGCAGAATATCAAATGGCTCACAGGCCAATAATACAATCCAAAACAACCAATAAGCATAAGGAATCAGAAAAGAGGAATAAGGGGGGTTCGAGAATTCGAGCGGACAAGAGTGTCTCACCCTCTATTCTCTCTCCAAACTTAGTTTTCAACTAAGTTTGTGAAGAAACGGGCAAGGCATTCTTGGTGCTCTACTCACAACGACTTGGAAGGCCTGGCGTCTCGAGGGCTTGAGCCAGTAAAACATCCTTGGATGCTTTTGAACAAGGCTAGTAACTTGTTCTGACTCTCTTTAATTTCCTTCATTTCCTCTCCCATTTTATGGACATCTCCGCTAATTGCACTGAAATCAGCCTTGATGTCCTACACACCAGACTCTAAATTGCTCAGTCGGTCACTGTGCTCTTCTCGGACGGTCTCTCTTACTGACTGCTTCCTACACCTCTTGAGTCTGTCTTTGTGCACGGGGTGTTTTGGTCTTGGCTTTGGTCTTCTGATATGCTGTGAGCTCTGGACAGTCTGATTTCTTTGACTCTCTAAGGTGTTCTTCTGAGCTCAATGCCAAATTGTTCATGCTTTCCAAGTTTTGAACATGAGTCAGAAGGGGGTTGGGCAACTGGAGATAGGGCCCCACATTCTGCATAACATATGGCACTGTATCTCCAGACACCCCATCTCAGTATCCCAGCTGAGCTATCCTCATATTCTCCATTTCGTCCCAGTCTAGATAGTAGTCATTTGTGATGGGCTTAAAGTCTGGTAAAGGGATATTGAAATGATCGAGGATAGGTGTGATAAGGGCGCCACAGTAGATATCCGGAAGCTTTGCCTCTTTCCTCTTTTCCGCCTTCAATTCTTTCACAACTTTCTTGAAGCTTTTAATCAGAATCTCTTCATACCTTCTATCTTTAGCACTGATGATTGCCCACAAAATCTATACTTCTGGGAACCGAACTTGACTCATCTCCTTCCTTCCATACAGAGTCATTCTCAGAAGCTTCTGCAGGTATTTGACAACCGGATTTCGAATGAATGTGGTTCTTGACCCTCCTGAATCATATATCTGAGCTTCTATTATCCCGGGGGCAGCAGTGATTTGCCCCCCAAAAGACTGGACATCGAATCCCTCATCCTCTGCATGGTCATCGGAAGTTGGCTTGAACCCATAAATGTTAATTAGATCATTTCTGTGAAGAACTCTCTACTCATTCATCAGCTGGAAATTTATAGTGTATGTCATTCTGTTGCATTTAGCTGAGTCAACTCTGATTTCCAGAGTGCTGAAGAACTCCAAAACGAAACGTAGATAGGTGGGCTGAGGGGTAAGGAGCTTTGCTAAATACACTCTCTACAAGAGTTCATCCACATTTTCCTTTATTCCCGTAGCTTTTAGGATCTTCGGGTCACCATATCGGGTGGCTACCACCCCCCGTCTGATCAGCTTTGTGAACCGCTTCTGATGATCCTGGTTCTCCAGCTCTATTTCATAGTGTCTACTATCAGCGGCCGGATCCATGGGCAATGGAATTTATGGTGCGGGAATCTCCGGTGTGGGCTCAGTTGCCTTTTCCTTGACTCTTCCGAATTTTCTGAGTTACAGCCCGAGTTGAGGTGCCCTCTTGGTTGGTGCTATTCTTTATGTTTTTCGGTGGTGCCATTACTTACCTGTAACCATTCAGAAACACACACACATCAAACTTAAGTTGAAAAACAAAATTCCAAACTTATATATATCCACCCTCAATTATACATGGGAAAAATAATTTCACACTCATTATTCTTCAATCATGAATCAATTAGCTAGCGCAAATCGACAATAAAATCAACAAAAATGAACTAAATCGATTTAATGTGTTCTAGCATATATTAAGTCATCTCAAACAATAACACATAAACCATTCTAGCTCAAAAATTGAAATGGCGATCATATTAATCAAGCAAAATGGGCTATACAATCCATATGCATGTTTGAAGAGTATTCACAATCCTAGTTCACAAATGTCTCACCCAATCCATCTCCTAGTCCACAAATATCGCTTATCATCATCAAATTCATATTTTTAATCGGCAAACAATTCAATCCGGCTGTCAAATTACACAATATTGAAATTCTTCAACCAAATTCAACAAAACCGACTAAAAATACAAAATTGACTTCCTATCATGCATCAAATTCAATAACAAATAGCACAAAAGTAATTGGAGGTGATAGCAACACTTACCAGACGAGTTTAGACGAAGAAGATTTGAAATTTTTCTTTTGCGCCTTTTTCAACCCGAGTTCAAAACCGCTCCAAATCCAATTTTTTTGGATGAAAGTGCATTATATGATGTGCATGAGGGTGTGTGTGAGTTGGGGGTGAATTTGATTGAGTGAAAATGGTGAAATTTGAGAGTGGAGTGTGTGTTTGTGTACAAATCGCGAATTGGGGGGGGGGGGGGAGGGGGGGGAGGGGGGAGGGGGGGAGAGGGGGAGGTGAAATGCCCTAATCCGTTCGCGCAGGAGTATTTATACCTGGGCTGCATCTCGGTCGAGATTCATTTTTCGCGCTTCATCTCGGCCGAGATGGTGTCTTCAGCTTTGGATATACCAGCAGATCTCAGCCGAGATGCAGTTGTGTCTCGACCGAGATGGGTCTCCAGTGGAATTCGTCTATTTCCTGCTGAATTGGTCTCGGACGAGATGCGTGCATGTCTCGGCCAAGATAACCTCCCAGAGAATTTGCCCCTATTCTGGACAAAGTGATCTCGACCGAGATGGCTTGGTGTCTCGACTGAGATAAGCTTCAAGCAATTTTTGGACAGTTTGGGCTCTTCTGAATCTTGGCCGAGACGCTTTATGTTTCTCGGCCGAGATGGCCTTCAAGGGAATTGCCCTGTTTTACCTACATGACGTCTCGGCCGAGATTCCTTGTGTGTCTCGGCCGAGATTCCTTGTGTGTCTCGGCCGAGATGACTTCCCCTGCACTTTTCCTTCATTTTAGTCCTCTTCACCCTCATTTCATGCTATCTCTCGATTATTCTGATTTATACCTGCATAATTCTCAACAAAAATATCAAATATGCCACAAGGCATTTATTAAGCTACTAAACTATGAATTTGAAAGTGCAAAAATATAAAGATACCGTCGGGGTGCCTCCCGACAAGCGCCTTTGTTTAACGTCGTTGGCTCGACGACTGCTCTTTAAACAAGCAAACAACAACCTATGTGAATAAACAATATGCTTGAATACCAAAATAATACTACACTTATCACCATTCCACGACAACGGCGCCAAAATTTAGTACAGATCGTCGGACATACCAAATTAATTGTATATATAGATGAATATATACTAAACCTTAGCCTACAACTCTAACAAGTAGAGCAGTAAGTAAGGGTCGATCCTACGAGGAACGACAGTCTAGTGTTATTTCGATAGATCAAGCAATTGTAAAGTTCAAATAAGAGAAGGAACAAATAACGAAAGCAATAAAAGTGGTGATTTTTTATTTTCAAACTATAAACTACCAATGATTACCAAGAACAACTATTAAACTATGATCAAATAAACTTAAGACTCAATTAACTTAAGATGACAAGATAAGTAGATTGATTTTTGGGTTTTTAAAGTATGATTAAAGTATTCAACCCTTGATCAAGTATCCCCTTATTTCGAACAATCAATGTAATTAATGTCATCACCCAATTGGATAGCCTTAGAACTCCTACTCCAAAATTAATAACAAGCTCTATCAATCTTGTTGTCTCTTAAGTATGATTAATCAAAATACGCTCTTTAATTAATCCTACTCAACTTATCAAATCCTAAAACAAGCTCTTTAAGAATCAATAGTTAAGTGCATTAAGAATCAAGACAATGAAGTAGATTCGACGTAAAACTCGTAAGTTCGATTTTAATAGTCGAACTTTATGTTATCCCCAATAAAATAAATCTATTGTTTGCTACACGGGAATCGGATTCATAAAATTGCGAATTATAAATCCAATTCTAGCAACACACTAATAAATATCCAAATGGGCGATCAAACCACAATTCAATTCATAAGTGTGAATTAACAATCCCAAATAACATAGAACATTCCAAAAACATAATCCAATCGGTTAACAACCGTAGAAATTACATAAACATTCTCAATCCAAGGTTCAACTAATGATCAAGGGCTGAAATAGGGGTGTTAGCCACCCATTACACCTAATACAATCAGCAAATAGAAAGAAATACAATAAGACATGATATAATTATAGAATAAACCAAGAACTTGGGTTGAGGAATGAAAGGCCCTCAATCTTCTTCCCAATGTAGTCCTTGAGGATGATAGAGGCTGGAAAATGTGTTATTGGATGTCCAAAGATAGCTTAAATTCGAAATGGAACTTATATATATAGGGGAAGAGTTGTCACTTCAGTTTTAGGCAAAATCACATTCACAATTTTAAAACAGAGTAGAGGATCTCGGTCGAGATGCAAGTGTGTCTCGGTCGAGACGTGAAAAAGGGGTTTTTTTTATTGCTGGTGAATCGAGGGCTGATCTCGGCCAAGATGCAAATGTATCTCGGCCAAGACGTGAGAAAGAGGATTTTAGGGCTTTTTAGGGTTTGGCTTATCTCGGCCGAGATTGGGTTTCATCTCGGCCGTGATCTTGATCTCTTGAATTTCTTGACTTTCTCTGGAAGGTCATCTCGGCCGAGATGCATTGCCTGTCTCGGCCGAGATCTTTAGCTTCTCAAAAACTTCAGGATTTCCTTGGGGCGTCATGTCGGCCGAGATTTGCTTCTTGTCTCGGCCGAGATTATCCTTTAGCCCCGTCCTTTGTTGTCTCGATAGATCCACCGACTCCATGATCATTAATGCTTTTTTTCGATCCCTTTGCACCTATTTTAACACTAAAATGAACCAAACACATTATTTTTCCCAATGAGAATAATATGCATGAAGTACACGTGAAATTGCACAAAAACAACACTAAAATGATACTTAAAGTGTCCTAGAGTATGTGCACGAACACGTGTACCAAACTTCAATAACTTCCAGAATAATCAACCAAGGTACAATCAGTACCCACCTAACTGGAATCACCAAACTTCTCTATGGAAACACAAAAAATTTAGTCATTCCGCCACCAGGATTCGCTGTCACTAATGGTACGATCCATGATGGCAAGAAGTCAACACAACAAGATATAATGCGGTCATAGTTTGGCAAGTATGATGAAAAGCTAGCTCAATTGGAGAGAAAGATGGACGAAAAATTTATTGATCTAAATAAACAAATGACTATCAGGGAGCAGCCATCAAGCGACTCGAGAATAGTGTCAATGAAATTTCTACTAATATAAGTTATCTAGTAATAATAGTCGGACCCAACATAAGCAAGGGCAATTTCCGAGTGACACAGTGGTGAATCCGAGAGAACTGTGTCACGCAATTCGAGTGAGAAGTGGCACTGAGTATGAGGGTCCAAAGATGCTAGTTGATAAAGAAAATATAGTAGAGAAAGAACACTTAGAGGAAGAAAGAAGGGCACAAGGAAAAGAAAAGAGGCAAAAAAGTGAATGTACCAGAATATGTCCCTCCAATTCCATTCCTACAAGTCCTAAGAAACAAGAAGATCGATGAGCAGTTCAAAGTTTTTGGAGGTACTGAAGAAAATCCAAATCAACATTCCATTTCTTGAAGCACTACAACAGATGTCAAACTATGTGAAATTCTTGAAAGAGGTGATTGATCAGAAAAGCAAATGGGAGGACTATGAGATGGTGATTTGACGGAAGAGTGCAGTGCAGTGATCCAAAGGAAACTACCATTGAAGCGCAAAGATCCAGGTAGTTTTACTCTTGAGTGCACAATAGGTAATGTAACTTTTGATAAAGCATTGTGTGATCTAGGAGCTAGTATCAACTTGATGCCTATGTCTATATTTGAAAATTTAGGAATAGGCACGATGAAACCCACTACAACCGCCCTCCAAATGGCCGACCGCTCTATACTTGGCCACAAGATATTGTAGAGCATGTTTTATTAAAAGTTGGTAAATTTATAATTCCTGTTAATTTTGTAGTCCTAGACATTATAGAAGACAAGGAAGTCCCCTTGATCTTAGGTCGTCCGTTTCTAGCAACGGGTAAGGCTCTTATAGATATCCAAAAGGGGGAGTTAACTTTGAGGGTAGACGAGGAGAAAGTCACGTTTTCTATATATGAAGTTAAAAAACAACACGATAGTAAGAAAGTAAATCACGTTGAAATATGTAGCTCTATACAATGTTTAGAGGCCACATTAAATAAGAAATAAGTCTCACCTAGTGATTGTGATATCCCTGACGTATGTCTTGTTGATTCTATATTTACTCTTGATCACCATGATTCTACTAACCTTAATCTTGTGGAAAGTGTTAGTGTTCTCGATGTCTTTCAGGAATCTCCAAAAGGAAGTCTAACAAATGGAGATATAAGGAAAAAAACAGTTGAGAAGGAACTAAGAGGGTGTGAAGGCTGCTCAGACCTAAAACCGTTACTAGATCATCTTCAACTTAATCCCAGGATGAGAGAAGTAGTTAGGAGGAAAGTGTGGTTGAAGAAGCCGAATTAGAACCGAAAAGATCGTCGGGCTGAAGACGTAAAATTTAGCGCTTGTCAGGAGGCAACCCGATGTTTACTATTTTATTTAATTTTGTCATTTTTTAGTATTATTTATTATTTTGTGAGTATACTTGTGTTTTTAGTGTTTTTGTGATTTTAGGGACCAACATTGACGAAGGAAAGCTACGAAGGAAAGCTACACGACCGCACCACATCACGATGCGATTGTGTCAAAATCATCTGGGAAAGCCAATTCAAAATTGACCAGGGCAACACGGTCGCGTCACCACTCGACGCGGTCGCGCCAAATTCAGCTCAAAAACGTCAAGCCAAGATGGCTCGACGCGGTCGCGTCCAGCATACGACGTGGTCGTGTCAGTTTGCGAAGAGGTTTAAAACAGCAGCAAAAGGCCACTCAGATGACTTCACGAAAAGCTAGCACTAGCAAGCACTAGGAAATGAAACTCGAGCTTGGAGACAACAGCAAGATGTCCCTTGGGATGCGCTGGCTCAATTTTGGAGCCAACACGGGGTTCCAATCACCACCACCACCGCAATGATTTGTGAGTTGAGCACCAAGACGAATCATTCTTTTTCCACAAACTCTGTTTTCGACCTAGTTTGGTGGAGGAGGTGAATAGTGGGACGACTTGGTAGCTATTTACACTTTTTGCACGGTATTTGCTTTGTCTCTTTTGCTTGTTTATTTTCTTGATTTGTACTTTGATGAGCCTATGTGCTCGCTACGTGTTGGTATTTCTGTAGTGGAGTCATTGGGTCTATGAGCCCATTTGTGTTTCTTTGAATTGGTGGTCATGTTGGTCGTAGTTTTGTTTTAGGATTTATTTATTTTTGTTGTTGGAGTCTAGAAGTAATAAACCTAAGTAATAGTCGATTGAGTCGTAAAGAAAAGAGACATTTAAGGAAATGATAGACAATGATGTGTTGATGATGAGGTGATTTTGAATAAAACATTTACAAATTAGCACATAGTAGAGCATGAGAGGTAATTTGAGACGAAATTGAGCTTCAACTTCGAATAATTGATCAATATTAACCTTGTGAGAATTTGAGCCTAATTGTACTAATTTTGGAGTAATATGATTTCTTTCGGTGTGAATTTTGATTGGATATGTGTATTAGTCTCTAGAACTTTCCTTGAGTCTTTACTATGAATGTGTCAAGTATGTGTTGTGACTAAGGAAATGATATTAAACAATTCTTGTTTTCAGCCTTGAAAAGATGCCCTTTGTATCAAAAGTTCATAATTTATCCCTAGTTAGCCCATTTGAGCTTAATATCCTATTATTTAATAGGCCTACATTACAAGCCAAAAACATTTTGATTTAAGCATTTGGCCTTAGTTGGACTAATTGAGTAAAGAGGGAGGAGGATTGGAAGGTAGTTGTGTAAAATATTTGGGAGAAAAATGGAAAACTAGTGGACATTTGAAAAGGTGAAGGGAAGACCAAATTAATAGGTGAAAAGCCGAGAAGAATAGCCTCTCCTAGTTCGAAAAGAAAAAGAAAAAAGAAAAGAAAAAGAAAAAGAAGAAAAAAATTGGAAAAAGAAAAGAAAGAGTCTGTTGTTTATAATTTGTTAGTATTTTTTAGGAGAGGCTAGGACATAAGTGCTTAGTTGTTGGTTTGAATAGAAAAGTTAAGTAGTATTAAGATGTGGTACCCACATAAATGAAAAGCATTTAAGTTGTAAGGACTTTTAAAGGTGAAGAAGTCACTTTGCAGGGTGATTTGCTGAAATTTGAGAGTGAGATTGAGTGATTTTATTGAGGGGTAGTCGAGTTAGGAGTAACTTGATTAGTCCTAAAGTAGTCACATTCATCCAAATGTATCCTACCTTACCATAAGCCCACATTACAACAAAAATGAAAGACCTTGTTGATCCTTTGTCACACATATCGAGTACGAGGTCTAGTTTAGACGATTGATAAGCATATGGTAGGCTGTGCATATAGTTCAATTTGAGCGGAAATATGTTTTAACCTAAAGACTTGAGATATGAGTGAAAGACTTACCCGGTGAGGATTGAATAATTCGATAGTTTAAAGTCTCGAAAGTAGTTGATTTTTGCGTTATCACATCTGCTCAATTACACTATGTTGCTTGTCTTTTTGAGAAAATCAATCTGAAACTTGATTCATCATCTAATCAACCTAAATACATGTGGTTTTGTTCTATTTACTTCATTTGTTGTTCGGGGTTTTGTTTCAAGTGCAAGGAACCTTACTCTCCTTTGATGTTTGCTCGAGAAAGTCCCTCTGTATCATGGTGATGGGTGAAGACAACACTGATGGGGCTGCCAAATTTTTTTACGATAAATTAGGCGATACTCTCCCAGAGAAGGCAAACTTACAACAACTGTAGGTTTCGGCGGTGGCAGTGTGTGGGTTTGATGGTCCCACATAATGAAATTGTTGGGGGAGGTGAACTGGGTTTCGATGGTGGTTATGATTGCCAGTGGCACATCTCACTATTTTTTCACCAGTGTTATGGCCTCCAAGTTGGGCTTATCTCTCAGTAGTGGGACTGCTCTTCCAGTAATTTTGGGTAATGGAAAAGAAACGAAGACGGTAGGGTTTGTTCAGGGATTCAGTTACACTTGGGCGCCATGGTGTTCCCAATTGAGGCATATCCATTCCCAATTGGGGGGTGGATATGATTTTGGGTATTACTTGGTTGGCGACTCTTGGGGACATCGGAGCTAATTGGGCTACATTGACAATGTAGTTTAAATATTGGAGAAAACAGGTAACTTTGAAAGGGGATTCGGGACTTCCCCAATGTCAAATCGTGTCCTCTTCCGTGTTAAAATTAACAGACGCAGATCAAACATATGCTTTGGCCTTTGGAATTGACCCAGCTTACAACTAAGTCTACACCAACCTTGCCATCCGACATCCTGACTATTCAGGAGGAGTTTCCATAGGTGATGCACCCTCTTCTCGAGTTGCCACCCCAGCAAGAGTGCGATCATCGTATACCACTCTAGACCGGGTCCTTAGCCGTGTCAGTTTGGCACTATAGATATAGTGCGACACAAAAGGGAAAATCAAGCGTTTAATTTGTGAGATGCTCACAGCGAGACTAATCCAGCTAAATACTAGTCCGAATTTGAGTCTCGTGTTGTTGGTGAATAAGAAGGACGACAATTGGCGTTTCTGTGTCAATTATGGAGAATTAAATAAAATAATTATCCAGAAGAGGGATCATTGGAGAGTTTGGAAAGAAACCACTTGAGTTCTATGACAAATGTGCATTGGGCAAATCACAGAAACTGCCTTATGCCAAAGGGATTCACATTACTCAAGAACCTCTAGACTATGTCCACTCTGATATCTGGGGACCATCAAGGACTGAAACACATGGAGGTGGGAAGTATTTCATGTCTGTAATTGATGATTTCAGTAGGAAAGTATGGGTGTTCATCTTAAGGAATAAGAGTGATGCCTTCACTAAATTCAAGACATGGTTGCTTCAAATGGAAACCTTGAGAGGAAAGAAACTCAAGCATTTAAGAACTGATAATGGCTTAGAATATCTGTCTAATGAGTTTAATACTTTCTGTAATGAAAGGGGAATTACCAGACACAGAACAGTCCCCATGAATCCACAACAGAATAGTGTGGCAGAAAGGTTCAATAGAACTGTACTAGAAAGAGTCAGGTGTATGTTACTTGATGCTGGGTTGCCAAAGGTGTTCTGGGGGGAAACAATAAACACAACATGCTATCTAATAAACAAATCTCCTACATCAACTCTGCGATTCAAAACACCAGAAGAAGTATGGAATGGAAGGATTCCTGATTACTCAGGGTTAAAGGTGTTTGGATGCTTGGCATATGCTCATATGAAATTAGATAAACTTGATCCTAGAAATCAAGGGTTACAGGTTATGGTGCATGGAATCTGGAAATCAGAAGTTGATGATCAGCAGAGATGTGAAGTTCAATGAGTCCATTATCGGATATCATTTTTCTGGGAATCTGGGAAATAAGGATGAAGGCCCTGAAACAGAAAGGATATCTGTTCAAGTGGAGACTCAGGAGGAGCATGACAGACAGAGAGAAGAAGATTTGTCTTTCCAAAATTCTAGTGTCTAGTTAGTCCTAGATAATTAGTATATCGATCTATGTTAACTTATTCTCTGTGAATCGACCTTGGCTTCCACTATATACACTTACGCCCGTACACTTGCGGTAATTAAGGGTTAGGATTAGAGCCTGTCAGTTAATAATTTTTTATGTTATTAATAAAGCTTAAAAAAATTATATTGTAGGAACAGTGCAATTGACAATACGAGGCATAGGGCGACATACATTCACACACTCAAGTTTATTTAAGGTGGGATTTTATTTAATTTACAGTTCGTCTTAATTAAATATAATGTTAGTTTGTGATAATATGATGTTATGAATTTTTTTTTTTTCTGAAATGGGATTGAAATTCATTTTGCTCCATTTATGTGGAAGGGCCAAATTGGCATTACGGTGATACAAATTATGGTGATACAATTGATGACAATCAATTAATGGGGATATAATATGTATGGTGATTTGCACACACACACACACACACACACACACACACACACACATATATATATATATATATTTATATACTTGTTTGTATTTTAATTTTGGCAAACTGAACCCCACGAGCTGGATGTAGAGCACCCTCTTCTGAAATTAAATTTTCAGGTTGATAGAGCCGAAGATGGGGATGGATGGATCGCTGGAAGAAAAGTTACTCAATTAGAATAAAATGCTTTCGCAATAAAACTTTATTTTCCTGAAATTCTTGAACTGATGTAGTAAATTTTGAGACATTGATTTTAATATGAGATGATTATGAGTATTTGATTAATATGCCAATTTCGTGGTAAATGCTTCAAAATTTCGATGTGAGAAGTTTTGATTTGAAAATTTAAATTTATCTAAAGACTTTGATTTTTTTTTAAATAAAATAAAATTTAGGTTGTTACATTACATAACTTCCATGTTTACCATTTTAAAAAATTGTACATGTCTACATTCGTACAGTGCACCGGCGATGAAAGTGAACAACTGGTGTGTTTTTTTTTCTTTTTTTAAAATCATATGTAGATCACATTGTGTATAGAATGGCGGGAAAGACAATGTGACTAAGAAAACGAGTGAGGTTTGAGGTTGGGGAGTCTTCCGGGACTAGGATAGCCTCGGGAGACGGTCCCAACAAACCCAAAAGTATACTCCACCACTTAATTGCTCGATTGAATGATTGGTTTTCTATTAGACGTAACGGGCATCCCTATATGCAAGTTGAGGAGTTGATGCGAGACTTACTGCAACATTGGAGTGTGGCATTGTACCAACTTTGGAACGAGTCTAGGAGAGGCCGTACAAAGACGGGGTTGCGGTTGACGGATTTCAGTATGCATTTGTGAGGCTGCCACAAATGTTTACCTTCGAGGATATTCAGATAGAGGCTCCTGTAGTGCCAGTGACTGCACTGGAACTTGAGCTAGAAGATGAGGAGGAATCAGATGAAGACCCAGAGGAGGATCTGGAAGAGGATCGGGAGGAGGACCCAGAGGATGAGGGGGGTAGTGATAGTGACATTGAGAGTGACATTGTTTCCGGGACCAAGCCTGGAAATGGCCCAGACCAGCCTATTAGATAGTCTTGGTGTTTTGTACTCTCTTGTTAGTGAAAGCAGCAAATTCCTTGTTTAGGTCTCAAATTTTTGTAATATAAATAAAAGGTGTTTATTTATTTAGTTGAACTTTCTAACTCTCTTTGTTTGTTTCTCTTTCTTTCTTTGTTCATTTGTTTTCTTATCATTTTTTCAAATATTGTTGCGGATCTATAAGTTGTTCTATTTCAGAATGTAGGATCATGGCCACTAGAAGAACCAATGGAAATCATGTGAATGCACCCGTTAATCAAGGAGGAGGGACGTAGGCAGTTGCTCCAGATGGACAACAATTATTGGATGGTCTCATAACCCTTTTACAAGGGGCAATTCAAATTACTCCACAGAATCATGAACTTACTTAAGCCCAAATAATTGCTCAGTTCAAAAACTGCAAGCCGCCAACATTTCATGGGACTGAAGGTCCGACAGCTACTGTAGAGTGTCTTCGACTATATGGTGTACACCGATGCACAAAAAGTATCATGTGCTGGTTTCTAGCTGAAAGGGGATGCTAGGACATGGAGGAACGATTAGTGGAGACTAAGAACAATTGAGGAACGGAACTTGGGACGAGTTCCAGGAGATGGTTAACGAAAAATATTACCAACCTGTGAACCTAGAAAAGATATAGATAGAATTCCTAAGCATTACCTAAGGAGATATGCCAGTGACTGATTGTGGGCACAAGTTCAACCATATGTGTCATTTTGCTCCTCATTTAGGAGATACACCACAAAAGAAGGCCCAGAGATTTCGTAATGGTCTTTGTGTCGAGATTCATCATAATCTGGTCAAACTCGGTAGGATGAATCATGAAGACGCGGTTGAAAGGGCATAAGAAATATATGTGAGTGTTGAAACGGAGAAAGTGAGGTTGAGGTCAATGGAAAATGTTAGCAAGCGAGAGTGACATGATCAAAAGGGAACAACTTTAACAAGAAGGGAATGCGTGGTGGGCCATCCAGGCCTGCACCACAGGGAAGTGTTCTGGTATGTCCCAAATGTGGAAAACATCATAGAGATGAGTGTTTACTTGGTTAGAACAGATGCTAACGTTGCCACCAGATAAGACACACCATTTCCCATTGTCTAAATGGATCAACTAGACCCGACAAAAGGGTTCCTAATAAAAGCACGGGTGGAATAGCTAGAATGTTCGGGGTAGCATAGAAGGAAGCTGAAACGGAACTCAATAATATGTCAGGTATGTTGATTGTTGCTAGCATACATGCATTCGTACTTTTTGACACTGGTGCCACACACTCTTTCTTATCTACTAAATTATGTGCAATGACTGGGTTAAAGAGTAGTTTAGCTACTGACCACTTGAAATAAGCATACCTTTGGGTAAAGAAATAATTGCTAGTTCAGCCATAAAGAATATGACTTTAGAAGTGCATAACACTAGTCTTAGGGCTGATTTATATGTGTTAGACATGAATGACTTTGATGTGATCTTGGGTATGGACTAGTTAGCTAAACATCAAGCAGATATTAAGTGTTCTGAGAGATAGATAACCCTGAGATCACTGAGCGGCAAAGAGGTGGTCTTGCATGGAGCCAAGTTGAATTCATCACCCTGTTTCCTAATGGCCACGAAAGCTATGAAGATGCTAAGAAAAGGACAAAGTCAAGGGTTCTTGGTGAATGAAAAAACTGACTAGTGATGGTGTCATATATTTCCTATGTTAGTTAGTTAATTATGATTAATTAGTTAAATTAAGTTCTAATTATTAAGTTAAGATTTGAGCTAGTTTATTAGTGTAACTATTACTAATATTACTATCACTCTTGTTATTGTACTAGTTTTTAATAACTTATGATTTATTCGTAATTACTATTATTTTTAGTAAATGATTATAACTATTATTATCATTATTTTTTAGGGAAGAAATTCATTCATTCAACATGCTGAGGCAATTGCCTTACATCTTTATCAACAAAGAGAGAAACAGACTGAGGAACCTCCTTAACCCAACAAAGCTCAGAATCAACAGTAGTTTCAAAATGTGCTACTGTATCAACTATTCTAGGAGTATATGTAAAGGTAGAGCATCTAGTGGGATCACAAATGGATAGGATATCTTCCTTAATCAACTCGACCATCGGATCCAAATTCCCTTCTCCTCGAAGACCATCCAACAGTATCTTACAATCGTTGTCCACTCGAAAGTTAGAGATGCCACTCTCCGTGTTTCGGATTGCAAATAACATCGCCACTCCCTCCAACACCGTGACACTACCATCCAATCTCGTACAGTTGACCCCTCACAGCAATACCTCCCGTTTTATAGTCCCTTACACAAAGCCAAATCCCACCTCACCATCTGCAAAGCAGGCCACATCACTATTAATCTTATGTATTTCAAAGGGCGAAGCTTCCCATAAAATTCTTAGTTTTCGTATCGCATGTCTAGCCTCTGTTAAGTAATGAATCACTTACAACACACACAAATGAACTCAAACCAGAAAAGAATGAAATCAAACTGAAAATCGGCCAAACAAGAACCGA
This sequence comes from Ajuga chamaepitys, assembly GCA_958295605.1. NCBI lineage: Eukaryota > Viridiplantae > Streptophyta > Magnoliopsida > Lamiales > Lamiaceae > Ajuga > Ajuga chamaepitys. The sequence continues at coordinate 19,277,865 of OY282503.1, read as the reverse complement.
ACGCAAAACCAGAAACAAAATGAAGAACACAAAGTTTTTACGTGGTTCGATCAATGTGATCTACATCCACGAAGGCTCTATACACCTCAATTCACTCCACTGAACAATCAATTACAAGAAACAACCCAGAAGACTAGAAGCCCCAATTCACAATCCGAATTGAGCTTAAGAACCCTAGCTTTCTAATTCTAATGATTGTGTAGTGTTTACAGAGGGACAACAACGTGTATCAACTCGTCTCTACAAGTGGAATAAATGTATATAAAGAACTAAGCTCGAATCAAGAAGCTCTAGAAGTTGGAATCAATTCTGTTTCAACTGCTTCAGAACTGGTATACGCGCCTTCGACAACGGTTTTACATGCAACGGTTCAAAACCGTTGCATAATTCTGTTATAACCGTCTTGACCCCAGTTCTTCACTAACCTTCAAAACTGAACTGCTTTAAACCCAACTCTCCGGCCCGGTTCTTCACCTCCTGAACCCGGTTCCTGATTCATCTCAACCTCTACTACAAGTCATGTCCACTTGATGAAATTGAATTGACACCTACAAATCTCCACCTCAATGAATCCAAGTGCACTTCATCACCTCAAACTGCCTTGTTACCTCCAGAGTTTAACTACATTGTTCAAGCCTTATCAGGCCTGAGCAATGAACCATCTTGCTCCTTGGAACTGCCTTAGTTAGGAAATCAGCAGCATTGTCCATAGTATGCACCTTCTTCACTTCAACAGATCCAGCTTCAATTACATCTCTTGCAAAATGAAGTCTAACATCAATATGCTTAGACCTCTCATGAAAAGCTTGATGTTTCACCAAATGAAGAGCACTCTGATTATCACACTGAATAGTAACACATTCTTGTCTAATCCCTAAGTCCTTGAGGATTCCCTTGAGCCACAAAGCTTCCTTGATTGACTCAGTTAAGGCAATGTATTCTGCCTCAGTTGTTGACAAAGCCACCACAAACTGTTGCACACTCTTCCAGCTTACAGCTGTCCCATACAAAGTAAAGACATACCCTGTAACAAATTTCCTTGTATCCAAGTTCCCAGCAAAGTCTGCATCAACATATCCAACCAAAGGTATAGCACTGGCTTCTTGTTTCTGAGATTTTAACCCCACACTGACAGACCCTTTTAGATATCTTAAAACCTGCTTCAAAGCTTCCCAATGTGATTCTCCAGGATTTGACATGTACCTGCTTACCAGAGATACACTATAAGCCAAGTCTGGCTTGCTGCATATCATTCCATACATCAAACTGCCAACACCACTGGCATATGGAATATTTTTCATGTGAATCTCCTCAGCTTCTGTCTTAGGCAAGGACGAAAATATCGGTATTCGCGGAGATATCGATCTTTCAATTTACGGAAATATCGGTGAGATATCGATTAATATCGGAATATCGGTGCAATTTTCTGAAAAATATTAAAAAATATATTAAAATTTTAAAAAATATATTAAAATTTTAAAAAATTAACATGATATATTTACAATTATTATAACAAACTCAAATACATATACACATCTTAAATTTGATAGAAATAGATTTATTTACAACTAATTTATAAATATAAAATAATATAAATAAAGAGTGGCAATATAAAATATTTTTTGACCTTTTTCATACAACATTACTAATTACTAGTATGGAAATATTATATTAAAAATTCGAAAGTTTACAAAATACTTTAAAAATATATAACCAACTTTAATACATAAATTCATCTTAAAATTATAAACAAAACAAAAGATTTATAAAAATGTCCAATTATTATTTTATACTTATTTTTTATATTTCTAATTTTCATTTTGATAACTAATTATGGAACAAAAATAGCCAATTATTTCTAATTTTCATTTTCATAAGGTATATATTATTGTAAATAGAATTTTACTAAATAGGTTATATAAATGTTATGTAGACATAATCGCATGTATTTGACTTGGTCTGGTGGTTAAAGCTTGAAGCCTCATTCTAGAGGTCTCAGGTTCGAAACCAAGGTTGGACAAGTTTTTAAAAAATTTGCTGAAACAGAAAAAAAAAAAAAAAAAAAGGATTTGGGCAAGATTTCGCGATATTTTGGCGAGTCGCCAAAATATCGCGAAATCTCGCGATTTTCCAACAAAAAGCTATTACATGGTAATATCGTCTCGGGAGATCTCATTCGCCGAAATCTCGCGATATTTTAATCCTTGGTCTTAGGACACTGATCCTTGGACAATTTGGTCTACAGATTAACTGGAATACTTACTGACCTTGACTCATGCATGTGAAATCTCTCCACAACCTTCTGCAAATACTGTTTCTGAGAAAGCCAAAGTGTTCTAGTCTCCCTTCTTCTAATGATGTTCATTCCCAGAATCTTCTTTGCATCCCCAAGATCCTTCATGTCAAATTTTGAACTCAATCTTCCCTTTAGCTGTTGTATCTTATCCATACTCTTACTGGCAATGAGCATATCATCCACATATAACAACAGAAATACCTGTTCAACTCTTGAACCTTTGTTGAAGTATACACAGCTGTCATATAAGCTTCTTATGAAACCTGCATTAATCATGAACTCATTGAACTTCTTATTCCACTGCCTTGGACTCTGCTTCAATCCATAAAGTGATTTCCTGAGAAAACAGACCTTCTCTTCATTTCCTGGAATCACAAAGCCCTCAGGTTGCTTCATGTAAATCCTTTCAATTAGATCACCATGCAGGAATGCTGTCTTGACATCTAACTGTTGTAGTTCCATGTCTTCTTGAGTAACCTTTGATAGGAGTAACCTAGTAGAGCAATGCTTCACTACTGGAGAAAATACCTCATTATAATCAATACCTTCTCTTTGTGTAAAGCCCCTAGCCACCAGTCTTGCTTTGTATCTGATTTTATCAGCTTTCCCAGCCTCCACCTTCTTCTTGTAGATCCATTTTGAGCTGACTAACTTCTGCCCCTTTGGTCTGTCTACAAGCTTCCAGGTTTGATTCTTCTCCAGAGATTCCATTTCCTCCACCATGGCCCCTATCCAGTGTTCCCTTTCATTGCAACCTATTGCTTCTTTGAAACTGCTTGGCTCTTGAAACTCCAAGTCTTCTGCTATACTTAATGCATAGTAGACACTTCCAGCTTGTCCATAGAAATCAGGCCTTTGGATTTGTCTTCTAGGCCTGTCTCTACCAATGCTGTAAGTTCTGAGATTTGAAATCTCAGTTTGACCTTCTTCATCTTCTGATGAACTGTCATCTTCTTGTTGAGCTTGAGCATCCTTCTCTGGTGATATCTACTCTTTTGTAGGCTCCACCTGAATAGAAATTCTTTCAGGTTCCACAGCACCATCATCTTCCTCTTGACTTCCAGTAGAGTTGTATCCCATCACATCCTCATTGAACTTTACATCTCTGCTTATCAAGAGTTTCTGGTTTCCCTGTTCCAAGCACCATAACCTGTATCCTTTTATGCCCTCAGGATATCCTAGGAATACACATCTCTGTGCTCTTGCATCAAGTTTGTCCTGTCTAATGTGAGCATAGGCCAGACACCCAAACACTCTCAAATCACAGTAGTTTGGTACCTTTTCACTCCAAACTTCTTCTGGAGTCTTAAATCCTAGAGTTGATGATGGTGATCTGTTTATCAAATAACATGCAGTGTTTAGTGTTTCTCCCCAGAAGGATTTGGGTAATCCAACATCAATCAGCATACATCTAACTCTTTCCAGCACAGTCCTGTTAAACCTTTCAGCAACCCCATTTTGTTGAGGATTTAATGGGACAGTTCTGTGCCTTGTGATTCCCATTTCTTCACAAAACCCTGTGAATTCAGTGGATAGATATTCCAAGCCATTATCTGTCCTAAGATGTTTTAGTTTCTTCCCTCTTAGGTTTTTCTACTGTAATCATCAATGATGGACATGAAATACCTTCCTCCTCCATGTGTCTCTGTTCTTGAAGGCCCCCAAATATCAGAGTGTACATAATCAAGTGGTTCTTGAGTAGAATGTATCCCTTTAGCATAAGGCAGCTTCTTGGCCTTTCTCAGAGCACATTTGTCACAGAAATCCAGTGTTCTATTTCCCATTTCACCAATGATGCCCCTCTTTGGGAGCTCCTTCAATCCTTTCTCTCCAATATGACCCAGTCTTCTATGCCACTTCATGACATCTTCTCTACTAATCACAGACTCAGCACAACCTAGCACAGGGGATCCAATCAAAATAAACAGGCTATTGTGTTGCCTTCCTTTGATTACCAGCTTGTTGTGTTTAGTGATATGAAGACAACCATCTAGGGAGTTGAACTGACAGCCATTTGCCACCAGAGATCCAAGGGATAGGAGGTTTCTTTTTAGGCCAGGTACATACCTTACTTGAGAAATGGTTCTGATGACTCCATCATACATTTTGATCTGGACTATCCTGTGCCTTTCACTCTGCAGGAGTGATCATTTCCCAGTAACACACATCCACCATTTTCTTTCTGTAAATCCTTAAACCAGGATTCATTGGGACACATGTGGAATGAACACCCAGTATCAAGAACCCATTCCTTTTCCATTTTTGTGTCTGTGATGTTTAAAACTTCTGGAGTGTCTTCTTGATGCTCAGTCATGGCCACTTCTGCCCTCTGATTCTCCTGTTTCTTCTTCTTTTGTGGACAATCCTTCTTTAAATGTCCAGCTTGCTTGCATTTGAAACACTTTCTGGTTTCAACCCAGTCTCCTTGTTTCTTTGCATTATGAGTTCCAGATTTGTTATCTTTGAATCCCTGGAACTTCTTCTTTTGAAAATTCTTTTTGAACTTAATGTTCAAACCTTCTCCAGCCTGTGCAGAGCCCTTTTCTCCCTGATTTTGGAAACATTTTGTCTTCAATGCTGACAGGATGGATTCATAGCTGATTTTTCCACCCCTTCTAAACATCAATGCATCTTTGAAACTTTCCATGGACTTTATCGTGCTTTAAGAACAGGGGTTTTCATAGGAAAATGCATTAAGAATCGAAGTAGTTTGGTGCATTTAGATGCTCTAAGCTCCCGTTTATCGTGCTTTATTGTATTTTCTCTCTTGTGTCGAAAAACCCGTATTTTAAGTGCTTTTCAGGTAAAAGAATCAATAATCAGAACGACCAGAGGAAAATACGAAGGAAAAGGAAAAAAGGGAATTGAAGAGGACCCCACGCGACCGGGTCGTATGGCCCAGTTATAAGGCACACGACCCGACAACGTATTTCTCCCCAACTTGCTCTCCAAGAAATCTCCCTCTAAAAAGTATGTAAAATGAAGTGTGATATCAAATCTGGAAAGTAGGGTGAGTTTTGAGTACAATGTGGGGCTTTTTGTATGAACATGCTTATGTCTATATATTTGTGTTTATATTAGATTTCCTTAATCTAGGTTTAGAAAGTCGATTATGAGTGATTAGTGATGATTAGGCGATTAATTCAACTTCGTGTTATGTTATTAGTTGATTAATTATTTATAATATTTGTTGAATGATTTGACCACTTGTTTAACATTTTATTGTGGATTAAATTGGAACTAAGAGGGGATTTTTATCCCGAGATCACATAAATCAACATGGTTAAGCAATAAAATCAAGAGATTTGAGTTAATTGTGAGAACTGGGATCTTAGGATCGATCGGGAGTTATATCCGATTAATCGACCGGAGACGGTGATTAATCCTATATAATCCACATGTACTTTACTCCGTGAGAGGGCTTTACATATTATTGTGATTGTTCCCTAATACGCAACATTCGATTTAAAAGTTGAATTGATCGGATTAATAATGATTGGATGCCCACAATTAAAATTTAACCCTAGATTACCCTTAATTAATCAATTGATCTCAATAATTTGCTCCTTAATTAATCTTGTTAACTTAATTCCTAGTTTAATTCATATTTAGTCTGAAATTACCAAAACCAATTACTCGGTTGTCTAGTTAGCCATTAAATGCTTATAACGATGTTTGCATCCGATATCGAGCCAATTCCTCGTGGGATTGACCTTGTACTCACTTAGTACTATTTTGACGTTGTATACTTGAAGTTGCTTAATTTAGTAGCTAAAACTAAGCCGTATTAGCTAAGGAGGCCAAGTTAAATAATTGAAACTCCCTAAATCCCATACCTTCTTTAGCTTTTGGTTGTGCAAGTAATCCCCATTTTGCCAATGATACTTATTTTCACCATCCCCGTATCCCCACCAAAATCTCACCATCGCGCTTTCAATATCCGAACACACTGATTTAGGTAAAAGGAAACATGACATTAGGTAGGTAGGTATCGATTGCACTACTGCTTTGATCAATACTTCCCCAACCACTTGTGACAACGCCTTCTCCTTCCACCCTTTCCACAACTACCCTAAACACTTAGTTTTTTTCCTACCCACCACTGTCGAAATTCCAAGATACTTTCCATGTTTTTCAACTTGCCTCACTCCTAATCTATCATACAGTGATATACGTCTCTCATTTTGATATGTTTCCCATACTCATCTCTATTTTTTCTAAGTTCATATTTTTTGCTCTCATACCTCCTCATACACCTCATCTCTATTTTTTTTTTTAAGTTAATCTTTTGCCCTAATACCTCCTCATACACCTTTAGAATCTCTACCACTCACATTCTCATTCGTTCGAAAAAACAGGATACTTTCATCAATAAACAAAGGTCGATATTTGAAGGGCTCTTCTTCCTACCTGAAACCCATGTAATTGCTTCTAATTTCAACCTTTCTTATTAAGGCCGAAAACCCCTCCACACAACACACAAATAAATATGGTGACAGAGGGTCTCCTTGACGGAGCCCTCTCTTTGGTTTAAACACATCAGTAGGATTTCCATTTACAACAATCGAATAAGAAACAAAGTTAACACATCTAAGTATAAGAGAAACAAAGCTATGAGCAAATCCCATTTTATGGAGTATAGCCTCGAGAAAATTCCATTCTACTATGTCATAGGCTTTACTAATGTCCAGTTTAAGTGCCAAATGACCCACCTGACCCATTTTTTTATTTATTTCTCATAGAGTGCAAATCTTCAAATGCCACAAGAACATTATAAGTAATTAGACAATCCAATAACACTTTGAGATTTAGAAATTGCAGCAGGAAGAATGTGCTTCAGCCTATTAGCGATGGTTTTTGTTAAGACTCAGAACACCACATTGCAAAAGCTAATGAGTGTAAATTCTTTAGGAAAAACGATTTGACTTATGAGATTAGAACGACATATTTGAGATTAAGAAAAGTGGGATCAACATTATTATAAGAACATTCAAGATACACTTAACAACATCATCATGAATAATAGGCCAAAACTTTTGAAAGAAACCAAGGGACATACCATCTGGTCCAAGGGTCTTTGAGGGGTGCATCTGTTTCAGAGCATAATAAATTTCATCCTCCGTATAGGGCACTGCCAACTTTTCATTCATTCCTGCCACTACTTTGGTTTCAACAGAGTCAAGGATTATGTGCATTCTAGATGGTGGCACATATCTGAATATCTCCATAAAATATTCCTGAAACACCCGAGATATGTCTTTCTCCTCCTCTACCCATTGACCCCCACATCCATCAGTCGATCCATCCTATTATGTTTTCTCCGTTGTGTAGCTTTTTAATAGAAAAATTGTATTCATGTCGCCCTCACTAATCCACAGTGCACGTGATCTTTGTAGCCATAAGATTTCCTCCTTCTTCATTAGCTCATCTAGTTCAAGCTCAATCTATTTGCATTCATTGACTATCTCCTCATGTTGGATAACCTCATGCAGTTTCCCCAGCTTATCAGACAATTCTTGGATCCACCGTCTTACATTCCCGAACGTGGCCTTGTCCCATGATAATAAGGCTTCTCCACATTTGAATATCTTATCATCAACACTTGAAGCCTCTGACCCCAACTGTCCTTTATGATCTTCTCACATTCTTCATGTTGTAGCTACAAGTTTTCAAACATAAACCGTTTTGTCCATTATTTTTTCGAATTAAGCTTGTCTCGCCTGAGGGGTTTCGGACCAAAGTGAATTAGTACCAGGTGATGATCATGTTTATATCGATCCAAATGACTAATAATCCAGTATGGGAATATGGTTCTCTATGTTGCGTTTCCCATGCAACGATCAAGTCGTTCTTGAATATTATCTTCTCCACTCTGTCCATTATTCCATGTAAATTTGTGACCACTATGAAATCTAAGATCTTGGAGATCATAGTCCTCTAATATTATTATGAAAAGTGACATTGACCCACTGATACGAAAATTGCCTCCTTGTTTCTTGGCTGACCATAATATTTCATTATAATTCCCGATACAAAGTCATAGTTGATTCTCTCTAGGGTCTACCTGACTCATTAATTGCCATATTTTTTGTTTATGCCCCATTTTCAACCACTCATAAATGTCGGTTAACATCCAATTTGGGCCTCTGTCATTTATAACTTCCAACGAAATATGATTTTGCAGAAAACTAGTAATCTGTAACACTACATTAGCTTGCCAAAGGATATAGATTCCGCTACGTGCTCTACCTTGGCCCATGCAATCAATCAAGAAACACCCTTGAAAACCAAGGGTACGTGAAATTTAGCCGATCCATTTGTGTTTGTCGATTTTGTCTCCATTAGAAACACTATGTTTGGGTCTTCTTCACATAAGATCTTCTTCAACGCACAACTTGTCGCTCAGTTCCCAAGCCTGCGACAGTTCCAGCTCAAAGCTCTAATTGTCCGGCGGTCTCGATTGTCGAACACCGCCATCTCATACTCTGTAACAATATCCATGTGTGACCTTGCTTTTTTTTCCTCCAACTCGGCATCATCATCCTCCTCACCAACTACCTGTCTCTTATTTCCTGTGTAGGTCGTAGCAGAACTTGCCGAAGTGTGACAAATATCATTCCGTTCAATCTTGACTTTTCTTCACGGTTGTCTGGATACACTGTAAGTTTGTTGAACATCAGCCGTATTCTGGAGCACCATTTGTTGAGTATCGGAGTCGGGATTAGGTTTTGGTTTGATGGAAGTTCTACTGTCATATTATTGTCGGTCGATGTTGGGTTAAAGTGGGTTTTTTTGTTATGGTTAGAATCGGGTAACTTATTTTGGGCAGTTTATATTATGGTAAATGGGAGTGTTGGATGGGTTTGTTGGTTCTGCATGGGGTTATTATTATGCACTGGTTGGTTATATATATATATATATTTCGACGTGTTTGTGTTGCATGTATTTGTGCATGGGTAGGTCTATAAGTGGGTTTCTAGGTGGGCTTGTTGGTGGTTGTGGTTTGGCCATGTATGGGTATGGGATTGAGTGTGTTATCATGAGAGGGATCCATTACGAGTTTTTGTATAGTAGGGTTAATGGTATCACTGGTGGTAGTGGTTCATGCTGGTCATTTGTATTAGTGTGTTGTCCCCGCAGTATGTAGGCTTGTTGTACATGGTAATGGATGAATTTAAATATGAAAAATAATTTCTAATAAGATTAGTCAATTGTATTTTACTTATAATTTATTCTTTTGTTGATAAGGCCTATTATTTAGATATTCATGTTGGTATAAATACTTGTAATTTGTTGAGCTTTTTTTTGGTTATTCATATAAGTCAAGAAAAACACAAACCGATCAATGTTGAATTTCAAATAAGAATAAATAATTTGTTAAATTTTTTTAACTCTACTATATAAAATATTTTACCTTTATAAGTATATATATATATATATATATATACACATACATTTGTACTTGATGTTTACATTACTTGTAATTTTGCTATGACTATCTAAAATATTATAATAGGTATTTCACTAAGCATACAATTCAATCATATGTTAAAGTTACAATTTTCTAGAGAATTGATTTTAGCCAAAATTTGTACTTAGAAAAAGTTCCTATTTACTACTCATACATAATATATGTCACAAATTTTTCCGAAATTGGGCGTTGATTTAGAACTTGGACACCCAATTTATACCTGTCACATCATTGTCATATCAAAAGTTAATACTCACCCAATTTGTACTTATTTCTTCCCATTCCCTATACGTACAAAAAACACTATTTGGGCACCCAATATGTACCTATTTCTTCTCATTCATCATAGGTACAAAGGACACTATTTGAGTTTCCACGTTCAAACCACCCATATTATTTTCACATCTTCAATTTATTAAAATCTTATATACAATCTTAACATATACAATTAATTTAATTAATATTCATAATTCTTTGATTTTTTTTTTTCTTTTAACATCTTCAATTTATTTAAATCTAGTACTTACAATTTTCAATAAAAAATTAATTCCTTTTTTCACATACTATTAATAAAACAGAGAGATCAATACAAGTCGAACTTCAAAACAATATTAACATGAATTATTGAATTTGACACCTCCCTGTCACTGTACTATTAAGTTACTAGTATTTTGTAGAGGATCTAAATTCACGTGGTACGTGAGTATCTATCAAGCTTAGTCAGGGTTGAATATGACACCTCCCTGTCACTGTCAACGCAATTTGTTTATTCAACGTGCCTTGTCAACATTCAATTATTGCTTCTTCGCTACACGTTAATGGGAAAATCCACAGAACCAGAATACACTGTTTATCAACATCGCCAAACACTGCAACTGTAAAAGTAACTCAAACAATGTCTGAAAACCACACGGAACTGTATATTTACAAACAACTCAACTGTAGATATTGCAACAGAAGGTAACCTAAAACAAAGCATGACCACCATACAGAGGGGCCTGGGTGCAAATATATGCAACAATTTAACAGTCCACTCTCCCCCAATTACAATTTCACATTAAAGACTACAGATACGGAGTTAGAGTTTCAAAACAACACAACTTGCACGCCTCATTTAGCTGGAGGAGCCCGGTAGTAGGCTGGAACTGTTGCCGGAAAGAACATCTGCCTCACTCCTTCCGCCTTGATAATCGGAAAGATTATTCCCGATGCACTCTGGTTTGTGAATAATCCGGTTAGTGATCGAAAAGTAGGGATAAAGACGACGTGTTTCATACATCTCACAAAGAGAGGCTTGGTTTTCATTGTAATCCGTTATACCACAATACAGCACATCATAAATTTTCAGTTCTACGTTTGCAGTAATTAATATGTCTTGGTATTTTCCACACAATTCAAATATGTTTAAACAATAAATGAGTATAGAAGTATAAAAGGAAAAAAGAGTTAAATTTATGTTTATACTACATATCGTTTCTTAATCTGTGTCAGAATATAGGGCTATATCTTTGTGAGACCGGAGAAAGTAGATAGAAACATATACACTCACCGATATTAGTCGAGCTCCAATCCACATACGCTTAGGTGAGGGAAAGGGGAGCAATAACCGGCCAACACCGTATATCGCTACCGCAAAGAAATGGCAAACCAAGCTTAGGGGCCGAGGGTTCAAGCCCGAGAGCAAGGAAACAGGTCCACTTGAGAATACGCCTCCAAGACTCAGATAGTCAAAGCATGCTTGGCGCATCTCGTTACGCGCTTCATCGGGCGAAGCACTGAAGACCTTGTATAGGGCCCCAGCCAATGTGTTGATAGTGGACGCCACGGGCTACATTAAAAAAAAGATAAGAGTGAGAAAACAGCTTTTGAAGTTCAAAGAAAACACTATTTGGCGTCACCCTAGCCCCTAGGTGCGGTTCAAGATGCCCACCGCTGGGGTGGCATAAAGTAGCGACTCAAAGATCACGATGATCATGAAAAATGGTCCTTTGTGGGATCACACATTATCGAGATTGACTGACCTTGCGCAAAGTATAGAAAGATTCGAGATATTTGCAAAGAGTAGGAGCATCATGGAGGTCCTTCAATGGCCGAAGGAGATTGCGTAAGACAACAATGTCAGACAATGCAACTGTCATTCCTCCGCCGGTCAATGGGTGGCGCATGTTGAACGCGTCTCCCATCAGCAAAGCCCCGGGAGTTGGGTGAGGTGCTGCTGGCATGCTTCTGTTGGGCATTGTCCTAAAGTTGCCTTTCTCGATGACATTAAGAAAAGCATCATGTAATTCAGGAGGGACCTAAGATAGGTTCATGCGAGATATTAGCCAATCCCATGTAATAATTATAAATCTTAAACAAGTTCAAGAGAATATAAATCGAGATATGTACCTGAGGAGCAATCACTGTCTTCAAATATTTGGCCAAATCACCATTTGATACTGAAGGCACCTTCTCACCAGGTACATCTACCAGACACCGGATCTCAGTGCTGCTAATGGGGTAAAACAAGATAGGTGATGGATCAGCCAAGATGACGTGACCATGGTTTGCAAATGGAAGATTGCAGTTCTCAAGGACCAAACCCACAAAACATGATGGCACATCTACCTGTAGAGCAGATCACATACTACATATTACAGGTACTGAAAGAGGGGGAGAGAGGGAGGGAGAGAGAGAGAGAGAGAGAGAGAGGGAGATTACCCTTGGATTACAAAGAGAACGACGTAAGTTTGAGAAGCATCCATCACAAACAATGGTTAAAGGTGCGTAAGCTTTCATCTCTTCCCCAGATTTCGTTTTGTATTGCACCCCTGTTATTGTCCCGTTCTCTTCAAGCAGAGATGTGACAGTTCCTTGCTCTAGTTGGACACTGCCAAACCAATCGAGGCAACATTTTCCTTCTTAAGACTAATAACGTAAATCTACTAAGATACTCTACTATAAAGGCCGGCATTGGACATTAGAGACGAAAGCATGAAAACAAATGACACTTCATATGCCACATGAATAAAACAGCACTTCATCATAAACCATAAACATACTCAATGGTTTGAATTATTTTTCTTACTTCAAATATTAAGAAACAGATAGTGAAAGGTAAGAGGTAAATACTTTGGAAGCGATGCAGCCTTCTCACGCATCCTTTGTATGAAGCGTCCATTGTGGAAGCTTCTGCCAGATACATCGGCGTGAAAGCTTTCCAAAGGGTAAGATAGGCGAGTGGCTTTTCCATCCTTAAATAGAGCATAGCCAAACACCCTTTGAGCGTCGATTTCCTCCACACAGTCTGAACCAAAAGCATTGAATCTTATTTCATACACGAACTCCAAAAGGATATAGTAATAATAATTAAAATATCAATCAATGGCTATAGAAGAGCTGTGTAAACTTACCTTCTAGACCTAACTCGATCAGCTTCAGATAACCACCCGGTTGTAAGAGTTCTCCGACAATCCTGTCGGGCTCTGTCAAATCTCTTTCGATGACCCGAACCCGTCTCCCATCCTATAATCCAATCAACATGACTGTAAATTAAATTGAGAAATGAAAACACAACATGTATTTTGTGTTTTTTGCTAATCACCCTGATCTCTTCAACAGTTCCACTCGTTATGTTTTACAAAAAATACTGAGAAAGAAAATCATCAACAAATCACTACCATTTCCGCTTTTGTGTTTCACAATTTGTTCCTAATTAATCTGATTTCATCTACTAGATGTATTTGTTCAAAAAAATACTGAAATAATAAAAAAAAAAAGATGAAAATGCTTTAGTTCATAAATATTCATACTCAAAAGGAAGAATACTTAATATAAAAATAAAAATTAAGCATACATCGCCGTTGTTTATAAATTTTTAACACTGGTTTCAAAGAAATACAACTATTAGCACAAGACAAATTAACATAACATGCCAATCTAATTTCTCGAAATTGCAATAATTTAAAAAGGAAAATAATTACCTTTCCGAGGGTGTGAGCGAGGGCGGCGCCGGCGACTCCAGCACCCACAATGATGACGTCAGCCCCGGCGTCTATGGATCTGGCTTCTCCGTTGTCAAGGACAGTGGTGGCGGCGGTCTCGGCGGGCAAACTCTTTGTATTTTTCGTGAAGGCCCCATAACGATAGAAAAGGAAACCCCCAAAAAGAGCGACCAGAAGGGCGGCAAGAAGGGGAAGATCCTCCATTTTCTCCGGCAATGCAGGTAGTTCGAGTAAAAACTATCTGCTTGCTGCCAGGGGCAATGCGGTGACGTTGCGGCCCTCTGCAGGCAGCGAATTTGGTCGGGTCCTGCTTCTTGATTTGAAAAAGGATAGATGGATGCAAATTGAATGAATGCTTCGGTGGCCTGGTTTTGGCGTATTTAAGGTTATTTAGATTTAGATTTATATATTTATATATATGTACGTAAACAAAATCAGTAGAACGGGTAACGGCCTCGCAAAATGTGGGGACCGATGTTGTTTCAATAAACTGCTACCACATGCGAGCGGTATGTTTGGCTGAGCTTGGCCCAATTCCTGATGGATTGGACCAGCTTTTTTTATGGCTCTGTTTGTTTATGGTTGTGGGTGGCTGGAGTACTGTAGGTTGTGGGGAATAAAGTGGAATATGGAGGCTGTGGTAAATAAGTAAGTGTTTGTTTAGGTTGGTTGGAGATTGGATTGTGGGGTGATTATAATATAAAATGTGTTAAAATTAATTTGATGTGTGTAAAAGTTATTTACTGAATGATTGATTATTGATTAAAGTGTGTATTGTGAATGATGTTTGATTGATGATGTGTGTAAGAGTTAGTTAGTGGATTGATGATTGATATTTTATTGTCCACAATATATTGGGCACAACCACTTGCCAAATACACAATTGGTTGGGCTCAATCCTGAACGGCTGAGCCCAACCACAAACAAACAGACCCTATGTTTGTTTATATAAGATGGTTCAATCACTATAAATCATCATAAATTTTAATATTACCTTAATCGTATTAACAAATTTTTACACAAATCACATCATATTTTACAATAAAAATTATATCTTACACTATAATTACTACTCCGACCACTTAAACAAACATACTTTTTTACTTTCTCAGCCACTATCCCAACCAACAGTACTCCGGTCACCTCAGTTCCAACCAAACATGCACCAAGATTTAATGTTACTAATATAATAAAATGGGCTTCATTTATTGGGTGCTCTCGAGTCCCGACCGCCCTGATTTTACAAAGAATAATGGCATCATCATTATTCAGAGTTTAGCTTAAACCACAATACACCAACATATATCATTTATAGAAATCTTACCGAAGTGACCCATTTTTTGGCACTTTTTTCAATTAATTATGAAGATCTGGGCCAAAAATTATTAAATATAATTTACGGTCGAATGTTATGACCGAACATCGTTTACTCTGTTTAAAATCGAGACTTAACTTCATCTTTCTTCTTATGTTGTCTCTATTTTTTTTAATCTGTTGTTTTTCTTCCTTCTGATTTTTTTTTCTTGTTTTCTTTTGTTATTTCTATATTTTATTATTTATTTATAATATTTTAATTTAAAATAATTTATTTAACAAAGAAAGGGTATAAGTGATATTAAGTGGATTGTATTAAGATTTTTATACAAAATTTTATATAAATGTGGGTTGTATTGAGAAGTGGGCAGCGTTAAAAAATTTTGTGGACTGCGAATAGTCTCCGCCTATAACTTATTATTATTTTTTTTCAAAAAAAGAAGATATTTTGAAATTGAAATAGAAGCTTCACGTCACAAACCTTTCATCACAATTCACAACAGTATGTTGTGGAATCCCTGGAAAAAAGGGGGCTTCAAGTCACAGACCTTACATCCAGATCACAAAGTATGTTGTCGAATCCGGGGAAAAAACCAGGAAGGGGGGGTGGGGGTTGGAGGTGGTGGCAGCTACGATGGCAAGAATGAATGGCTTTTCGGATTACAAGGTTTTTCATAAAATTAAATAAAATAATGTCCCAATTAATTTTTTTAACTATGAAGCCACGTGTTGAGCTTCTATTGGATCACCTGGTTGTCATGGACAATGTGTATGTAGAATTCGGGGACCTGATCAAATCTATTTAATCTAATTCATGTAAACTTGAGATATAGTTCTTCCAATCCTAACTTTATCTATAAGACATGCCATGTATTACCCAACTTTAACTTTGTTGTGTATACTGCTTTTGTTAAGGTTGGACAATGGACTTGATCAATTTCCCACAATCCAGTAATCAATACGCTAGAGGAGTAGAATGATATCTAGTGCGTGCATTTTCTACTAGAGCAGAGAGATACCAAATTAGTTATCCATGTAAGAAGTGTTACCATGATTTTTGGCATAATAGAGAGGAAATGTATAATCATTTGATTGCCAACGGAATTGGACCACAAATTAAAGAATGTCATTTTAAAGAGAATGGTATATCTTCTATGCCAAATATAGAGAGGGATATTGCACATGATGACATGGAAGATTTGATCTATGATACTCCTAGGAATCTGGTTGATAATCTTTTAGACCATAATGGAGATGGTTTTCGTGAGGAAATTGAAAGAGGATTCCATTGCAGAGGCTAAGAAGTTCTTTAAGTTGGTTGATGATGGTAAACAAGAGTTATATCCAGGGTGTAAATCCATTTCAAAATTGTCATTCATCATTAGATTATACATTTTCAAGTGTGATCATGGGCTAAGTAATGCGGCATTTTTCTATCTTCTCCAGATTATACAAAAATTGATTCCAAATGCCGAATTGTTGAAGTATCTTTCATGAATCTAGGAAGTTGGTAAATGATTTAGGCCTTCATCATGAGAAAATTGATGCATGTTGTAATGATTGTATGTTGTTCCGGAAGGATCATGAGATGCCAACTCTTGCCATGTTTGTCATGCTTCGAGGTGGAATGAGGTTGAAAAGCAACAAGAACATACTGATAATCATTTGCCATAAAAGGTTCTAAAGATTCCAAACAAAGTAGTTTGACACTTTCCTTAGAACCAATACTTCAAAGGTTGTATATATGTGTTGAAACAACTGAGTTTATGAGGTGGCATGATGAAAAAAGACCTACAAACGGGAACTTAAGACATTCAACATATGGTAAAGCTTGGAAAGACTTTGATTCTTTATATCCGTATTTCGCTCAAGATTCTCGTAATGTGTGATTGGGACTTGCTGTTGGAACAAATGATAGCATATAGTAATAAATTAACCGAAATAAATTGACATAGGGGCTTGCTTATAACAATGTCCTAAAACATAATATTTCACCTCTTCTCTGATGTGCTGAAGACTAAGGGTATTCTGTTCACAGGACTCAACTGTGTATTCTTCTTCAAATTATGCACTTCTTCAAATTCTGCACTCTAGAATTGAAGAAGTCTGAACTTTGTACTTTTTGTATCTCTCTCATACGGTGTTCTCTGATTTAATGATTTGTAAATCTATCTTGTCAGATATATATATAGATTTACGGGGTATCATAAACCGACACAACTCTTCTCTTCAAAGAAGACGTCTTTTCGTTTGTATTCAAAAGGAATAGACGTGTCTGTCATTTTCTTTTGTTCCCGCCACATAACATATAATAAATTAATATATTATCTTATATATATATATATATATATATAAGATAATATTAACTAATATAATATTATCTTAAATATATATAATTTATATATTAAAATTAACTTCAAACACTAAATATCCAACAATACCCCACATATGAAGTTATATTTTTTTATACTTATCTTTATCATTTTTTGTCTGAGAGAAACATCGATATATCATGCATCAGGTGAATCGTCTAAATAGACTTGGACTTACCTTAGTGAAAAT
Organism: Ajuga chamaepitys; assembly: GCA_958295605.1. Classification (NCBI taxonomy): domain Eukaryota; kingdom Viridiplantae; phylum Streptophyta; class Magnoliopsida; order Lamiales; family Lamiaceae; genus Ajuga; species Ajuga chamaepitys. Next base: position 19,260,239 of record OY282503.1, on the reverse strand, counting down.
TTATCGGAATTACTTGGCGAAGCAGTGAACATAGACGATCTTGAACTGTTCACCGTTTGTAGTAATCAAGACAATAAATTTCACACACAATATATCTCTATATACAAATTCGCGGTTGTGCTTATTTTGGTCCTGAACATATCCCGGTTTCGTGATAGCTTTAGAGAACTTAGTCATTTCTTTCTCATAAATGCGTATCATATAAACTATTTTAGTTCCATAGACTCCTATGGTTGTCATTAAATGCTTTATGCATACCCTTAACCACTTTTAGCAACACACAATTATCATAGGAATGAGTTGGATGTGTGTTTTCCTTTTTGAGTATTACCTAACCAGTTTGCCTATTGAACCTACACCATGGGATCTCCAATCTGCTATGTTAGATTTCCGTCAGGTTCTACTCTTTTGTTGGCTTTAAACTCATTCCCCTCGATACTATTTTAGTTTTCTCTCTTGTTAGGCCTTTTGTCAACATTTTCTTTTGACTTTATATTGTCCATGAAAATAACTTCACTTGAGAGAAATTATCTTATTGTATTATGTTTGTGCCTAATATGTCTTGACTTTTGCTCTAAGTTGTGCCGGCATACTATCACAATATATAATTATCACAGGCATAGGCAGAAAATGGAATTTCTTAATTATTCCTCTTTGAATCTCTCAGTCCTTTTAAATTTGGACTCTCAAGAATTGATCAAGTCCAATTTAACAATTGTCTTTCTTGATGCCCTTTTATTTAAAAAATAAATAAATTCATGCTCCTACATGTCCATTGATATGTCTGACTATTCTTTGCTAATCAATTTTGATCAAAGTCTAAAAATCCAATAATTTAATTAAGTCCATAATTGTAGTAACAAGATACCAAATAAGACATCAATGAAAACTTCATTTGGAACCCGACAATTAATTTGGTTCAAATTAATTTATTCGGCCCAATTTTACATTAGTATTCATCACCATGTCAGATTAAGGCCAAATTCTATTTAATTAGGCCTTACTCATTATTTCATCATTTGCAACTGAGTATGGCCATCATTGGCTGTTGAATGGTCAAAACTATTCGACTAAGTTGGGCCCACATGTCGAATGTGTTTAATACTGAGTCCTGTTCAGGAAGTCTGATTCCGAAATTATTTTTTTTCTCTTCGGCCCAAAATCCTCAGAGGCAGGCCCCACCACTTTATACCTCTCTAATTTGAAACAAATTTATGTTTTCTCATCTACTAAGCACCGTTGCCGGAGCAACTCAGTAATTGATAGGCAGACACCTTTCCACTACTTTATTAAAACGATACAATGTAAATGGCTTGAAAAGCTGCAATAAACACATCGGTTTCACAATAATTTTGTCTCTCGAAGACAATCGTGATTGCAATGACAAAGTGGTGCCGGTTAGTGTTGATAACGACCACCACCCTCGTTATCTATTGTCGTCTTGCCACAATTCTGACGATGCAGCCACAAGCGGATGACTTCAACCCTCCGCGACATCTCCGCTTCATCATCAAAATATTCACAAGTAGTACGATGTGAAATCTTGGAGTCTCAATAAAGTTTCTTCTTACCCCGATTTGTTTCACGTTGCTATCATTCTACCAAAATATAGAAAAAGAAAAAAAAAAAGAAAAATATTGTTGTTCTTTTTGACCAATTAGCAATGTCAATTGAAGTGGTGTCACCCCAAATTCCAACATTATCTATTGCGTCGTACCAATAACAATCAAACGCAAATATGTAACGCCCCATTTTTCAAAAATACATTTTATAAAACTTTTGTAAAATACCTTAAACCTATTGCGTTATCACCTTTCTATAATATAAATAAATATAAAATACCCTATAATTTTACCCACAAATTACGAAAAATAAAAGATAAATAACTAAAATAATGCCCATTTATAAAATAACTAAGAACACCTTTTTGCACAACGAAAGTGATCAACTTAAATAGCTGAGTCAAAGTCTATTAGAAATATAGTCCTGAAGCTACGACAAAAGCATATTTCCCGCTCATAGACGGGTTTGATAATAAAAGGGAAACAACTATATAAAGTTGTATAAAGACCTTCAACTAAGTAATATAAGCTAAACCCATAACGGATAGGTCCCCACACATCCATCATCGTTTTTCTACGTCAAACTCAAAATCTTTGTGTAAGTCATTTGACCTACAAAACGATCTGAAAGTGGTTGGGGTGAGTGCTTGAAAAACACCCCATGGGATAACCTCATGATTGCTTAAGCTAAAAGGTTTCATGTAACTCATCATAGCATAACACATAGCACATTGATCTCATCCATAACATCAAACATGTACGGTACCCCTGGAGTAAACTCAGCGTGGGCACTGTATATTTCGGCGAACCCGACAATAGGGTGAAACATATCCACCATATGGTAAGACCAACCTAACATAGGAAGGTGCTCTACCTATACGGTAAGTTTGACCAGACCCATAACAGAGTATACCAGTCAATATAGGGCAGTGTATGTCCGTAGATCATACCCGTCATGATAGGGCGATTTGTACATCTAGCCTAAGGCAGGATAAATCTAACACACCGTTCCAACTTGCAGATATATTCCTGGCCGAGGACAGAGCACACCTGTCATGATAGGGCGGTCTACGAAGATTATACCCGTTATGATAGGGCAGTGCACGTATCTGAGCTGGGGGTAGGATAAATCCATCACGAGTGGGCGAATCCACAACAGGATGGTTGTCCCAACACAGAGCAGAACATGCCCGTCATGATAGAACACAAGTTGTTTGCATATCTGTAGCATACCATGGCATACATCACACCACATATAAATCATATAAGTGCATCTTAACTGTAGCAATCATAACATGGGAATGTTTTAACTCATAAGAGAGAGTGGAAGTTAACCCACCTTGTTAATGCAGGAGATAAGCACTGATGTGATACAGGTTTCCTATAGCTTCTCGGTCCTTATAATCCTCATTGATCAATACTGTCGAGTCTTAAAGGTCATCTTACTCCTCGATTCTCCTACATTGACGGGTCATAGTCTTAATATTCTTATGTTGCAGCTGGAGTGTGATTGTAGCTTAAACATGCTTAAAAGAGTTTTCTAAAGTTAAAATAAAATAATATTTAAACTTAAGAAGTTTGCGAAGTCTGACAACTTCAGGTGATCAACATTAATGAAATGAGAATAAAATAGTATACAATTTATACATATATGTTTATAATTTGTAAATATTTATATATTTTTATAAAAGATAATCTATAGCTTGCGTATTTTAAACGAATAAGCAGAAAGTTAGATGTCTATATGGTCAACTATTCGACAGGTAAATAAAAGTTATAACGTTTACTAATATACAACATAAAATGAAAATGGTAATTCAATGGTGTCAACAATTAATCTTGTAAAAAGTATACTTAATGATAATAAATAACAAAATGAAGTAATCAATATTTAATCAGTGTTGAAATATACATGGGTGCACTTTAGATTAACAAAAGTATGTCATATCAAAATGCCTTATGTATTATAATGTAGGTTGTAAAAGTCGCTAAGCGTTAGTTAGGCGGTGGACTTGGACGTAGCGACTAGTCGGTACCTAGACGGGACTGATCGGGGCATAGGCATGGTTAGACGGAGAGGAGTCGAGAATTAAACATAGACGGTCAATAAAAGTCTAGCGTCTAAGAGGGGATTAATCGGAGTTAGACGGGAATTCTCGTAACAAATATTATAATTCGGTATAGATACAAAGTCCATATTAATCTAACTTAATTAAATATTAGTTGAACCATAAAATATAGAAAATATAAGTAAGTTAATAGTAATGATCACAACAATATTAAAAGATAAGAAATAGTTTAGAAATCCACAAATCTAACAATCCACCCCACACCCACGTCATACACAAACACAAACATCTCTCTCTTTCTCTCCCCTTTCTATCTCTCCTTCTCCAACTACCTGTTCTTCTCAACACATACACACATGGTATTGTATATATGTGTGAACACGCATAATAAATTATTGACTCTCCTCTCTTTCAATACACTCAAACACATACAAGCACTCATTACTCACATATATACACCTGAAACCCATATATTTATATTCATATGTCATCACTAGCATTTAACTCATAGTTTAAGTTAATAGATTTAATTCAAATGATCTTATCTGTACATAAATGATGGAATACTAGCATATAATGTTCACAATTTTAATAATCATCTTTATAAGTTAATGTAATGATATGTAACAATAATATTAATGAGAATAATAATATTATTTAACTTAATATGAAGTGAGAGTTCTGATGTTAATAAGGAAAACACATGTCGTAATTATAGTTAAATAAATAGGTTAGCAATTGAATTGATCACAACTTGCGTATCCACATATAAACATACGGGACGTTCATATATGATTAACCCTCTCTACCCTCTTCTCTTTCTAGCACATACTCATAAATTTCTCTAGAACTTCTTTGTTCCCTTCTAGATATAAATACATATGTGTGTGTGTATAAATATATATACACGTTCCTAGTAGATTTCATGGGCAAGCTGCAGTCCTCAGTACACGAGGATGGAGGTGCGTTTGTGCAACAAGGGCAGACACATGACAATAGCAACTTAGGCGCGATGACGATCATACGGTGGCAGCAGCATGGTGGTGGCGGCGCGAAGATGGCACAGGCTCATAGCAATACAAAGCGGCCGAATAATACAACGATAGTGCAATGGAGACGATAAAGAAGAAGCAACCGGCTGTTGCTGTTGTGATAGTAGCGGAGTGAAAGTTGGTAGGACCGTGATGAAGGAAAGTCAATTTTTCTTCATTTCTCATCATTATCTTTCCGCCGATAAGGAAGATGAAACCCAAACGAAAACTCTTTAGGATGAATATAAGAGAGAGACGATGGAGGCTAATTAGCGGTGATAATAAAAGAATAATTGTTTCCTACATTCTATGTTGGGACTTTCTGTGAGCTAATAAAAATTATAAGAGAATGGACCAAAGGTGATTAAGGTAATTGGGCTGCAAAAATTACTTAATTTCTAATAGCATGGATTGGTAATTTAAAATAATAATAATAAGTTGAAAGTAATTAAATTCGATTTTAAGAACTGACTTCAATGAGTTGAGCTTTTAATAAAAAGACGAGTAATATTGATGTAACGGGATTATATCTGCAAACATAATTTTTTTTTTTTTTTTTTACCTTAAAGTAAATGAATTTTTATTAGATTTTTCTCGGGTGTTACACAATTTTTCACCAAAAGGTGATCCCCAATTCTACCACTAGTTACCCTTCACAGAAACACAATTCCATGAAAGCCTATATGGCCTCGCCTCCGTCTGCGGACGATTCCGACATCGATCAATGGAGAGTCCTTGATTTATTTTCATCCTATCATATGCTATCAAAAAATGATATTCTGTTTAGATTGTTGGAACAAATTATAGCATATAGTAGAAATAAATTGACACAGAGGCTTGCTTATAGCAATGCCCTAAAACAAAATATTTCACCCCTTCTCTAATGTGCTGAAGACTACGGGTGTTCTGTTTCCAAGATTCAACTGTGTATTCTTTTTCAAATTCTGCACTCTAGAATTTAAAAAGTCTGAACTTTGTACTTTTTGTGTCTCTCTCATATGGTGTTCTCTGATTTAATGATTTGTAAATATGTCTTGTTAGATATAAATATATATATATATATATATATATATATATATAGAGAGAGAGAGAGAGAGAGAGAGAGAGAGATTTATAGGGTATCATAAACAGACACAACTTTTCTCTACAAAGAAGACGTCTTTTCATTTGCATTCAAAAGGAATAGACACGTCCCTCATTTCCTATTGTTTACGCCACATATAATATATTATCTTATATTTACAAATATAAAAGATAATATTAACTAATATAATATTATCTTATATATATAATTAATATAGTAAAATTAACTTCAAACACTAAATATCCAAACTTGCTAGTGATGGATTCAATCCATTTCGAACCATGAGCACCACGCATAATACTTGACCTATAATTTTAATTAACTATAATTTACCATCTTGGTTGCTCATGAAGGCAGAGTATCTTGTGTTATATTTACTCATCCGGGGACCTCTCTCCCTAGGCAATGACATTGATGTGTACCTTCAATCATTAGTGGAAGAGCTAAGAGCTTTATGGGAGTTTGGATTAGACACTTATGATGCCTCAAAATGCCAAATGTTTTAGATACGTGTTTCTCTACAATCAACAACAAGAGGATTTCCTAGCTATGACAATTTTATCTGGTTGGAGTACTAAAGGTAAATAAGCATTCTCATATTGTGATTATAAGACATAGAGCACTTGTACTTGAACCATAATAAGCGATCATGATATATGAGCCATCGTAGATTCTTAGACGTAGATCATTGTTGGCGTGATGATACCAAATATTTTGATGGGAAAAAAAAGAAGAGGGCGGCCCCAAATCCTTTTATCAGAAATCAAGTCCTATATTTGTTGAATGACTTCAAAAATAAGTTTGGGAAGACATAGTCGAGATACAAAGATGAAAATGTCCCATGGAAGAAAAGACCGTATTTTTTTAATTTACCTTATTGGAAGCATAATATATCTTGCCATCATCTATATACCATGCACATAGCGAAGAACATTTGTGATAGCTTGCTTGGGACTTTGTTAGACATACTTGGAAAAACAAAGGATCATCTAAAGGCTTGGCTACATCTAAAAGAAATTGGAGTCAGAACATCACTACACCCTATAGAATCTGCTGATAAGTGCTATATGTGGTTGCCTAAAGTTTTCTTTTCAATGACAAAGGAAGAGAAGACCATGTTTTTTGAAGTTCTAAAGAGGGCAAAGCTACCATAAGGGTGTGCGTCGAATATTGCGCGTTGTGTGCAAATGCGGGAGTTCAAAGTATCAGGTTACAAAAGTCACAACCCACAAATTTTAAGTGCGGGACTTCAAGTTGTTGTTAAAAACTCTATCAAAACATGTTTCTCTAGTTTTGATAGATTAAGTGTTTTCTTTAGAGGCAGTTGTAGTAAAGTAATCAATCCTCAAACTTTGGATCAATTGCAACATTAAATTGTTGAAATCCTTTGTGCATTTGAGAAGATATTTCCGCCTTCATTTTTTACATTATGATTCGCTTACCTATCCATTTAGTTAATGAAGTTAGGTTGAGTGGTTCGGTTGTAATTGGTGGATGTACCCAATTAAGAGGTACCTTGGGAAGTTGAAATAACATGTCCGAAATCGTAGTCGTCCTGAAGGCTCTATAGCGGAAGGATATTTGACAGAAGATTGTTACATATTCTACTCAAGATATTTGCATGGTCTTTCCAAGAAGCGATCCGAGTTATTTCATCAAAGCTATGAGAATGTTGTAGCAACTGATGACAAATCACCTATTTTTCCTCATGTGGGTTGTCCTCTAGGGAGAAGAAAAATGAGGAAGAAAGGAATGACATTCTCTCTAGATTCTTATTCAATGAAACTTGGCCATCGATATATGTTGTTTAATTGCCAAGGTAGTCAAGTTGAGAAGTATGTTGAGTGATTCACTTTATTATTATTGTATATCCTTTTCCTTCTTAACATTGTGTTAATTAGTGATTTGAGTGTGTTGAAATTTTGCCAATGCAGGGAGCATGAAGATGTGATGAAAAATAAGTCAAAAAATAAGCAAAGAAAGAGGTGGAGGCAAGCTCAACAACACAATGAAAAATTTATGGATTGGTTTAGTGAAAAAATAGCCTCAGACCAAGTTCCTAATCATATTAGATGGTTGCGTTTGGTCCTAGTACTGTCGGAAGGAGACATGTTGGGCACTTTATTAATGGATATAAGTTTTACACTCAAGAACATGATGCAAATTGCGAAACAAAATATAGCGGAGTAAATTTGACTGTCTTAACTTCATGTTTTGCCAGCACTATGGATCATAATCCTATTCTTGATAATGTCACTTATTATGGCAGGATACAAGAAATCATTGAGCTAGACTACTGGAATTCTTTCAATGTCATCATATTCAAATGTGAATGGTTTCATGTGGAGAAAGAAAGTATGGTCACACCCGTGTTAATTTTAACAAATTATGTTATGTAGATGATCCTTTTATCTTGGCATCACAAGAGCATCGAGTCTTTTACATATAAGAGGGTTTTTGTTACATAATGAAAAAACTACCCAAGGAATTCTTCATTTTCTTGTTGTATGTCGTATTTTGTCTTCTCATGTTGTATAATAGAATGTGTAGTAGTAATCGACTCTAGTTCTTTCATGAAATCTAGTTATTATGAATATAAACTTGACTTCAATAAACTTAAGTATTTTTTTAGACAAAGTATATAATCCCAGAGGAAGGCAAACAATACGTAAATATCAGTTCAATTGTAGCTCTTTGGCGCAGTCACAAGTGTAGAACAAAAAAGAGAATCTTTAGGGAAAACATGCGAAACAAGATTGTAGTGGGAAACAAGGTGAAATGACAATGCCGAGTTCACAGTTAAAGGAGTTAATAAACTACTGGAATCTTAAAGAAGTTCAGGTACTTGTTTCAAGTACTAGAATTTGTTTTATTGTCAATATACTTTTATTTAAAATTCTCTTAGTTTACCTTTTACAAGGAAAAGTCATGTGCTGTAAAAAATTTCATATGATTCTTTCTTATTATATAAACGCCACTACCATGTTTATTAGTGCATGTGTGTCAAATAGTTGTTAATCTTGCACATTAATAATAAATAAATAGACTGGTTGAAGTGAGGAATAGATTAATTAGGTTGCCAAATTTCACATTTAGAATAATTTAATTGATATAGGAAGTGGACAAGGTAGGTGAAGAGGGGTGGGAGTAGCCATAAACTACCTATATCATGAAAACTAAAACGATTTTAACATTTTATAACAAGAACAAGCCGAAACAGAACCACCATCTGAAGCAAGAATATATATAAAACTAACAAAAAGATAGCCGGGCGAGAGTACAAGACAACATATGAAGTTATTGAAGATAACATTGTAAGACTCATGTTAGTTAATCTAATCATCTTTTTTTCTTTTTCATTTTATTGAAACAAATCTTTTATTTTGGACGAGTGAGTAGCATAGTTACTCATAGATAGATGTAGGGTTGTTTTGTATGTAAAAACAAACTGATCGTACTCCTTATAATTCCCAGAAGTAAGAGTACTAGTTTAAGGAACACATTAGACTAAAACAAGTAAAGAGGGATTATATGAACTTCTTACTACCGTTGCTTTTATAGAAACCTAATCCATTCTTTTTCAAGTTCAATCTCTAGCTCCCTTGAACTAACAGATTGCCTTTTGTTTTCATCATCAAAATTATGTATGTCTTAGTAAATAGACATGACATTCATTTTAACTTATTTGGATATATTTGCTTGCTATATGCATTATAATTTTACTTCAACCCACTGGTTGATTTAACAATATTAGTGTTCCTAAGATGTACTTGACAATGTGGAAAAAAATTTCATGATATGGTAGTGTTACAGAATAAGATGAAGGGAGGTCAAAGCAAAAAATAACATAAACTTTTAGGCAGGTGTACAAAGAGAGCAAAGGGGCCTTCCAATTCCAGATGAGTGTTTGGAACCACATAGAGCCTACATTGTGAAGAATACTTCTGCAGAGATTATGCGAACTTTAAAGCAACAACTTCCTTCTAAAATATTTTCCCATATCATCCTACCGTTTGACGATCAACCAAACCATCTTATCAATGATATACAACAATCTCCAGTATGCAATCTTTATTCCTTGCTTTGCTTTACTTTTTCATGCGATCATATAGACTGCTAATTTGTTAGATTCTTCAATAAATCTATTGTTTGGTGCAATTGACTTCACCTATCATATTGCCTTTGAAGTTAAAGTTCATGCATGCATGTCATGAAGTATTGGACATGTGGACTAGTTAAATGAGATTACAAGTTCTAGATCGAAACTAGGTACCAAACATTTTGATGCTTTCACTATAATTTGTACATTATAATATGTCTTTGTTGATATATTAATTATGGGCATGATTGTATTAATTTTCTCAGGACTGTGGAAATGGAGATAATGAAGTTAATCATCATGATGGTGTTGAAGGGATGAAGAGAACTTAGAATGGAGGGTAGGGTTATGAAGATTATTAATTAAAGATATATATTTCTAGGAACAATATTTGTAGAATGCTAAGTTGTGCTGTATTTTACATTTTATTTTGAACAAAGATGGTGATGTTGTTATCGCGCATAAGAGGATTCTAGTTTTGAGAATTGACATCTACTGATATATTTCTATTTCTATTTTTGTCAATTATGATCCATATTATTCATAGAGAATGTGCATAGACAAGCTATAATAAAGTGTTGTGTAACTAATTAAGAAGTGATACATGTAGCCGTTCAAAGTGCTACATTATCTAGTTTACAATGATGCAAACTAAAATATATGTTACTGTAATTAAAATTGTTATTAAAAGTATGTTACATTTCAAATAAAAAAAATTGTTACTAAAATGTGCTACATTTCAAATGAAAAGTGTTACATAAATAATAAAAATGTTACTAAAACTGTGTACATTTCAAATGAAACGTGTTACATGACAATTAATATGTAACTCTTTTGAAAGTGTTGCTAAATATGTTACAAATGATCAAACTTATAATACGTGGTACAGAAAGTCATCAAAAGTGTTACATAAGACTTTAGGTAGCACCAGCAAATGCGACACTGACAAGTGTTACCTATTGTCTATGGTAACAATTTGTGACTATTATGTAACATTTTTTAGGTGTTACGTACAATAAGTCACTTATATTGTAGTGACATGATTCCCGCGAACATTTGAATGGGATATGAGAGTGCAAACCCTAACCCTAGCCTTCAGAGGAAACTGAAACTCCTTACATGAGGATAACCTAAAATAATTATTGCTTCTCAAGACCTTGGTTTTAAGTCAATAGTATGTCATCAAATTAAAAGGTTCTTGGATGAGAACTCTTATTTCTAGTGACTTCTAATTGTGAATTTGAGGTATATATACAGAGACTTATTCAATTCCAATATCATCACAACAAATTTTATGTCGGTGAATTTATATTGATGTTGCATTTTGTAAAAAAGTAGCTAATTAATCACGAAATTCCAAAGAAAAGTTTGTAATGAATTATTCAACATAGGAAATAGTTGTTACGATTAAGTGTATAACTAGCACACCTAACATGAGTTTTATAGTTCATAAAACACCTTAATAGTTATTATCCTAATCTAACTACATTCGGGCACAAGGGCATTTACAAACTCTAAACCTATAACAATAATAAAATACAAATACTCCAAATCTAAAATTTCACACTTCTAAATTTTTTTTTCAATATTTCACATTTACATACATTTTATTTTACTATATAATACAGTATAACCCTCTATATATATATATATTTTTTTTTTATTTTCCGTCCTATGTAAACTCACTTATTATAGTATGAGCTAATTCTTAGCCATTGAAATAATAGTGTTAGTCTTTAATCTTAATATCGGAATATATTTATATATATATATATATATATACACACAATAAAGTGTAAAACCTATATATTGGGAAATATTTTTTTTCCCTCTCATTTAACCTTACTAATCCATGAAGACGATTTCCATAGTATCCATGAGTCCGATGATGACAATCAGAACGCTATGGCACCTGAGTGGAGACCGGACTACAGGAGATCACCTATACTTGTGTTAGACATAGTCTTTAGCTCAAAGAAGGAATTCAGAGATATGGTGGATAATCATGCCATCATAGAGAAATGATCAGTCAGCTTCAAGAAATTAGACAAACATAGGATTTATGCTATTTGTGACGATGAGAACTGTGGATTTAGATTGAACGCTTTGAGGAGGCCTTGTGAGACGTCATTTGTGGTTACCACTTGATACCAATTCATATGTGCGCACCTTCGTTCTATGTCAGAAACACGAGTAGTAGGTGGTTAGCCAACAGGTTCAGGTATGTATTCCAGACAGATAAAAATGAACAATAAGAGCTTTTAAGGATGATGCATCGGCCGAGACAAGAGTTGACATAACGAAGTGGCAAACTTTCTTGTGCAAATAGAGGATGGTTAGGGGGCTTGAAGGAAGGTCAGAAGATCAGTATAAACAACTGTGGGATTATGCTGCTGAAATCATGAGAACCAATCCCGGGTCAATTGTGATATTAAAAGTTGACCAAACACGACAACGTAACAAGTTTTCAATATTTTATGTATGTCTTGCTGCTCGAAAAGGAGGGTTTGTTGACTGCCTGTCGGCCGGTGTTTGGTCTTGATGGGACCTTTCTTAGGGTACCCATGGGAGAATACTATTAACCGTGGTAGATGTTGACCCGAACAATAATTCCTTCCCTTTTGCATATGCAGTCATGAGTACCGAAAATGGAGATAATTGGTGCTGGTTTGTTAAATAATTAAAGGAGGACTTGAGTATTGAGAACCCGTGGGAGTGAACAATGATCAGTGATAAGCAAAAAGGCCTAATTAAGGTTGTGGATGAAGAATTTCCTGGCGCTGCCCATAGATTTTGCATAAGGCATATGCATCTATATATGAGAAACTCGGGGTTTAGGGGACATGCCTTCAAAGTAGCCATGTGGCGGGCAGCCAAGGCATGCACATTAGCTAACTTTAATCGAAGAATGGAGGACCTGAAGAAGATGGATGTGGCTGGGTATACATGATTAAATGAAAAGACCCCTCATTAGTGGAGCCGATTGCATTTTGATACATACCCAAAATATGACCTGTTGATGAACATCATGAGTGAAAGTTTTATCAGCAAGATCCTAGAAGCTAGAGAACTGCTAATAGTTTCCATGCTTGAAATCATCATGACTAAGTTGATGAAGAGATGTACAGAGAACCGAGACCGAGCTAAGAGGTGGAAGGGTGTTCTATCCCCTAGAATTCAACAGATTCTGGATTTGAACAACTCTAATGTGGTTGTCTGCATGCCCATAAAAGCGAGCGATACAAATTTCCAAATAGCTTGTTTTGTTGGAAACCAATATGCTGTTGATTTAGAGAACAAGACGTGCACTTATAGGAAATTGATTGGTCAGGATGTGAGTGGGAAGACCACTGGGGTCATGGGGTCTGGTCCTTCAACTGTGCCAACTAAACTTCAACCCAAAAGGAAGGGTGGAAAGAAACAGAATGTCTCTGTAAGGGTTACTGAACCAATGGCAGCCGAGCTGCCAGATTCTGCCAATTTAGAGCTGCCAGATTCTGCCAATTTAGGTGATAATGCTCAAGGAGCTCAAATTATGGAAGACACTTATCTTGATGCAGCCTTTACAGAGTACTGCAACTCTATCGACCAAAGTGTAGAAGAAAAATCTAACCAGCTTCAAAACATCCACCTCTCAGCCATGAAAGAGTTGGCCTCTGGGAGTAACATTCCTTTCAGTGATGGGCTGCTTCCTGGCTGCAGGCCCATGTGATGTTTTTTTTTTATGGCGACTTAAAATCTTTTGTTATTTTGTGGCAGACCAAGATGTAACAATTTACAAACTGTTTGCAACCTTAGGCAGTGTTTGTTTTTTATGATGAACTTTTGAATTATGGGTTATGATGCTGCTGTCATTTTGATGATATCATGTTTAGGGGCTTACGGTATGGTTGCTGTTAGTAGTATCATAGGCTGAATTGTTGGATTTTTGAACAGTTTGGATATGTTAAACTGCCATTCTAGTAATGCTTAAGCAACTATTGCAATTCCTCTTGTTATTTGATTTTTTGTTAATTTTTAACTTGATAGCTATTTCTTTTTGTTTTAACCTCTATTTGTGATAGCTATTTGTTATACGTTGGTATTCATATCATTAGTTAACAAAAAATATGTCAAATTTGAACCACAACATTTACCATGCTCTGTTTTGTATTTAGTGTTAGTTTGAAACAATATGAGAGGTGTAAAATGAAAGATGAAAGAAAATAAGACATTGCATAATACAGAAGATTGCAAGTCACCCACTTAATTACTCTAAACAAAACTGCTAGCGATTTTCCTAGCTAATTAGAAAATTTTCCACAATTTTTTTCCAATCTTGTCCAGCTTCTGCTGCATAGCGTCGAGTCTATCTGATATTTCCTTCGATTCGGCGTGCAATCCCACAACCGCTGAACTAGACACAACATTGTTGGGAGAATCGACCCACTCGAAAAATAAGTACCCACCCCTCTGCCAATAAAATATTTAACAACATATGACCATAAGAATAAACCCAAATCAAACTTACATTTCAGAAAGTGCAAACAATACTTTTTTTAGGGGCTATGTGAAAAAAACTAACCTTCCAGTTACGACACCCATAAAATCTCTTGCCAAAATTTTCTTCTTTCTTGGAAGTTTGGAGAATAACCCATAAGCCACAATTACAAACCAAGAACTCAGTTGGTGATGTGTTCGAGAAAGATATACTCACCGACGGAGAAGCATCAACAATGACCGTGCCGTAATTCCTCATTAAACCCGTAACAATGGAGTCTTTAAAAGTTGCTGCTGAAGAACTAGGGCTTGACGAAGATGACCAAATTGGGGGAGAAAATATGGTATTTGCCTCTTAAAGGAGGGTGATGTGGCCTGTTATTATTTAAATCTCATTTAACCTAATTTCTGGTATTACAACGCGTCAAAAATTAGGCGCACATCAACACCCACTCGCCACGTCAACATGTAACCGGCTGAGTTACAGGCAATTGCCGGTTGTGAGGCAATTTATCAACTTTTTGTAAATTACAGGGTAATTTTTAATTACACCAAAGTTAAAGGGTATTTTTAACCGATTTTCCCTGAAATTTATAACCCTTATTGTCATGGGCATTACATAACTAACCTGGCTGAGTGATGGAAATTTTGATGGTTCACATACAATAGTTATTTGCGGA
Source organism: Ajuga chamaepitys (assembly GCA_958295605.1). Lineage (NCBI taxonomy): Eukaryota > Viridiplantae > Streptophyta > Magnoliopsida > Lamiales > Lamiaceae > Ajuga > Ajuga chamaepitys. The sequence continues at coordinate 19,245,235 of OY282503.1, read as the reverse complement.
AGATTGTATATTAATTATCTCGAAATATATTTATGACTTCAACAAAAATAAATTATCAAATTCAAAATATATTATTTATTGATTATGAAATACGAATAGTTCACATACAATGTTATGTCCTGGCTAGACATTGGTTAATTACAATTAAGAGAGTTATTATTTGTTGTGTAATATTCAATTTATGTATTTGGTTGTGATCAAAAGTTTATAGCCTCAATTATCGATTAATATTATATGATTTAAATTTATCTGATGATGGTCTACTAATAACCAAAGTAGTCTGACCAAAATGTTTAATAATTTTAAATTATATCATGAATATTTGATTATCCATAAGAATGAGATGCTTGAGAATTGAAATATCAGACTCAGTGTGCACGTATGGTGTTCTTATGAAGTAAGAATATAAAAAGAACAATAAAATAGATATGTAATGTTCTTAAGTAGTAAGAACAGAAAATAAACATTACCAGAAACACAAGTTAAAATTTTTGAGCTCTTAGACCTCTTTCATTAGAGAAAATATTATCCACACGCACATGTTGGATTACAAGCTTATGGACTCTCTCCTGAGATGTCAATCATATACTCACTCCCCCTAACTACTTGCATAGTACCTCCTGATCTCCAATGGACTTGATGCGCGGAATCCCTCCGTCTGCATGACATGCTCTCCCAAACTCGTCTGACTAGGTTCTCTAAAACTTGCCTAAATTAACTATTACAGATTGATGTTCTTATAGAGAAAGAACAGTAAGGTACAATCTGACTTCTTTTCTCAAAGTATACATAATATAATCTTATGTGTTAGCATACGTCTAAGACTTTGAATGAATATGTAATAAGGCTTCGAGAGACAATTGAACACATGTTGACTTGGATGTGATTTCTTTCATGCTTTACATGCTTGTAATCTTCATCGATATGGTAAGTTAATGTGAATCCCCTGATTCTGGGATTTGTTGGGCTTTAAATGGTAGGAATTTGGTGAACAAAGCTCCATATGATTTCTTCTATGTCAAACTTGCCATTCCAAAAGATACAAAATCTCCAAGAAATATCGTCAATACTAATATCGATTAAATACCAAAAATAAAGAAAACGTGATAAGATATCGTATAACAAGATTTTTTTTTAAATTTATGAATAATTAAAATTCATAATTATAAGACATCAAATATCACCCAAAGGTGGATCATTAGTTGTTATAAATTATTAATATAATGTGATAATTGATATATTATGTTAACTGTTTAGTAGATTTGAAGATGAAAAAATAGTTCAGTAAGTGTCTTCTATTAATCAAATTATTGCAAATTTTACAAGTGTCATTATGATCATGGTTGTATATTGTTGTATCGCCCAAAGGAGAACATCAATATACATTTATCAATTATTGATCCTGGATCCATGTTTAAGTTAATCAAAGCATTACCATGAATAATTATATATCCTTGTAATATTTATTCATGTTACTCTTCATTTGCGTGTTACGTCTATTCAAATATTTAATATGTTAGCTTATTATAATTGGTGTAAATAAGTTCAAATTCACCTCGGTGCTTTGGATCTTGTTATACACTTAAAGTCGACAAATCTGCTATTACTGACAAAAGCAGTAACGCTGAAAATTTGCCCATGATTTTTGGGTATGAGTAAGCAAACTAATCCCAATGTTTATGTGATTGAGTGTAGTAGAGAATATCAAGTCAACTATTCCTCAAACTGAAAGTGCTAAGGAATTAATGAAAATTGTGAAAGAACATTCCAAAATTGCTGATAAGTCTCTCATTGGGACACTAATAACTACTTTTACCACCATGAAGTTTGATGGTTCTCGTCGTATGCATAAAATGTCATTGGGATGATTAATAGTGCAACAAGACTTAAGTCAATGGGGATGAAAGTTTATGCTAATTTACTTGTGCAATTTATTATAAACTCACTGCCATTGAGAATGGACCATTCCAAATGAACTATAATGTCATGAAAGATATATGAAACGTGAATGAACTTCACATAATATTTATTCATGAGGAAACAAAGCTTAAGAATTAGGGGTCTTATTCTGCTCATCTCACAATGAATCAATAAGATGGAAAGAAAGCCAGAAAGAAAGGAAAGGGCAAGCAAGGACTCTCAAAATGAATGAGTCATATGCCCAAATCCAGAAAAAGGAACATGACTGTCCTAAGTGTAGGTTTTGTAAGAACTTGAACATTTCAAAAAGGGATTGTCAGAAACGTAAAGAATAATTCAAAATAATAATAATAATAATAATAATTAAATGTTCTAGTATGTTTCGAGTCAAATTTAGTTGATGTTCCTTATAGTACTTAATGACTTGATCCTGCATCATAATGTAGGAACTAAACATGGTTTAGTCTATCAAAATTCTACATACTTGTGGCATAAACGTTTGGAGCGCATCTCCAAAGAAAGATTACGTATGTTGGTATATAATGAAATCCTTCATGATATGGATTTTACCGATATTATTATTTGTGTGGATTTTAAACAAACACACGTAGAATGGGGCCACGAGAAGAGCACAACTTCTTGAAATAATACACACTGATATTTGTGGGCCTTTTAAGTTACTTCTTTCGGAAAAGAAAGATATTTTTTATCATCTTTATTATGATTATTCACGTTATGATTATATCTATCTATTTAAGGAAAATCTTATTCAATAAATGCATTAAAAATGTTTATTAATGAGGTTGAAAGACAATTAGATAGAAAAGTGAAAATTATTAGTTCTGATAGAAGTGGTGAATATTATGAAAACTAATGATGAATCTAGGTAATGCCCCAAGCCCATTTGCTAAATTCATTGAAAAAACATGACATCTGCTCAATGACGGGTACATCACAAATAAATGGTGTAGCATAAAAGCAAAACTGTACTCTTATGTATATGGTTAGGAGTATGTTAAGTATTTCTCTTTACCCACATCATTGTGGATGTATGCATTAAAATTGCCATGCATATGCTAAACATGGTTCCTAGAAAAGCAGTTCCTAAAATGTATTTTGAACTGTGGGAGGTAAGAAACCTAGTTTAAGGCACCTACATGTTTGAGGTTGCTTGGAAAATATTAAAATTAATAACCCACAAGAAGATAAATTGGACTTAAGAACAATAAGTGTATTCTTCATTGATTATCCAAAAAATTGTAAGGGTATAGGTTTTACTGTCCTAATTACAGTATGGAAATTATTGAAACTGGAAATGCTAGGTTCATTAAAAATGATGAAATTAGTGGGATCGTTGAGCCACAAATAATGGATAATAAAAAAGTAATGGTGTAGGTTCCTCTACCTAAAACTTCATCTCAAATTATTTTCCTTACAATTGTCGAACCGTCAAACAACTTACAAGAACAACATGCAAATGATTAAATTCCCAATAATGAACTTGCAATAGATGAACCACAACGACAAATATTAAGAAAGTCTATGAGGCCAAGACAATTTGTTATTTATGATGCTTATGTGGTTTATTTACATGAGTCACAATTTAACACTGGAAATTGATGATGATCCAGTTTTCTTTTCAAAAGCCATGAAAAATAATAATTCTACTACGTGGTTGGATGCTATGAAAGAAGAGTTGAAATCAATGACTCATAATAAAAGCCTTGGATCTTCTAGAATTGTCAGAAGAATGTAAAAGTGTGGGGTTTATATGGGTCTTCAAGACCAAATGTAACTCAAATGGCAATATTGAAGGATATAAAGTTAGACTAGTTGTCAAAGGTTACATGCAGAAAAATGGCATTGACTACATAGAGACATTTTCGTCAGTGCCTCAGAAACTTTTGTTTAGAGTTACTATGACTTTGGTGGCTCATTACATTTTAGAGTTACACTAAATGAATGTTAAAATTGCTTTTCTGAATGAGAATTTAGTGGAAGAAGTCTTTATGAATCAACTTGAGTACTTCTCTGTTGAAGGAAATGAACATAAGGTAAGTAAATTCAAGAACTCAATATATGGACTTATGCATGCTTCTTGCCAATATGTATCTTAAGTTCAACGGTACCATTACTTTTTTCATATTTAAGGAAAACACCGTGGACTGGTTTTATATTTTGAAAGTCAGTGGGAGTATGCTTATTATTCTAATCATATATTGTTGATGACATCTTGTTTGCAACGAATGATCTTAGATTATGATTAGAAACTAAGAAACTCCTCTTTGAGAATTTTGAACTGAAAGATATGGGTGAGGCAATTTATGTGATTGAAATAGAAATATTTCATGATAAATCACAAGAGAGGTTAGAGTTGTCTCAGAAAGCATGTGTTATGATGGAAAAGTGTTCATCTAGCATTGTTCCAATTCAGAAGGAAGACAATTTCAACATTATGTGATATCCAAATAATGAATTGAAACGTGAACAAATAAAAGATATTCCTTATGCATTAATAATTGGTAGCTTGAGGTATGCACAAACTTGTACGAGGCTAGAATATTTGGTCGTTGCTAAAGCAATCCCAGAATGGACAAAGTACTTATAAGGAACGAAAGATCACATGCTTACTTATCGAAAATCCAATCATCAAGAGGTGATTGAATATTCAATTTAGATTATTCTAGATGTGTTGATACTTAAAAGTTTACATTGGACTACTTGTTCCTGTTACCTAGAGGAGCAACCTCCTGAAAGAGTGCACAACAGTCTGTAATTGCTACGTGCACTAAAAGTTGAATTCGTGGCATGATGTAAAGCTACAATTCAAGGTTATGGGTTGCGGGACTTTTTTTCAGAACTTGGATGATATTGATATTATTGCCAAGCCATTGAAAATTTATTGTAATTACTCTACAACAATTTTCTTCTCTAAAAGCGACAAGTATTTCAAAGTTATAAAATATATGAAATTAAAGTATCCTATCATTGAAGAAGAAGTTCAAAAACAAAAAGTGTCATTTGAATATATTAGCACCAAATTTATGCTTATGGGTTCGTTAACTACATGATTGTCTCCATAGACATTTTTTGGACATGTCGAATGAATGGACATTATTGAAAAGTCTTAATGAAGTTGTGATGTGCAATTAACATTTTGAGCTCTCTTATGTGATGTTTCTGAACCTGAATGATATCGTGTTTCTCATTAATGTATACATAAATGTTGACATAAAGTGTGACAGTATTTGGTCTCTAATTGAGACATTAATGTGGACCATTATTGAAATTACGATTCATATTAAGTAGAAAATTAATATTGTGGTACATGGAAGGAACTATGTCAAGTGAATGTCGTAGAACCGTCATGACTCGTGTTAGTTTGTACTTGATATCGACATTATGATCTAACAAACAAACTTATCTTTATGTTGCGGATATTATGTCATTATTTAAACCATGAAATATCAGTTCTGTCACTTTGGTCAAGAGAAAGAATGTAAGATTTTTGTGACTTATGTGTCATTAAATTAAGTTATTAAGCTATTTTAGATACCTTTATGGTTTAAATAAAATAACGGATAAATTTGGTCAATATATATCTAATAAGATATATTTTTCACGTTGATAAACCGTGAATGAATAACAATCTTAATATAGTTCTAATCCTATCAAGATTTAGTCCTCTCTACACCTATAAACCATAACATAGTTACATTATGTTTATCAAATAGTTAATGATATATGGTGTTCTATTATAATTAATATATTTCTTGAATCAAGAATCAAGATGCCTCTATCAAGAAATCATCAATCTCCATGACACATCAATAAATCAAGAAACTAATCTATAGTGCATCAATGTTAGTGTTCTAATTTATAGTGCATCAAGGTCAGCATTCTAATTTCATATCTCAATGAAATGTAAAGATCATAAAGTTCAAAGATTCATATTTTATCTAATAATCTCGATTAAACTTACATGTATATATATATATATATATATATATATACATGTGTGTGTGTATATCATGAAATAAATTTATATTTCCCTCTCATTTAGCCTTACTAATTATGGAATGTGATTTGGCAAAGTTTCGAAAATTAAAATGATAGTGATAATCATTAGTTTAACTATATAATAAAGTATAATCCTCAATATCATTTTTTTTTTTTTTTTTGTTTTGTTTTGTTTTGTGTAAAATCTCGCCAAAACTTATTCCTGAATATGAAAATCGTTTTATGAATATTCTATAAGGAAAAAAGAATGATGTTGTGCATCACTCGTGCATGTAAGTATCGGAGGAAAATGTGGGAGCTTCTACCAATTCATCAGCTTATTATTGACTCATTCCTTTCTTCTTCTTTTTTTTTTTATCTGTTTTTTTTTTTAATGTTTAAGATATCAATTGATCATTTTTTTTGTATTCAATTCGATGTCCATATTAAAAGTAATGTGACAATAACCAATGTTTGTGGGACCTGATCGATGAGCGAACCGTTTATATTACTGGTTCATGGTTGAACCGATTCGACCGGTGGTTCGATAAAAAATGGTAATTAATTAGATTTTAAATTTATATTATATTTTCGTAGACCATAATATATATAGTATTTTGAAAATGATATAAATGTATAAAGGACTAGAAAGTATATATTTATAATAAATAAAAACATGAGACTAAATAAATTATTATATATTGTGGAACTATTAATTTCAAAATAAAAGGTTCAAAGGTTTTTAAAGTAGGAAACGATTTTTCCGGTTCAATCGATCTGGTTTTTAGCGGTTATGACCGGTTTAACATTATTTTCGATTTTATACTCCTCCTGGACCGGGCTAGCGATCGGTTAACGGTCGAACGGTTTAACCCGCCGATCCGATTCCACAAACAATGACAATAACTATTACCTACTATTTTTCTCCCTAAGAACTATTTATACAGATGGATAAAGTAAATATAATAAAATTGGTTGATAACTGAATATATAAGTAACACATATCTTTTTAATGCGGAAGTAATATAAATTTTATCATTAGTATTAATTCAAATCCAAGGAATGAAATATCACGAGAAATCGGCGAAATCTCGCCGATTTCTCGCTAAAACAGGCCAGCCGAGACGATATGTGAAGGGTGTAGCGTTTTTTCATGAACTCGCCGAGATTTTGCGAGATCTCAGCGAGAAATCGTCTCTGTGAATGCGCGCAGGTTGGCTGAACAATTTCACCAGGAATCGGCGAGAAATCGGCGATATCTCGATCCCTTTATTTATTTATTTATTTTTTTTTTCTGCAGAAACTTTGTTGAAATTGGGGACATTTTTTGGCATTTTTCAGCAGGTAGTGCAGGCCAACATGTGAATTCTGAGCTGTAAAGACTAAAGAGTGAGTTTGATTTGACACTTGGAGTGATGGATGTAACAATTCTTGCAGAAAAAAAAAAATATTTCTTGAGCTTCAGTTTGTGTATAAATGAAGGATGAGTTCTATTAGTTTGTTGTACACAAAAATTGAAGAAACGTAGTTTAGGAGAAAATTTAAGCAAATACCGGGAAAGTGGAGAGATAGAGCTATAAGCAGACGCAATAGCGATTTTGCAGTCCAATAAGAATTGTCTACCCAGTCCTGAAGGTGGTGAAGAACAACGGTAAATTTAATTGATATCCGTCTTGATTTTTAATTTTTTAATTAGAAGATTTGGACTTGTTATGATTACAATTTTTTTGACCAATGCTAGAATAATACGTTTTAATGCATTTTTCAACTTTTTTATAACTGCATCGATCTTTAAACTGAAATCAAAATTTCTCCGAAATTTCTTTAAAATTGAAACACCGACATTTCAGCAATTTAGAATTTTTTTTACCATGGCCTAGACCATTCAAAGATCATCCTCACATATCAATAGGGGTGAGCGGCCATTTTTGTGGTGGGAAAATCACTTTTAAATTAATCAAGTAATGAAAAGAGAGATAATGGAATTCAAAAGATAAAAGTGAAGATGAATTAGGGGTTATAAAACTTAAACAAGCAGAGCAGGCCAGGGCAATCCAATATAATTACACATATTCATTTAGAAAAGACAGATTTATATCTATAATGATAAAATATGTATTAACTTTTTTCCTTTATAATTACTTTAGGGGATATGGATGAGATTTTTTTTTTTTTTTTTTTTTTTTTAATTTCTTGTTCTTAAAGGATATATGGATGAGAATATTAATTGTAATTGAAGTTATGGTAAGAAAATGGGAAGAACGAAGGGCATTAACTTAATGTTGTAGTCTAAGTGTGCAGTGCCTAGGATTTGACGATAAATATAGGGGGTGGTTGCATTTGCTTTTTATAAGTGATTTTCAGCTTATAACTTGAGAAAATCTATTTTGTAGTGTTTGCAAAGTCACCTTCTACTTTACAAGAAGTCTTTCTCATGTAAAATCTAAAAGCAGAAATTTAATGCTTTTCGCCACCTCAACGACCATTCTGTAAATAATATGATATTTTAGTAAAGACATAAGTGATTGTATAGCAAACACTCCAACTTCTACTTTTATCGGAAATCACGATTTTTGCAAACACTACCTACTTTTTACAAAAGTAATTTTTATGAAAAAAATAATTTTAATCACTTTTTCAAAAGTAAAAGCATTAGATACCCCCCCCCCCCCCACCCCCAATATTTTGGCACCAGAATCTTTGCACTATATTAATATGGCCCATCAGTTTTGTCCAACACTGTAAACACACACAAAACAATAATATTCACTTACCTACATCATGAGATCAACTAGTACTATTTTAGCTCCTAGAACAATTAACATGGGTTCTCTTTTTTCTCTATTTAGTATATGTAATATCCCAAAATTTTGATCTATTATTTAATTCTAAAATATTATTTTACGTACTCGTATAAATAATTAAATATTATATAATTTATTACTTCTTCCTAAAGTTGTTACTTGATTATTTGTAACAAAAACAGTAAACGAAATTATTAATATGTTAATTTAGCCAAAAATCATATTTATAATATTTTAATTCTAGGCTAGATATAAAATTGAGATTTTATATTCGGTCCTCATTTTGACTAAATAACGCCCGGTATTTTTCCCACTTATTATTATTATTATTATTATTATTATTATTATTATTATTATTATTATTATTATTATTATCATCATCATCATCATCATCATCATCATCATCATCATCATCATCATCATCATCATCATCATCATCATTAGTATTATTATTATTTTGTTGATTTATTCAGTTGGCAAATCATTTTTATCCAATGTTGGGTTTAGGCCCAATACCAATTCAATTTGGTCCATTTAATATTTTCAAGCCCAATTCATATTGGGAATTAATATTAACTTGCGAATCTATTTATTTGCAATTTGTTTATTTATTTAGGTCGAAGTCTCAGTAGGAATTAATTTATTGCATTCATTTATTTAAACATGTCATATTAAAGCTCATTTGTTTGAGCCCAAGACTCAAGCCTAATTCATTAATGTGCAAAGGCCCATGTCTTGAGCCCAAAGGAATCTAAAATTTCAACAACTGAATTACGCTAAATAACCGATGAAGATTTTCAAAAAAATCTGATAATCCTTATCCAAATACTCATAACCCTAATCTAAACCTATGTATAAGTACACTGATTAAACACATCGTTCGCACTATTCTCCTTCCTATCTCATAAAATCAGTTGCGATTAGCCTCTAAACATTCTCAAAGAAACCTATATTATTGTACCCCTTTCTTTCCGACGGTTATCTTCAAGCCACCGAACCAATCATTGGAATCCTTTCAACTCCGATTTCCACCATTCTCCGGCAGATCGGTAAGCCACTAATTCACTGTTCTTATTTTAGCAAAAACCCATCATCAACTTTAATCAATTCTCGGCGTTGTGTATGGTGGTGATTTTCGGACCAATAAGATCAGTCGGTGGGTTTGTGTGGTGAGTTTTGTATGTGAGTTAGTGTGTGTGCGCCTGTGGGTGATTTGGGTGTCAGGTGTGTATTTTGTGTATTAATTAAAGTACGTGTGTGTATATGTGGAAGTCGTGTTTGTGTGTGTGCGGATGTGTGTACGTATGAGTCTGTGTGTAGCTGTGTCCAGGTGCGTGAGTGTGTGTGTTTACAGGTGTGTGTCACGTGTGTATTATGTGTGTGGTTCAGGTAGATGTATATGTGTGTGTAAGGGGGAGAGGTATATAAGTTATGGTGTTCAGGGGAATTTGTAAGAGAGAATTAAAGTACCAATATCCCCATTCCCTATCATCAAAGGATTAAAGAAAAGAAAAATGCCCAATCTTTCCAAGTTTGTTGAAATATTCAGCCGTCCAGCTCCTTATCTCTCATTTTTGAGACCCCATATTCTTTTGTTTAATGTTTTAATGCTAACTCTTTTAAATCCAAGACTTAAGTTTTAATAACAATAATATTAAAATACACGTGCCGTATACGTGTAAGTTGTACGAAATTCGGACTACGGGCTTAACATTGCATGTCAATGCATACATTCTTATTCAAGACATTCCAGGTGGGGGTTTATTGTTTATCTCTTTAATTATATTTACTTGACTGCCTACGTGTGCTATTATTTTCAAGTTGTTACTTGCCAATACAAGTAATTATTCAATTTGCTACTTGCCAATACAAGTTTAGCTTATTGTCAGTATGCTACTTGCCAATACAAGTTTAGCCCATTATCAGTATGCTACTTGCCAATACAAGTTAGCTCTATGTGTCTTGCCAATACAAGCGCATCATTATAATAATTGCTACATTGTATGCCTTTTTGTTTATATAATTGTTGCGATAAATTGTAATCCTCCACGAGCTAAAGGAAGCTCACCCCAACCCATCCTTTCAGGTTACCTCGGTGTGGGTCGGTGGAGTTGAGGCAGGGCTCGGAGCATATGATAGTCACTAAAATTTTACTGAATAATTTACCATTTATATGTAGCTATTTGAAATTTATGTGGAAATATTGAAATGGCTTGTTGTGACTAGATTAATAGGTAAAATATTAATAAAGTTACATGGCTATTTACTTAATTATCTGCGAAACATGTGATATTTGCATAAATTACTTGCTTGAATGTCTATCTAGGTTTCAAATATTGTGTGACAATGCATGAGTGAATTATTATATGATCTCTTCATTTCAAATAAGTAATATGCTTATGTGCTTGTACCTTGATTTGATTTGCATTTTATATAGGCTTGTACGTCAGGTATGCTTCGTACACACGAACACTTATACTTAATAGGATAAATTAAAGTACACTCGTATGGGTCTCCTTCCATACGGGGTCTCCTTCCATACGGTTAAAGTCAGTTTATGTGGGTCTCTTTCCATACGGTGTCTCTTTCTATACGGGGGGTCTCTTTCCATACGGTTAATGTTATATTATGTGTTGTTAATTAATTATATTATAAGCATAATTAGATGTGATGATTAAATTATATTTTTGTTGGAGGTGCGATAAGTTTATCTTAATAATCTTATTTGTGACATGTTTATTAATATTATGTTCCTATAGTTTAACTAATAAATAAATTATTTCGTGATAACTTAGTTGCTGATTTGCAAACTCTCAAGCATGCTTTAATTTTAAACTTTACTTGTATCTATGTTGGTACGATTGTTTTCACTTTCGCTACAATCTAGGTTGTGTATTGAAGATAATTGTGTTCTCAAATAAATTTGATACAGTTAGCATGTGTATAAACTAGTGAGTGAAATATGTTTAATAAGGGTATTTCTTTTGGGGATAATACAAGCTTATTTGAAATATTTTCCTAGTATCGTATGGATGCTTAATGGTCTTATCTGAATTATCCAAAAGTGCAAACTGATTTTAATATTAAAGTGTTGACCAAAATATTGTTTAGTTGTTTGATTTTGGCCAAATTGTGCTGATGTAATACGTCGTAGATGTGGCTAGTAATTATTCGAATATTTTTAATAGTTAATATAATGAAAGGTGTCGTGGATAAAATCATGATTATTATGTGAAGTTGATTGGTCAGGTTAATCTTTGGGAGTAATTCTATTTTATTATTTTAGTTTAAATTAATCTTCCTTGATCGATTATTTGCTAATAAATGATATGAGTTTGACTCGTAATTGTATATTTGTTTTATTGTTACATGTGTTGTGAAGTTTTATGATATTCAAGTGATGTTAGTTGATATAGTTTATTAATAGATTTAAAATTTGAGTCCGATATTATGTGAAAAATTGATTTAGATGCATTTTTCATTTGGTTCTTTTAACGGCCTGTCCAATATTGTCTTTATAGATATATAAAAGAAAAAAAAAACAATTACTTATTTCTATTTGAAAATGCTTTAAATATTTTATGAAAGTCGGGTCGTTACATTTTCTTTAGTTAATAACATTCTAGTTTTAGTTACCTAATACTTAATCAATCGAGTTACAACTAATTTGACAATAAATTAGCAGAGTAAAACATTGATAAGATCACTTGCTAGTTTTAGTAGTAATATTAATAAAAATAAAAAATAATAATAATAATAATATAATAATATAATAAATAATAGTAATAATAACAGGAATAACAATAATAAAAATAATGATAATAATAACGATAAAATCAAACAGTAATAACAATAACAATAATAATATATTCATAACATATATATACTTATTTTATATATTTAAAAATTGTTAGTTCAGCATAAGAATTTTGTCTCAAAATTAGTGCCCTATTAGAAATTGAAACAACATCATTTAGATTTATCGACCTTATTTTGTAAGCATGTTTAACTATATCTTCAAAATAATGTTAGTTAGCATTATAATTATCTTTTTATGTTTGATTTCCCATTAGAGAATGAATTTCCGTTAAGATCATACTAATTCGTGGATTACGTGAACATGGAGGTGAATAGGAATGGCGAGCGGGAGCGATGCTGGTGATCGGAGGTCTTCAAGACTTGATTATGCATGGAAGTACGCTAGTGTCGTTCCAGGCAATAAAACTGCTACCATTTGTTAGTTTTGTGGAATCCAGAATTCCGAAGGTATAACTAGGTTCAAATATCATCTGAGTGGTACGGACCCAGAAAAGAACGTTGCCCCTTGTAGGAAAGTTTCACCAGACGTGAAGAAAGAGATTCGTCGCTTAATTAATGCCAAAAATGCGGCCAAAGGGAAGAAAGCCGAAAAAATAGTTGATATAAGAGCATAATTACGACAGGGACTCTCCAGGGGAGATGAAGATGAAGATGATTACATCGCATGTCCGCTGGATTTTACACCGGAAGAGCGAAGCGACTACCGGGCCGCCGTTAGAGCGTCGAAGGCGAGTGAGTGGGAAAGAGAACAGACACGGCAGTTCGGTGGTAGCAGAGGAGGGAGTTCTAGTATGCGACTGGGACCACAATCTTCCCAATTTCGTCGTTCTCAGAGTAGTCGAACGACCAACTTTGAACCCTGTCCTGCTCCGACATTGTATAAATCCGCTGACACACGATAAAAGAGGATAAAGAGTATGTTCTCTGGCACCAACTTAAAGGAAAAGTTGGGCAAGGCCATCAGTAGATTTTTCATTTATGATAATTTACCTCCGAAGCTTCATCTCATCACTTCAAGAATATGATAGGGCCGGCTGTTGCAACCCCTACTCCATATGAGATAAAGCACAAATATCTAGACACGGAGTATGAGGAAATGCAGGAATACGTCATAATTCAAAAGAAAAAGTGGGAGACGTACGGATGCACAATTATGGCGGATGGATGGACCGGGCCGACGAAGATGTCCATAATTAATTTTATGATTTACTGTAAGGGAACAACCGCATTTCTCAAATCCGTAAATACATCGAATCGGATAAAGGATCATGAATACATTTATGGGCTGCTCAGGGATGTTGTGCGGGAGGTCAGGAAGGATAGGGTTGTTCAAATTGTTACTGATAACGGATCGACTTATGTGAAAGCCGGTAGAAAGATACATCAGCGGTACAACTTGTACTGGACCCCGTGTGCTGCTCATTGTATTGACCTTATCTTCGAAGAGATCGGGAATAGAGATAGCGTCAAAGAGATCATTGTCGCGGCGAGGCAAATAACCAACTTCATCTATAATCATGGTTGGTTACTTGCGCTGATGAGAGAGGTCTGTCAAGGTGATATTGTTAGACCCGGAGCAACACGTTTTGTGACCAACTACATCGCCTTGGACAATTTGTATCAGAAAAGCTCCCCGCTAAAACAGATCTTCACTAGTGATGATTGGGCCGCCAATAGACTCAGTCGTACGAATGTTGGCAAAGAAGTGGAGAAAAACGTGCTTGACCATTCATTTTGGGATGGAGTGCAACACGCAGTGGCTATAATTGAGCCAATATATCAAGTGCTCCGCGTGGTTGACACAGAAGTAGTTCCAACTATGCCGATCTTGTATGACTTGATTCGGGCAATGAAACAAAAGGTCCAATCACTTAGATCCACGCAGTGGGTGACGAGAATTATTGAGTCCAGGTGGGACCGTACGCTATCTCATCCACTCCTCGTAGCAGGTAATAATGACTTTAATTTTTAGTTTTAACTTTTAACCTTGATTTTGTGAAAATGACTGACGTTTCCTAAACAATATTGCATAATTTTCGCAGCATACTACCTTAACCCCAGATCCCAATACCTACCCGGAGTAGGTGAAGATGCAGAGCTTATACATGTAGTCCTTCAGGTTTTTGATAAGCTACACCCCAAATCCCCAGGGGTTGCCGATTTTGGGAATGAGGTAACGTTAACACATTTGAAAATTAAAATCAAATTAGTGAATTGAGAAAAAAAAAAAAAAATTTATTTGAGCTACGTAGAAAATCACGTCGAGGAGCGAAAAATAAGGATAATAAAAACGGTCCGAAAATTTCAGCAAGAAAAACAATGTAAAATATAAAAACAAAATATCAACGAGAAAGACCAAAAGAAAAAGAAAAAAGAAAAGAAAAAACAGCTAGAATCACTCCTAAGATGACACATCAACGATATATCCTGCTTTTATATTAAAGGAGGATTTTAACTGATGTTGGTAATAGGTTCAAATAAAAATTTGTGTGCATTGTCAATATTTAAGTGGAGTAGGTTCATACTAAACTTAGATTACATAATAATCATGCTTAACATAAAAACAAATTCGTCCCAAAATAGTCACCAAGGAATTTTCCCGCTTAAATTCCTTTGTCATTTTTGAAAAATATTATTTTTGGTATAAATCATATGCCACGGGCATTTCACGCGTTATTCGGTAAATTTTTTTTTTTTCTAAAATATATTTAGGCACTATTATCTCAATTCAATAGTAAGTCCCCTACAATCAACTTAATTTTCCCGACTCTTTAAAGGAGACGCTCAGGCAAACTTAAAAAAAAAAATCCGAACCCATATCTCACAGAATATGTGATATTTAATAATATTAATTTAATTTATATAATATTTTTATTTTTATTTTTATTATAAATAATATGTTTTAAGTCATCGACGACGGAGAATTCTAGTAATACTAATATGATAATAAATCGTTATCTCCAGTTTATCCACTCATCAAATCATGGGCCAACCAGTAATAATCTTATATACTATAGTAGTTTTTATATTTATAATCATAAAATTTCTATGGCCAATTAATAGTCTCACAAGACTATTTGGCATGTTATTCGGTCTACTGTTGTTTCTACTTGCCTTAGTGTTTTCAATGATAATGTGAATCCCAGTAGCCTTAATCAGACCCGAATTGTTGTTATTTTGAAGGTCGTGTTCACCAAGGAATTTCGTCCTATTTCGTTATGCAATGTTATTAGTCACGTTACTACCAAAATTGTTGCCGATAGGATGAGAAAACCTTAGCTCATGTTATATCCCCTTTCCAAAGTGCATTCATCTGGGTTGTTTAATCACATACAATGTTATTCCTACTAGGACCCACCGTAGTTCCTTTGAGTACTGTGGAGAGATAGGTAGGAGAGAACATTTGACTTTAAAATTAGATATAAATAAAGCTTATGATCGAGATGAATGACCCTTTCTACAAGTAATACTTACTCGTATTGGTTTTCTTGCTCAATTTGTGGAGTTGATTATGCGTTGTGTTTGTTTGGTGCCCTATTCACTAATGATATATGGCATTTGTCCTAGCACTTTCATCCCTCATCGTAGACTCCGGCAAGGATATCCGTTTTCCTCGTATCTGTTTTTTATTTGTGCAAAGGGATTTTCGGCCTTATTATGGAAGATGAAGCTGAACGATTTGATCCACGGAGTTAGGGTGGCGCGGGAGGCATTCTTGATCTCCCATTTGTTTCTTGCATACGACTGCATTCTATTTTTAGGGCCACAAACACAGAGGTGTAGAATATAAAGGATATTATCTTAAAGTATTCGGAGGCTTCGGAGCAATGCATAAATTTCAATAAATCCGAGTTGACCTATTCGGCTAGTGTGGAAGATGTGCGAAAGGATGAATTTGGTGACCAGCTAGGGGTTAGTACATTGTCTAGCTATATTAAGTACTTGGCGCTACCAAAAGTTATTGGACGGTCTACGAAGGATGTGTTTAGAAGTGTCGTGGAAAGAGTAGTGGGGAACTTGAAAGGTTGGAAGGAAAAAACGTTGTTGAAGGTGGGGAGGGAGATTTTTTTGAAAATGGTTTCTCAGGCAATCCTGACATATGTGATAAGTTGATTTCCTTTACCAAATGATCTATGTAGAGAGATTGAGCGGGCGATAGCTTGATTCTTTTTGGGGTGCTTCTGGGGAGAGGAAAGTTCATTGGGTTGGGACAAAATGACAAGATCAAAGTAGGTGGGGGGGGGGGGACTTGGGTTTAGGGAGATGTATTGTTTCAACCTTGCAATGGTTGCAAAACAATATTGGCAGCTTCTATAAAATGGGGATACAATTTAGCACGAGTGTTGAAGGCGAGGTATTTTCCTCGAACATTAATCGAGGAGGCATATGTTGGACATATAACAAGTTACTTATGGCGGAGTATATTGGAGGCGGGAAAGCTGGTAAAGGAGGGGGCTACATGGCTAGTGGGGTGTTGGTCCTAAGTGGTAGAGGTTTAGAGGGGAGTGTGAATAAACCTCTAACTCGATTTTTCAAATACTTTGAGCAGTAGTATGTTGCTTACTATAAGTAACTTGTTCTTACTAATACAGTAAGCAATCTTAAGATAGTAGGTGCACAACATACTAGATTTAGCTGCCTATAGTAAGCAATGCTCAGATAGGTTTCATGCAGAGGAATATTGCAAATTCGTTTTCTTACAAAACATTGGAGGAAGTAAGTAATATGCCAACAACAATAATAAAAGTAGTAAGAAAATACACATAAATTATAGTGGTTTGAAAGTGGGGGTAATCCTTGTATGTCCACTCTTCCCTTACAAAGGAGAAATTCACTAAGCTGTTCAAACAGTACAAACTTAGCCACGCCAAAGTCTAAGTTCACTTAGCTCCTTACAATAGTTTTTACCTATCCTCGAAAGGTTACTCCTCTATTATACACACTTTTCTCAGAACACCTAGTCTACTTTGAATCCTGGATTCAAACGAAGACTCCCTATTCAAAAACCGCTCATTAGATTGGTTTAATGAAAGTTTTTCTTCAACTTCTAATAGCTACCTCTAAACTTGAATATCAGTTGAGATGTGGACAAAATTCCTTAATGAGAAGGATTAGGATTGAGACAAAGCTTAAGAGCTACCTTGACTTGAGAATCTTCTTGCAGCTTGAATCTTCACTTGATGATTGTTTTACTGCGTGCTTGCTATTTGCTCTTGTATACTTGGCACAACCACTTCTAAGATTATCAGAGTGATGTACGCTTTGAAGCTTTGAATTTGAAAGTTCGAGTGTCTGATGAAGTAATTTTAGTTGCTTAATAATCGGTAGCCTTTGCTCGTCCTCCATCTCCTTCTATTAATAGCTTTGGGATTTTTTCTTGTTGAAGAGTGAGAAAATATTCACGTTAACATTTAATGCTCCTCGTATGACTTTAGAGCCATTTGTCCTTTCTGCAGAGTTTAGGTCAGAGTGGTTTCCCTTTGATGTTAGTATATGCAATGTTGCTTTTGCTTTTTTTTAGGTTACGTGTTCCCACGTTATTTGATAGTCAGTACAAGATTTGAATCTTGTCTCTATTGGCTATATCTTTTAATATCAAAACCTTGACTTTGACTTTGACTTAATCACTGCTTGACAAAGCCGCTGCTTGCTTGCTGATTGGATCCTCCTAGCTGTATGCTACGGAAGCATAAGCGACCAGACTGTGTGCTCACTGCAGTCTCTGTGTCCTTGCTGCTTACTTGGACTCCTTGTTGCATGTAATCTTGATGTAATCTGTTGCATGCTTGCTGCGACTTCTGCCTAGGTAGAATCAGCCTATCTATTACAAAGAGTACATAAATTGTGGGGGCACTAGTTTCTACTTTATATCGTGGTCTTGTCATCATCAAAACTAAACAAAAATTACCTAACAATTTCCCCCATTTTGATAGTGTCAAAACTCTAAGCAATTAAAATAATTATTCACACAACATCAAACTATTGGTCCAAAATAGTTAATCATCAAAAGGTGCATAGGTGTCGTAGGTGTTGGATTTGTATACTGAAAGCAAAACCTTTTATATACAATGTATCCAGTTATTCACTGTTTATCTCCTATCTGATTATATTTTCACTTTCACTATGTATGTGTCCCCATATCTCTTGCAAATAAGTAGATCATATGGTGTGTTGAAGATCACAGAAGATCATATAATTGGTTAAACTTAATGAGATATAATGTAAATCACAACTCACACAACTTGAGGACGAGTTGTTGGTTTAGGCTGCAGTATTAAGTAGGAATAATTTATCTTGACTATTTACTTATACTGGTAAGTATTTACGTATTGATAGGATCATAGTGAGATAAGTTCTTCTACCTGACCTTAGTGAAGAACTAGAGATCTCGGTGACTTATAATAATCTAAAGCCTAACCAAGATTACAATTATGAATGCTTGTTTATGTGTCACTTTGATTTACTATGGGCAAGAGTTAAGTTATGACTTTTATACTATGTATTTTGGGTGACAGCAACTTGCATATAATAATTGGTAATTTGGATTTAGGTAACCGTATCCGTTTAGGATGATGATATCCCCTTAAGGAGCTCAAATGGTTTACTGTACTAAACCCTGCAGGTTGATTAAGTTCAGGTACAATAATAAGGTTGAGTGGTATTACTTAAGGAATAAATAAGAAATTAATTAATTTAAGCTATCAGAGGCTTTAATTAATTAATGGATATTCGATATCTTAAATACGGAGAATTAATTAAGTCTAATTCAAGCCCCGACTCAACTTGGGAATAAAGAGGTAAGTTAGTATTAATTCTCAAGTGGAATGAATTAATATTTATGAATTAATTATGTTCTGGGCTGAGCAAGGAAGAATTAATTCATAGTTAGACCCATCTTTATTTCTTGTATTTGATCCCTGGATTGACCCATATAGACTCCTAGTCCAAGTAGGAATAGAGAATTAAATTCCTAACAAGGAATTAAATTCCAAATCCTAGAAAAAATTAAACTACCAGGCTTGGCCCACACTCAACCATGTATTATAAATACATGGTTTCTCATTATGTGAAGATAGAAGAATTAACACTAAAAAAATATCACTGAATAGAGAGAAAGAGAGAGTAGGCTGCGGTGGTTTAAGGTGTTCCTTCCCACTTGGAATTCTTCAAAGTTCGTCTTCTATCCGACGTTGAGGATTGAGTAGGGGATACAGTCCAGAAGGTCAAGAGGGGAGTCATAAATCATTCAATCAGAAATCGACTTTTTGTATGGACAACTATCTGGTCGAATCCCTTAACTCCTATGTGTTGTAGGCGCATGTTAGGGTTTATATAAATTTATAGATCCACCTCTAGGGTTAATCAATAAGGATACAAATTATGACAACCAAGAAGGGTCCTAGGGAAAGGGATCAATCATATTACTTTCTACAAGAGTATTATAATATATATAATTCCTACAGTAGGTATGATACAAGATTACTGTTGTAATCATTTGACAATAATAATAATTCTTTTCATTAGATATCCTATCTATTATAGTTTACAATAAGCACATGCCAAACAAAAAAACAATCTTCCATCAAGAGCGTTAAGAGGTATAAATAATCTTTACGTAGCAACAATTCTATTTTTCTTCTAGTGATGATTCTTGAACTATAGCTTGGCATACTTGTTGCTTCTTCTTCTTGATCTATCTTCCTTTTTCAAATCCCTACTCCTTCTGGATCTGTCTGGATCAATCATCGTTGTACCTCCACCATTCAGAGTACATTTTCTGTTTGAAGTCCCTGTATTGTACTTTTAAAACAAACAACCATAGTTTTCTTGAAAAATCATCAACTATTCTTAAGAAATATCTGCCACCACCAAGATAAACTACCTTTAAAGGCCCCATAAGTCTGAGTGTGCATATTCAAGAATAGATATTGAAAGATGCTTACCCACAGGATAGACTTATTTCTTACTCTTTCCCAAGATACGAATCTCACAATCTTCTACTTTAAACTTTTATGAGTGCTTCAGAAGATTATGTTTCTGAAACTCATTTAACCCTCTTCGGCTAACATGGCCCAATCTTGTGTGCCATTTGACAGATTCATCTTCAACTGTTATTTCTGATTCTCCTATGATAACATTTCCTTCTAGGTAGTACAACTTGGACTTTCTGATTCCCCTCATTACAATTATAGAATCCTTTATGACAAGTAGATATCCATAATTTAATTGGAAACTGCAACCTCTATTCTCGAAGGTGCCAAGACTTATCAAATTCCTTCTCACCATTTAGTAGGGAGGGAGTCTCAATCGGAAGTTGAGGAATGTATCTTACATTACTCAATACCTTCACAGATCCAAAATGTACTTTGATCTTTATACTTTCAATGCCCTTGACTTGGCATAGCTGATCATTTCCCAACTTAACATATCCTGATGCTTGTTTTGTGTAAGTACCAAACCAGTTCAAATTTGGACATATGTGGAAACTACAACCACTGTCTAATATCCACCGATTTTCTGCTTTCACTCTGCTATATTCAAAACCCGATCATCATCCTCAGCTTCAGCAAGATCCACTGTGTTTGTTTTCTATTCTTTAGCAGCTTGTTACCTTTTCCAATCAAAGCAATATTTCTTCAAATGTTCAGGTTTCTTGCAATGATAACATTTTCTGGTTTCCTTGCCATCATTGTTACTTGGTTTATTTTGAGATTCCTTCTTGTTGCCGTTTATTGTTCAAACCATCGCCAACACTTCCCATCTTGGACTGATTTTCTCTCTGCAGCTCCTTGGCTTTCAGTGCTATCTGTACTTCGTCTAATATGATTGTTGTCTTCCTTCCATACAACATGGTGTCTCTTAGATGGTCAAAGGATTTAGGCAATGCATTAAAGTAGAAGTGTGGCCTTGTCCTCATCTTTGAGTTTCACATCCAAACTCTCTAGATCATCAATGTACTTACTGAATTCATCAAATTGATCTTCAAGCTTCTTCTGTTTTGTGAATTTGTATGAGTATAGCCTCTGTTTTTTGTATAACCAATTGGCAAGAGATTTTTCCATTTACAGGGTATCAAGATTCTTCCAAACACCTTCAATCGACTTTTCTTTGGATACTTCCCTTAGCACCTTATCTGATAAACATAGAATCAAAGTGTTATGTGTCTTATCCAATATGTCTTGCTTCTGTGCAGCTTCCAACTTCTCTGGTAAGTCCTTTTTCCCCTAACAAAGCTCCAGCCAAGCCTTGTTGTGTTAACAAGGCTTGCATCTTTAATTTCTAGAGGCCATAATCCCTTTTTCCCCTAACAAAGGTCCAGCCAAGCCTTGTTGTGTTAACAAGGCTTTCATCTTTAATTTCTAGAGGCCATAATAATTTTTACCCGTAAATTTCTATACAAACTTTGGAGCCGCCATGAATCAAGATTGTGAAAATGAGCAACTACTGTAATTGCTTCCAAGATGATGTGATCCAACTGTGACTTTGTCAATTTATCAAACAACAGGTGGGCAATGTCTTCCCCTCCTAGAGACGGCGCCAATTGTGAACCTCACAATCGGGTATCTTGCAATTCAGGTGAAATAAATGCAGCAATTCAAGATTACACAATCAACACAACATAATTTATCACACAAGTTTGTAACAATGCAATATTGAAATGAGACAAGGATTTTACGTGGTTCGACAAAGCCTACATTCACGGGAAGATCATGAAACTTTCCACTATAAAAAAAACTAGAAAACTTACAGATCAGTGAACTTCTCAGCTGAAAACATTCCCCAAGAATCAGTCTAATTTTATGTGTTTTCAAGCACATTGTCCGTCATTTTCTCTAGTGTGCTTATCTTGTGTTTCCCTCTAGATATCCTCACTCTTTCTTGGTGTTTTGCCTATCTAGATACAAGACACAAAACTAAAACTAATGCATAGAAACCAGCCTTATACATTAGCTCAGATTTCCCAAAGAAAACTAACTAAAACAGTTAGCATTAAGATGGAACAATAAAACAAAGTGACTGCTTCTTTTAAGCTCTTCTTGTTGCTTCTTTCCAGCTCAACTTTTGTTTCCAACTGAAGTTAATAAGTTGTTTTCTTCTTCTAAGTTGATGAGCCACTTCCCACAGTAATAAAATGATTCATATTTCACAGTAATAGGTTTTAATATGACGTACTGAAGTTGCGGATCTAGGTTGAGAGTGTAGTGCTAATTTAGATCCAAAAATCAATTCAAGTTTAAGGGAAGAGAGTAATTATGTCAGGTGCTTGGATTAAAATAACGTAGTATTAGGAGTGGAATGCGATTAGGCACCATAATTGAGACATGTAACTCCGCCTATGTTGTAGCATGTCCATTACCCAATTTCTTTTAGTTGTCTACATTTTGGACGCTTTCCTTTACATTTAAGATCCAATGATGTGGTTAATAAGAGCAATAGAAAGATTACTTAAAGGTTTTTTTCCACTAATGAAACGAAGTTGAATGTAATACTTTTGTTTTTTAGTTTTTTTAGTTTTTATTTTTTATTTTAATAAATTGAATCTGAATGTGATTTGTATCAATGTCAATTTTGACGTTTGAGGAAGTGGTCCCTCGCTTGTCGTTTGATAACAACAATAACAATATGTATAACATTTATTGAATAAAGAAAGTATCATTGTTTATGGATTGAGTACAGTGTGAAAATATTGGAGGTGAAAATTTTGATTGCATGAATTCTAGATGTAATATTTATTTAATCTTGAGAAAGAATGTGGTGAAATTGATAAGATATTATGAAATAATCATCAATATGCGATAGATATGTATTAAATTTAGATGAGAATTAATAAAATTTAAATTAAATTGTCACATTCTAATCTAAATGGGGTCTGGGGAATTCATAACTAAACATATAAAGGAGTATCAGACTAGATAAATATGTCAAGTTTCATACGGTGCAATAGAGTTCGTGTAGATTTGGATATGTTGTCTGATGTTTGAGCTCCTTTAGTTTTAACTTTTAAGCTCTATTGGAGTTCAATCAAAAATAATAATCCAACAACAAAATCAGGTTTATATGACCTTATGGGATTGAATAAGGAAGTATTAGTTTTTTCTAAAGGAAGTATAGTTAACCGAGCCTCTAATATGTATGTGTGTGTATATATTTATTTATTTATAAAACGTAATGATTCTAAGTTGACAAACAAAGTTGAAGTGAGAGGATGACCATTTTTCTTTTAAAGAATGTTTATTTCCAAATTATTCGAAGACAACTAGCGATCTAAACTGCTTTATTTATGTTTGCTGGTTGCATCCAAATCTGTTGGATCCCAATATTGTTGGGATATATATCTTATTAGAAATTTGATATCTTATCAGATATATTTCCGATAAGGATGGAGATTTTATCCAAAATAGGAGAGAGATCTCTCCATACCAATACAAATACATATATATCAGATATACGTAAACGTACGAAAATACAAGCAGAAAAATACAGGTTCTCTCTTTTCTCTCTTCTTCTCATTCTTGGAGTATCACCGAATTCCTCCAAGAGCCTAAGGTGTGTAGAAATCGGCGGACGCTCTGGTAGTATCTGTTAGAGCGGGCTTGTCGACGAACAAAGTAAGATCCAACGTTTGGTGAATCGATCAGCTTTACTTCCGCTGCATCAGTTGAGGTATACATCAATTCCCCCATACATGTTTATTAGATAATACATGTAATTTATTCCAACAGTCATATCAGAGCGAGTGTTGTTTTGTTCTTGTCTGTTAAATTTTTATTTTATGTTTCGAATTTTTTTATTTTTGGAAAGAAAATTTTCTGGATACAATAAATTGAGGATACTTTCTGATTCTTGGTAATGAAAGTTTTACAAACTACACCACTTTCATCAATTCCGTCGCGCGCCATAGTCGGTGGCACGACGATGAAGTTGCATGGCCGTCGGTGCTAGCGAGTCACTGGTCGAAGCCTGGTAGGCTGCACAAATCAGCGATCTGCGAATTGGCTGGGGTGGTCGATGATGGGCCACGGGGCTGAGCGGACGGCGGCAGTTTGGTGGTACAACCACTGTTGCTCGCTGCGCCAAGACGACGACGACAACGACGGTGGTGCTGTTGCTTCTAATGCATACGCAACCATGACGACGGCGGCGATGCGCGACCATGATGACGGTGGCGCTGTGTAGCTGTGATGCTGCACAAATAGGGAAAGTGGCGTAGCCGCGTCCTTGCTGGGATTTCTTTAGGGCCAAAGTTTTTTTTTTATTTTTTTTCTATTTTTTTATATTTTAAATTTGGGCCTTGGGGAGGGCTTGCAAGGGATGCTCCAAATTTTAATACATATGGGCAGCCCATTTTCATATGGGTTGGTGTTTCAGAAAAAAAAAAAAAATTGGGTTAGGCCACTTTGTACAATAATTTTTTTTAATTAATTACATGCATTATGTCATTTAATTTATTGTTTGTGTGTTTTAATTTCGTGATGTTAATTTATGTTTGTATGAGATGGTTAATGACGATGGTGGTTATATGATCAAATGTATTTTCTTTTATAGACCCATATAGTAGGAATGAAATTCATAATTTTTTACTTATTTTATTTGTCGTTTCTTACTAGGACACATGTATTAGAGGGGCCATTTTAGGCCATGTAAATTTTTTTGTAGTTTCATATTAACCACCATAGGTCATTGACATCACGATATCTTTTTATGCATGTTTCTTATATGGACATTTTTTTTATTCGAGATCATTTAATTTTTTATTATCGTCTTCAATTGAATGGGAGATGACTATGAGCCTATGTGGAGAAATTTTCGATCTCATTCACTTGTGAAAAATAATAAAATTGAATTTGGATACGAATAAAAATCTAATAGGCAAGTATCTAACATATTGCGCATAATAACACAAATGTATGTTCAAGTAGCTTTTTCTGAACTTTACGGCTCCGACAAATTAGATGGCCAAAATTATGCCATGCGGCACCATAAGATCCAGTTTCAGCTATACCATATGAGTGTCCTTGACCATCTCATTACTACTATGCTATGCCTGTTGAGCCAGAGAATGGACAAAATGTCCAATATCGTCACGATTTGAATGCGTACAACAAGTGGATGAATCAAGATCATTCTGCGTGCTATACTATGCTGAACTGCATGCAGGATCATTTGATTCATGAGTTCGAGTCATTTCCTACAGCTAAAGAGCTATGGGAAGGCTTAAAGGTCACGTATGGTACTACCTCGACAACGAGATTAATGACTCTTACCCTTAAGTTTAACCAAGACGTACTTGACCCAAAGCACACTATGGGCCAGCATCTTGATGTCATGAAAGACATGATTCGAGAGCTTCAAAATGCTGAAAATGAATCTCACCGATGAACAACAAGTTTTGGCAGTCCTAAGGTCGCTACCTGAGCACTGAGGACACGTTAAACTTGTGCTCACACACAACGAGCAAATCTATACTTTTGACAACGTCGCCACTCATCTTAGACTTGAGGCTGACCGTCGAGAGGTGGACCGAGCACAACCAGCTACTTTCGTCGCACACACTGGGCAACGAAAGCCTAACAAAGGCAACCGTCGGAAAAAGCAAAAAAATGCAGGACAAATCAGTGCCAAAAACCAAAACTTGGGCCCCCAAGGCGAGTAGACTAAAAAGCATCGCCGTGGAAAAAGGAGCGGAAAGAAGAAAGACATTTGCTATAATTGTGGAAAGCCGGGTCAGTTTGCTCATAATTGTACTGAGTCAAAGAAGGTAAGACCTGCTCCTAGCTCTTTAAATTCATTTGTTTGTTCACATGTATTTGTTGCTAACTCTCTCCATGGTTGGATTGAGACTTGGGAGCAACCAAACATGTGACAGGAGATAGATACCAGTGGGCAGCCACTACATTGCTATGGGAAATGGTGCGCAAAAAGAAGTTGTAGGAGTTGGATCGTACCAGCTCAAACTTAGCACTGGGTGCGAGCTTCTCCTAAGTGATGTGCTTTATGCGCCTAGTGTTCGGTGTAATTTACTTTTAGTTTTAGCACTTTTGAGTCATGATTTTGCTTTCCTGTTTGAAAAGACTATGTTGTCCATTTTTCTTGGAAACAACCTTTATGGAATGGGTCATATGAACAATGATTTTTTCATGTTGGATTTATCTAATTCATGCACTGCTTTTGTTTCTTTGTCTGTTGGTGTTGTTAATGATTATATTAAACGGTATGCAAGGTTAGCACACATAGGACGTGAAAGGATGCCTAGGTTAGCTCGAGAAGGCCTTTTAGGCAATCTCGCTAAAGTTGATCTTTCTGTGTGAGACCATGCTCGACAGGAAAAGCCTACCGGAAGTCTTTTGGAAAGGCAAAGAGAGCTACTCAACCTCTAGAGTTAGTTCACTCGGACATATGCGGACCTGTAAATGTGAAAGCACAACATGGTGCATCCTATTTCCTCACATTTATTGATGACTATTTGCGCTAGGGTTCAATGTATATCCTATCTCAACGCTCAGAAGCACTTGATTGCTTTAAGCGATTCTTTGCGGAAGTTGAGAACCAAGAGATAGGAAACTTAAAACTTTACGCACTGATAGAGGGCAATAATACTTGTCTGATTAGTTCAGATAATACTGCGAGAAAAAATGGATCATTAGACAACTGCCAATTTCATACACTCCGCAACAAAATGGTGTTGCAGAGAGGAGGAATATGACACTTCTGGACATGACCAAATCAATGATGGCGCAAGAAAATCTCCCAGTATCCTTTTACGAAGATACACTTTTAACTGCTACTTATATATTAAACCGTATGCCGTCTAAGTCAGTTCCTTCAACACCATATGAGTTGTGGCATGATAGAAAGCCTAACTTAGAAGGCTTGCGCCATTGGGGGTCAGCTAGGTTTGTTCATAATACTTCTAATAAGCATGGGAAACTTGGTCCTAGAGTAGTCAAACATATCTTTAGAAGATATTATGACCACTCGAAAGACTATGTGATGTATGGAGAACATCTAGACAGGGAAATGACAGAATTTGAGTCGCGAGATGTTAATTTCCACGAGAAGGAATTTATTGGAGAAGTTAAAGGAGATCTTAAACTATATGAATTACAACATCCCGAAGACAACGCTGGAATTCCTGGCAAGGATGGGGTTTCACAACCAAATTCAGCAATCGACGAGAATAATGAGAGCAATCTTAGAGTCAGTGGGAGGAATACGTTGCATGAAGACTCTCAAGATCTAGAATTGCGACGGAGCAAGCGTGGAACGGTACCTCGAAGACATTTTGAACTTGAGGGGGAATCTTTCATGTGCGCAACTATGGATGTTGATGAGCCGGCCACTTATGAAGAGGCTGTAACTTCTCCAAATGCTAAAGAGTGGATAAGTGCTATGGTGGTGAAAGGCTTTACCCAAAAACAAGGCGTGGACCATGAAGAGACATTCTCCCCAGTAATGAGGTTTGCCTCTATCCACCTCATTTTAGCAATTGTTGCTCACCTTGATTTAGAACTGCTCCAAATGGATGTAAAGACAATATTTCTCAATAGAGAACTGGGTGATGAGATCTATATGGATCAACCTAAGAGTTTTTAGGAAAAAGGAGAAGAGCGCAAAGTGTGCCGCTTAAAGCGTTTCATTTATGGACTGAAACAATCATTCAGACAGTGGTACCTTTGATTTCATCGAACTATCACCTCGATAGGCTTTACGATGGTTGAGAAAAATCCATGTGTGTATGTCAAAGGGATGAGAAAAAATCACAATTTTCTCATTGTATGTGGATGACATTTTATTGGCTGGTAATGATATGGAGATGATTGTCACTACTCAACAGTGGTTGTCATCTACTTTTGAGATGAAAGACATGGGAGAAGCAGAATACATACTTGGTGTTAAGATATACCGAGATCGCTTAAAGAGACTCTTAAGTTTGTCTCAAGAGACTTATATTAAGAGAGTTCTGGAGCGATTCCGTATGCAATGCTAAACCCGTTGACACGCCTATGGAAAAAAGTTATGTTCTTAGCAAAGATTTATGCCCAAAGATAGATGAAGAAAAAGAAAGCATGACTAAAGTTCCTTATGCGAGTGCAGTAGGGAGTTTGATGTAAGCAATGATGTGTACTCGACCAGACATGTGCTTTGCAGTTGGGATGGTGAGTAGGTATAAAATTAATCCCAGATGCACTCACTGGGCTGCAGTCAAGAGGATACTTAGATATTTAAAGGGGACAAGTGATTTAGCTTTGTGCTATCACGGTGGCAGTCTGAAGCTACTTGGTTACAGCAATGTTGATGGATCAGCGGATAGAGATGAATGCAAATCCACATCGAGATATGCATTCTTGTTGGGTGGCCCTTCTATCACTTGATGTAGCAGGAAGCAGCCTTGCATATCTTTATCCACTATGGAAGCAGAGTACATCGCTTGTACATCTGCAGTTTAAGAGGCTATTTGGTTGAGAAAATTTCTCCAGACTTTGCGTATTACGGCGCACATATATGATGCAGTAGTTGTCCTTTGTGACAACACGGCTATACTAGTGTATGCTAAGGACCCCAAGTATCATGGGAGGGCCTAGCATGTTGACACCAGATACCATTTCATCCAAGATAACATTACGGGGGGGCAAGTGGTTCTCAGGCACGTTCCCACTGGTGAAATGATAGCTGATCCTTTCATTAAACCTTTGAGTAGATATATATTTCAAAGACATATTAAGATTATGAGATTTCATAGAATTTAAATTCTTTTAGCTTGTATGAACAATTTTATTTATCAATGATATATGTCCTTATTATATGTTAGAAGTACTGTGTCTTTTATATGTGATATGTTACAAGGCTTGGGTTATCCCGCTCACACGGAAAATTGCCCTAGCACTTTGGTATGTGAGCTGGATGAAACTGGCAGATCAAACACTTACTCGCAAGTGATCACCTTCGTGAAAGGAACAACACGAAAGCTTGTTGCTCATAGTCGCCTTGGCAAGAGGCCGGGATAAGATCATACTTGATTATATGAAGAATGTCCTAACTTCATAAAAGCATCTTAATAGCAGTGTGCGAATCATCGGAGGTTGTGTTGGAGACAAATTTCAAGTGGTATGCAGGTCAGATGCTAGAAGAGCGACTGGACTAAGACTCGTATGATGTTTAGAGCGTGACATGCCCAAATTTGAGTGGGAGCTTCATCATAGCATGTATTCATACTACATGTGCTTTATGACGACTTTAGTAAGAAAAGTGACCGAATAGATCCCTACTTCGTTACTGTGTGAGCTCTTATAATAATTATTTGTGCCCTTTGGGACTTTGGACTTTGTCATGAAGAGTAAGCTTGATGACGTTACTTTAGCATATGTTCAATGGCCATGGTTGATACGGTCTGTCGGAGCATGACTAAGAAAGCTGTCAAGTCCAAGCTGATTGGCATAAGAGGCCAAGGAAAAACTAACCTGGTAATGCACTTGCGAACTATGGCTCATAGGCCGAGACGTCTAAGTCGAAATAGTTTTGACATAGTCATGAGCATAGATACAAATATTGGGGTAAAACATGCTCTATATACATAGAGGGGTCAGAGATGTTTGGTCTGGTGCAACCACATAGTTTGGGGTACACATCGAGTCTCCTAAGTGGATGAGTTATGTTAGTTGGGTGGTAACTTAATATAACTCTCCTCACTTTGTTCCATTTTGTTCTCGCTTGGTCGCATGCCTTAGTCTTCGTATGAAAGAAGAGATGTGATGATGATAATTGCGGAGTCTTTGATTCGAATAAGTCGGATCAAATTTGTATGAGTAGGAGATGTTGGTTGCATCCAAATCTGTTGGATCCCAATATTGTTGGGATATATATCTGATTAGAGATTTGATATTTTATCAGATATATTTCTAATAAGGATGGAGATCTTCTCCAAAATAGGAGAGAGATCTCTCTCATACCAGTACAAATATGTATTTATCAGATTAACATACGAAAATACGTGCAGAAAAATACCGTTTCTCCATTTTCTCTCTTCTTCTCGTTCTTAGAGTATCACCGAATTCCTCCAAGAGTTAGTGTGTTGAAATTGGTGGACGCTCTGGTAGTGTCCGTCGAAGCGGGCTTGTAGACGAACAAAATAAGATTCAACGTTTTGTGAGTCGATCAATTTTACTTCTGATGCATCAGTTGAGGTATACATCGATTCTCTATTACATGTTTATTAGATAATATATAATTTATTCCAACAATGTTGTTCCAAAAAAAACACAACTCTATTTATTTATGTTAAAACGAATGGATGCTTTTCAATGCTTTTAATTTTCTGGTTAATTAAGTGAAGGCACAAGTTATTACAAATCTATCAATTTCACTTTATGCTACTTCATTATTTGAATTTTTTAGATCACATTTACTCAAGAACATCGTAATCTTAAGTTATTATATATATACAAATGGGGAGAGTATTTTGATTGACATTTTCTAAAAAAACGTCAGGTGATAGTTAAGCAATAAATTAGGTTTTATCACCTGCTCCAGATTTATGTGGGGGTTAAGCAGGTCTAGACGGGACTAAATTATTTTTAATAATATTTTATGTGATATTCCCATATCATTCACCTATCTTATTTCTTACTCTATACATTTAAATTTATAAATTTATTATATTTTTAGAATAAAATATTATCTAGAAAGAAAATATATAAAAAATAAGAAAAATGCATATTTTAGGAGAAAAAATATAAACGATTGAAAACAATCTAGCGTTTAGGTGGTGCCTAAATAGAGTTAGACTGAGATTTTTGGGAAAAAAATTGATTCCCATATTTAACTATTTTTTTTCAATTTAGTCCCGCACCTCTATCAATTGCTCAATTTTGGAATAATTTTGACCCAATTTTGACCAACTCACGGATAAAGGCCACGAGCCAACGGTGATAAGAGAGTTCCGGCGACTTATGCCACCTGGCGTCGCATTTGTGAGGTGATTTTTCTTTTTTTTTTCTTTTTCTTTTATACATCAATTTAAACATCAGGTTAAAAAATTTTCACCTTAAAAAATAATTTAATAAAATAAACTATAAAAATCCAAAATCTGTGTTACAAAACAAATGAAATATTAAATCAAACAAATTCTAAAAGAATAAAAAAAATATTTCTTTTTCTCACTTTCCCGAACCCTTCTTTCATATATCAAAGAGATGAAGGCCTATAATGCGCATGGCTTTGGTGGTCTCTATGAGCCCAATAAAAATGTTATCCAGATGGAGTTTAGAACAAGTCCACTAATGTTCTTATTTATTTTGGTTAAGCCCAATAGCTTCACTATTCATTGACTCGGTGGGTCTAATACCATCTTTCACACTTCTTTCTTTATTTTTCTTTTTAATTTTTTTAATTTTTTTTTAATTTTTTGTGAACCATAACTTCCAAACGCAATTTTTATATTTTCCTGAAAAATAAAAATAGAAATATGTCGTTATTAATTAGTTGTTTTAATAACTCTGGCACAAATAATATGTTTGAGACAACAAAAGTTGTCTCAAATAAGACTAAAACATTTTCTATAACAACTAGTTATCTCTAAAAGTAATCTTAAAATGATTTCATATGATTTATGGAGAGTTTTGTGACAACAAAATGTCACAAATAGGGGTGGGAATAGGCCAATCCACCCGCCTATGGCCTAACTTACATAAGGCATAGTTTGGCTCAACCTATATAACACACGCGCCAGGTATAGTATTTCTAAGGCATATGTACTCAAGTATGCCAACCTTGAGGTTTAAATAAGGGCTTAAAGCCTAACAAGCAGTCTACTTAAAATTTACCTCGATAAATGATATATCGGATACATCGTTGTAGGATTGACCGATTTATCATATGTTCTACATATTAATTAATTTATGCTAGAATGATTAATATGATACCTTTTGTAGGATTATTATGATACCTTTTGTAGCGTGTTTTTATCTGGCTTCAAACCTCCAAGCCTTCTCCGGTATTCTTACGAACTGCACTGTAATGCACGATGTGTGGACACCCCGTTCGAATATTTTTATGCGCGAGATTAGAGAGGAAGCGAATAATTGACGTGTTATATTATGTATATATAATGTCTTATTATTGTTCCTCTCCAAGTAGCATATCCTGATAGATATAGGAGATCATGGATATCTCCATCTTCTATATTTATCAATATTCAATATATTTATTGTATTGCAATAATAACTTATAATATCTATAATTTATTCTAGTTCACACTCTGAAGGGACACGATCGGACCCAATTAAATCAAGCTCCAATAAATTAAATATGACTCGGTCAACTCTTGACTTATCATATTAATTTATTAATTATATTCTATCCTACTAAAAAAATATAATTGCACTCTTAATTTAATCGAAATTATTGAAGCAATATATCAACAATTATTATCCTCTGATTGATCGATCCAACATCGGCCTACTTAAAATTTACCTCTATAAATGATGTATGAAGTATATATAATATACCAATATATATATATATGTATATTTTAATCATTATAATATCCATTTTATATAATTAAATTGTGTAAAATCTAATATAAACTTATTCATAGATACCTTTATAGGGTTTAATAGACTTTAAATAGGTCCAGATCAAACTTGATTGTAAAAAAAGGCCAGACTTGGGCCATAAAAAAATCTTTAGCTAATAATAGGACAGGCTTGGGCCTGGCGTTTGTAAAGCAGACCCAGACCGTCAAATGTAAAGTCCAGCCGAACCCAGCCTATTACCACCCCTAGCCACAACTAATTTATTATTGGTTACCACAATTATGGTCCAAAAATGTATTATAAAAGAGCTTTTTGTCGTAGTGTTGGATCCATACATTTGTGGCATATATGTATTACTCATATATTATTTTATAAAATAAAAATAAAAAACTAAATTTAATATGTTAAAAAAGTATACTTTAAATATAATTATTTATTGTTTGGAATTCAAATACATGTACCCTAAAAAAATATACATTTAGTCGGTTCATAACTTTTGTTGAAATAGAAGATGTGGCAAATCATTCAGCCAACTCAGCAGTTTAAAAGCATCAGAAGAGCAACTGCTAAGAAGCTGAGAAGAAGAAGTTGCGAGAAACAACTTATACCAACGGTTTTAGGACAGATTTTCGACAACAGTTTATGAAAATTAATTATGTTAATACCGTTGTCGTTTTTACTAATGACAAATTGCAGTTTAAGTTGTTGCAGTTGGTGGTTTATGACGTGGTTTCATCATTTTTTCAACCCCCAATTATTGTAAAGTATTGTTGGGATATAAATGTGCATATTACCTAACAATTCTAGTTAGTTAGTCATTCAATAGAGAAGCAAGAGGGGAAATAAACAAGAGTGGAGAGATAAGCTGTTGATCATTTTGTTTGAGTTTTGAGCTTGATTTGAAATTCTTGTAAGCTTTAAACGAAGTGATAGTGAAGGATACTCAACCTCCGTGGATGTAGGTTATATCGAACCACGAAAATCTTTGTCTCATAAGATTTGATTTCTGTTTTCATTCTTCTAACCATTTCCACACAATCTGTTTGTGAATTGGTTTTGTGTGGTGTTTCTTGGTGATCTTGAGTCTCATTTGACAAAAAACTTTCTTAACCTAAATGAACAATCACATCTCAATATTTAAAGCATGAGTCGGGTCACTATTAACTCATAATTCTGTTTTCATTTTTCAAGAAAAAATTGTACCCACTGAGAAGATGGATAGTGAAACCATATTTTGGGAGAAAAAACTAAAATGGACAGTGAAATTACTTCACAACAAGCAGACAAAGTGATTATTTTTTCATAGAAAATAATACTTTCTGGAGAAAATATATGCTTTTCTGAAGAAAACTTAATAATTCATGTTTTTTTTTTTTCCTTTTTCTAATTATATTATGTGTTCATATCAAATCTATAAAAGTGTTCAATATCAAGATTTATATAACTTCTTTATTTATAATACACAAATTGTTCAATTATTATTTAGATTGATAACGTTAAAAGTATTATTTTCAGAAATCGTAATACGATTTTGGAAATTATTATTATTATTATTATTATTATTATTATTATTTTTATTATTATTATTATTATTTAGGAAAAAAATATTTGTTATTTCTATGACCAATGTATAGTAGCATTAGTATCATTTTGCACCCTAAACTTTATTTTATAAAATTAGGTTTTCTTTGGTGAGGGCCTCCGATTTCCTTTTATCTATTTTCAATTTTTTTGTATATCTGCATTTTAATTTAAATATCTAACATGCTAAGCATGACATAAATGAACGTATCTCGAGCGTTCAGTTTCCAAAGCGAAAAGTTTAGGGAGGCGGTGTGCAAATAACAATTATTTTTACATATTTATTAATGTAATGAGTGTGTCACTTTGAGCCCATTCACTCCGATGCCCATTTTAGTTGATTATTATTTTCAAAATAATATATTAATATTGTAAAGGGTCCATTTTTTTTCCCACCGAACCCTTCGAAAGATTGGATCGACTCTGACCCCACGTACTTAGCATATTCTCGTCCGCTGTCATCAAATCAACCATCCCCAAGATGCACAAAAAAATAATAAAAATAGAAATTACTTCCTCCATTTCATATTAACTATCGTTCTAGTTACTTCTTCATTTCTCCAATTAAATGACGTTTTAGATATTTTTCACAGATTCTACCAATCTTTTCCCTGACTCAATCCTAGAATATCTCTATTTTTCAACATATTACAAATATTTTATTCGGTCAAACTTTTATCCCCTAATATTATTTAAGGGTATATCTGTCAAAATATTCCATCCTCTTTAATTTTTCTCTAATACGACCATTAATGTGAAACGAATGGAGTAAGAAATTACAATCTAGTACCGGAGAAAAGGTAAAAAACGAACTAGAAGAATACACTTACAATTTTAGGAATCGAATTTCATGCTAAAAGTATGTACATGCATAATAATATATTTATGCAAATATAAGTATTTGTTTTGTTAATAAATGAAAAGGAAAAGAACAACAGTGAAAAATAAAATCTAAGGTAACTAGTTAAGTATTAAGGGATATGTTTACATTTCTTAAATGATTTTTATTTTTTTTTTAATTTCAAAGTAATTTTCATATTTTATAAAATAACTAAACGTTTTAACTAAAAAAAAGTAAATAATTACACGATAATTCAAATAATTTGAAATTTTCCTGAAAATGTTTAATATATTTTGGGAGTTAGAAAATATTTTATGGTATATACCATTTTGAAAATCCTTAAATAATTTGAAATTTTTATTTGAATAATTTATATAATTTTATAATTTTACGTTTTTCGGATTTTTTTTATTTTCTTATTAAAAAAATCACGATTAGTTCATAAAGTTAGATTTTCTAAAAAATGATTTTCCAACTTTTCAAGAACTTTATATTTTTTTATAAATTATTTTTAAGTTATCTAAAAAATTGATTGTTTTAAATAATTCCAATGTTTACATAACTTTTTTTAAATTCAAAATCTTTGGGTTAATTTTTTATAAATTGATAGGTATGGTCCAACTGCCCCGGGTTGGCCCAACTCACAACCCAAAGCAAGTTGGGCCCAAACGTTAAAGTGACTCACACGCGGGCCCAAGCGTCAAAGTGATTCACGCGCGCGGCCCCATGATTACAGACGTGCGAGCATATTTTCAGGCACAATCTTCATAATCTTCTCCAAACGGTTAGCAAGATCATGTGCTGAGATTGAAGGAGAGATTTAAGGCAGTCGTTCAAGGGTTTTTGAAGGTGGTATAAATAAAGGATATTAGTTTGAAGAAGGGGAATTTTTCGGATTTGGTATTCTGATCACACATTGTACTCAAAACAATTTATAGTGGAACATCTTAAGAGGGCCTTAACTCCCTCATCGTGGACGTAGATCTTTAGATCGAACCACGTATATCCTGTGTTCTTAATCTTTTTTGCACTTGGAAGTTTATTCAAGCATATTTTATTTCGAGTCCTTATAATACACGGGTTACGTTTTATCAATTGGTGCCGTCTGTGGGAATCCGAAACAAAAGAACCCTAGGAAATTTTGTTGTTAATCAACCATGGTGCTCACCCTTCGTTCCAACAATCCTGAATCCTCTCATCAGAGCCATGCTGCTGATCCAGCTACAGATCCACAGAATGCCCCCCGGGATCAGGATAGTCAGTTGATAAACGTAGGAGGGGTAGACACTGGGTTGTCGGAGCCTGAGGGCACCTCGGCTAACCCCAATGCAGCTTCGGTTGTGCCTCCGGACCTTCAGGATTTTGCCCGCGATTGTCTCGACCTGTTTCAAGAATACATGCGCCGACGGGCTACCCCGACAGCTCCTGTTGGAACTAATGCTGAACAGGCAAGAGGAAATGCTCGTACAAACCAAGACCAGGCTCATAATGATGCATAAAATCGGGAACTGCGGCAAGATCGCCGCTATCAGCAATCCGTATTATCTGCTGACCATCACAGCACTTCCGAAAGGCGCCGGGGTGCTGATGCTGATGCTGATCGTCGCCGGCCTGTTAGTGCTCCAAAACGACTTCGCCCTGAACATCCCCCTGCATTGGGGCCGCATATGGGATTATCCTACGAGGAGGATGACTTTGACAAATTATTGGGTCTTGACGCCAAAGGAGAAGTCATCACTCCCTTCTCACAAGAGATTCTAGACACACCCCTTCCTGAGGGCTTCAAACCACCTGCCATTGCTTCCTACAATGGCACCACTAACCCTGTCAACCTTTTGAATGCATTCAAATATGTGCTGATCAATCGAAATAGTGACCAGTTGTATTTGTGCAAGATATTTCCTGAATAGCTCCAAGATGAGGCCCGCCTATGGTTTGACAACCTGCCCCGAGGTAGTATCACATCTTACCGTGACCTTGCCAAGAAGTTTTATGCTCGTTTTCAAATGCGCACAAAACCCGCGTCGACCCTTGCCGACCTCATGAACATCGAGCAGAGAGAGGGGGAGACAATCTCCCAATTTCTTGACTGCTTCACCACAGAGAGCTTAAAAGTGGGCGAAGAGTCCGATTCTATTATTGTCACTGCGTTTATGAACGAACTCCGACCAGGCAATCTTTATAATGACCTCGCCAAGAATCCCCCCATTACCACCAGTGTCCTGTATGAAATGGTGAATAGGTACACAAGAGCCGATGAACAAAGTAGGCGCAAGCGTGATAAATTCTCTTCCAGAAAGCAGTCCGACAAGCCACATGCCGGATCTAACACCCGAACTAGTGCCTTCAGTCGCCTAGGTAAGGGCACACTAGATCTCCGAGGTACAACAACTCTCCCCGGTGAGTCCCGAGGTGGAAAACCTCAATTCACCCCTCTCACTCATGCACGAGCTGAAATCTTCACCCTACACAAGCGTGATCTCTGACAATGCCCGCCAATGACAGCCCCTCCCGAGAAACGAAATCAAAATAAATGGTGTGAGTACCACCGTGACCATGGGCACACCACTGAGGAATGCCGTGAACTTATGAAAGAAATCGAGGAATGCATCAAGGTTGGTATGTTCCAGCAGTACATTGCTCGAACTAGAAATAATCCACCGCAATACCGGAGTGGAAATTACCCTCAAGGCCGCGGCAACCATAACCACCAAGAACAGGGTCGCAATCAAACTCACGGGCGAAATAATAATCCTGGGTATAACAATTACCCCAGACAAAATCAGGGCATCCGCCAACAGCAACAGCAGCAACAACAACCCCGGTTGTTACCACCAGCACAACCTCAGGGATCCCCCAGGGATAATCCGCCAAACCAAGTGCTTCACGAGGTAATTCACACTATCTATGCTGCCATGCCTGCGGGGACTTCCCGAAGGGCCCTTAAGGCTGAAGCTCGTATGCCTCCTCCCGAGGAGCCTCGTCACAAACGTCTTCACCGATGTGAAACTGTCAATTTCTCAGAAGATGATCCTGTCCCCGAGCTCAACCCACATACAGACGCCATTATCATTGAAATGGTCATTGCGAACATGCATATTAAGCGTGTTTATGTTGATAATGGCGCTGCTGTCAGTGTCATCTTCTCTAACTGTTTCAACAAAATGAACCTCCCCCAGGAGTATCTCCGACCTGCAACCGGACCCCTATAGACATTCACTCAGGGACACGTTCAGCCATTGGGAGTCATCTCTCTCTATGCCTCTCTTGGCACCACCCCAAAGATGACAACTGTTCTAGTGGATTTTTACGTTGTCAACTGCCCTTCTCCCTATAATGTGATCTTGGGTCGGGACTGGCTCACCCCGGCTAGAGCTATCTGTTCGACATATCACTTAACTGTGAAAATCCCCATGCCTTATGGAGAGGTTGCCATCCGTGGTAACCAGCAAGAGGCGAAGAAGTGCATGCTTTCCGTGCTCAAGAAACCAACTGCGGCTGCCCCGAAGCCTCAATTCCAAATTACATCACCAGGATCCACGGTGGATGGTCCTAATCACCTCGGGGATGAAGTTGTCGAGGTTCCTCTCGACCCAGCTAATCCGGAGCAAACTATTAGAGTCGGAGCTGTCCAAATACCTCAGCTCCACGAGGAAATCATCCAAACATTACGGAAATTCCTTGATGTTTTCGCCTGGTCTCCCCTCGATATGCCAGGAGTCTCCCCAGATCTCATTACACATAA
The DNA here is from genome assembly GCA_958295605.1 of Ajuga chamaepitys. Taxonomy (NCBI): domain Eukaryota; kingdom Viridiplantae; phylum Streptophyta; class Magnoliopsida; order Lamiales; family Lamiaceae; genus Ajuga; species Ajuga chamaepitys. Next base: position 19,205,995 of record OY282503.1, on the reverse strand, counting down.
GTTGAATGTGGATCCCACTGTGAAACCAATTCGGCAGAAGCAAAGAAAGTTTGCTCCAGACCGCAATGCCGCGATCCGCAAAGAAGTCCAACAGCTTGTGGATGCGAACATTCTGTTTGAAGATCATTACCCTACCTGGCTAGCCAATCCGGTCATGGTAAAGAAATCAGATAATTCATGGCGGATGTGTGTAGATTTTACCGATCTCAATAAGCACTGCCCGAAAGATTGCTATCCTCTACCTCCCATTGATCAGAAGGCCGAAGCCATCACTGGCCATCAGGTTCTCAATTTTTTGGACTTATACAAGGGGTACCACCAGATTTACATGGATAGCAGTGACGCCCCCAAGACTGCATTCGTTACTGACTTCGGGGTCTTCGCATATCGAAAGATGCCATTTGGCCTAAAAAACGCTGGGGCCACATACCAGCGGCTTATGGATCATGTCTTCCGAGACCAGATCGACCGCAATGTCGAGGTATATGTCGATGATTTGGTTATTAAAAGCTCATCTTTTAGCTTGTGTGTACAAGATATTGTTGAAACACTTAGCACACTTCGCCGCTATAACCTTCGGCTCAACCCGGCCAAGTGTACTTTTGGTGTAGGCTCAGGCAAATTTCTTGGTTACATGGTGTCTCCACAAGGCCTACGGGCCAATGCATCTAAAATCCGGGATGTCCTAACTCTAAAGAGGCCTGAAACAGTGAAAGATGTCCAACGTCTAACGGGAAGCCTGGCTGCCCTAAATCATTTTCTGGCTAAAGCTGCAGAACGCCAGCTTCCTTTCTTTAAGATATTGTGACAGGCTAAAAAGTTTGAATGGAACCCGCAGTGTGATACCGCCCTCACAGCCTTGAAGGACCATCTAAAGCAGCTACCCACTATGTCCGCGCCCCTCCCCAAAGAGCCCCTCTATCTCTATTTAGCAACCGCTGATGAGGCCATTAGCGCGGCTCTTGTCCGTGAGGACCATGGTAGCAATACCCAGTTTATTTCGTCAGCTGAGCTCTGCAAGGAGCGGAAAATCGTTACTCCGTCGCTGAAAAGACAGTCTTGGCTCTCGTCATGGCGGCCCGCCACCTGCGCCCTTACTTCCAGGGACACTCCATCATTGTCCTCACCAATCAACCCATTCGTCAAGTTATCACCAAGCCAGATATATCTGGGCATTTGGCGAAGTGGTCTATTGAGCTCGGGGAGCACGACATTCAGTTTCAACCCCACCGAGCTATAAAAGAGCAAGCACTCGCTGAGTTTCTGGCCGAAGCTATGTACACTGATCCTGGTTCATCTACATCTTCTGAAGTCATCTCGCAAGCTGATTCGAACAAGGAATCAAACCTATGGCACGTCTATGTAGATGGTGCCTCAGCCATCCGGGGTAGTGGAGCTGGAGTACTCCTTACTAGTCCTGATGGTGCCGAAGTCAAATACACGATTCGTTTTAAATTTAAAGTGACCAACAATGAATCGGAATACGAAGCAGTTCTTGCAGGACTTCGTTTGGCTAAGAACCTCGGGGCCACCCATGTGCGGCATTACACCGACTCTGAGGTAGTGTCTAGCCAGATCAAGGGCACCTATGCTGCCAAGGACGATACAATGAAACGATATTTGGCTGTCACTCGTCAGCTTACCCTGACTTTTAGTTCCTTTGATATCATGCAGATTCCTCGCGGAGAAAACTCTAAGGCTGACGCTTTAAGTACATTAGCCTCCGCGGATCCCTCCAATATATCTCCAGATATACGTGTTGAAGATGCCATTGCTCCGGCAATACATGAGCAAACAGTCTCCGTTGTCACTGATGCTGAGCCAACCTGGATGACTCCGATCGTCTAATATCTCCGTGATGGCACCCTGCCAACTGATAAAGTTTTGGCTCGACAACTAATTCTTAGGTCCTCAAAATATACATTCCATGATGGGGTTCTATACCGCAGCTCATATTTGCAGCCAAATCTCCGTTGCGTGGGCCCAACTTAAGCTAATTATGTCCTTCGGGAACTCCACGAGGGGGCATGCGCAAGCCACATCGGCTCTCGAACTCTTGCCAAGAAAGCTCTTCGGTGGGGATATTATTGGCCCACCATGTTCAAGGATGCTCACAACCTCGTCTCTAAGTGTGATAAATGTCAGCGGCATTCCCGAGTGAAACATTTGCCCCAGACCGAACTCATTGGCATTCAAGGTGCCTGGCCTTTTATCCAATGGGGAATTGACATTGTTGGCCCCTTCCCTCTGGCTCTAGGTGGACTTAAGTATTTGGTTGTTGCTATTGACTATTTCACCAAATGGGTTGAGGCTAGGCCGCTTACTTCAATTTCTGGCCAAAAGATACTTCAGTTTGTCTGGCAGGACATCGTGTGTCGTTTTGGAATCCCAAGCACCATAATTTCTGTTAATGGCAAACAGTTCGCCAACAACCCGTTCCGCTCCTGGTGTGAGGGGCTTCACATCAAGCAATTATTCACCTCGGTCGCCCATCCTCAAGCCAATGGCCAGGTCGAAGTGACTAATCGTACTCTCATTGAGGGAATCCAAAAACGATTGGATGATGCCAAAGGTCTTTGGGCTGAGAATCTTCCCCAAGTACTTTGGGCATATCGTACAACGCCTCATACGTCTACTGGAGAGACACCTTTCAGCCTTTGTTATGGATCTGAAGCGGTTATACCTGCAGAGATTGGCGTGCCTAGTCTAAGACTTCTAGATATTGACCCCGAGTCCAATGATGAAGCACTCCGCACAAACCTTGAAAAGGTTGAACACCGGCGTGAACAAGCCTTCATCCGACAGGCAAAATACAAGCAGCAGACTGCTCGGTACTACAACAACCGAGTCCGGGATACCAAGTTTCTTGTGGGGGACTTCGTACTCCGGTTGAATTCAGCTAGTAAAGCTGCACCTGAGGGAAAATTACAAGCCACCTGGGAAGGCCCTTATCGAGTCATCACAGCTCACTCCTCCGGGAGTTATCAGCTAACACACCTGGATGGCACCCCGGTGCCCCAAACCTGTCATGTTAGCAATTTACGCCGTTTCTTTCTATAGGCTGTTTATGTTTAGTGAATTTCAGTTCAGTTATTATGTACTTTTCTTTGCCCCGGAAATATATTATCAATCATACTTATACTGCGGGGACGCCCCAGTCTTATTTCTATACATTCACAATGTCTCCGGACAATGCCTCACTACTAATCCATCTGGAAAATTTCCAACCTTTATCCTCAGATAAAGTTTACCTCCTGCCTGATCCGTCCAAGGAGTCATTAGTTTTGTCTCCGGACTTAATTTAACTCTCTCTCGATCCGTTTGGAGAGGTCATTTACTTTGTTTCCGAACAAATTTTTGTGTATTATACGAATCACAGCGAACATCCGTATGTCTTCCACATTTTTACTACCAATAATTTTATAATCATGTGCATCATACATTTTTTCAACATACATATTTAAAAAAAAAAAAAAATTTGCATATTATACATTATTTCATCATACATTCATCTAATTTCACTTCCTACTATTACTTTTTCGTGTCCTCTCCAAACCAGAACGCAAAACCTCGTCGCTTTGGCCCCACTTGGCTACTTCCAGTCCTTCCGAAAACCTCCTGAGGACTACGCTGGACCCTTGAAGAGCCTCGGGTAAGGACCACGGCCCTGGGCAAGCCAACCCTCCCCTGTTGTCCATGACTTAATTGAGGTTGGCTGGGTTTCCTACTCGGGCCCGACATATTATCCCACTCTGTATGGCCCCAATCCAGCGGAGCCGAGGGGTCCATTTTCTCAGAAGCCCACGCAACATGCTCCCCTGCTTCATCCCGATGATGCCCCTTCGTCTTCCGAGATATTGGGTTTGATCTCCTTGCAGCCCCCGGAGTGTTTGCCCACTCTACGGCATCCCACTCCTCTATTGGCATCTCATCAATTTCCTTAGCCAGGGCTGAAACTGTTGCTTCACTCGGCTCCGGACCTTTCTCACGTGGCTTCACCGATTTTTTGGAAGGCTCTGGCCTTGATTCTGGAGTCCTCCCTGGTTTTCTTGGTGCTGTGGGATTTTCCCCCGGATCAACCTTATCCCGTTTAGCGGTCCCAGTTTTCTTACTCCGGGCTCCCTTTACCTCACTCTGTACTTGCTTCTCCTGCTCTACAACGTGGAGCGCTTCATTGCGGTCTTCTACTTTCTTCTGAATCTCCAAGAGAAATCCTAACACCAGCTGGCTTCGGAGTAGTTCGGGGTCATTATTATCGCTTCGCTTTTCCAGATGCTCAATGTCTCTCTGGACTTCCGTTTTCCGGGCACGGACCTCGTCGACAGACAACCGCCCACTATCGACAAGCAAATGTTCGCATTCTTGCTGGTTTATGCGGAGTTGTTCCAACTCCATGTCTTTAAGCACACACTCTGCTTTATACTGCCGCATTTGCTTCGCTGCTTTAGTCCAAGAATCCTCCGCCTCAACACATCTCTTTTCTACTGACGCCAATCTCTTCGATAGCCTGGGGACCTCTTGCATCTTCCAGACATCTCTGTCTTTTTGTAACCAGGCTATCGATGACCTTAGTTGCTTTATCACTTCACATGAGACCTCGGCGTCTTCCTGACAGATGGGACATCTTCATATCAAGTATACATCGACACATCAACATTGCTAATGTAAAGATGAGTTACCATACAAGTGGAAGTCAAAAGGCTTTTAATCATTCAATATTTCAAGAACTGTACAACAGTTTCGCTACATCTCCAGACATTACATATCACAAAACATTTATTACAAATAATCTATTCTATGCTCTTGTCAGGAGGTGGAGGGTCACTAACCTCTCCAGGGATAGAGGTATTCTCTGCTGCAGCTGGGAGTACTGCGGGGTCCATGGTTGTCTCTATCGTTTTCCCGGCGTCCTCTCCCGCCTTGCTCCCTTCACCAGAGGTCAGTGTTGGTACTTCGGACCCTTTGTGCGGTATGGGGATACTGTTCCGTAACTCCCGCACATGAAAGCCATTCCGGAAACCCAAGAAGTCTTTATCCTGGTCAACGTTACAGCGTTTTATAACCTCGGCAGTCAGGATAGTATCTTTCTTGGATAGGGCCTCTATCAACGGCCACTTCGGTGCCTGTGTCAGTGCCTCAAAGTACGCCCCATCCTCATTCCCCACAGCTTCATAATTTTATCCGAAGTCTTCATCATACACATCGACCTCCGGGTATTTATTGTATACAGCCTCCAGTAATTCACTCCTTGTGGCTGTGTCGCCAGCAGCGACAAAAGTGCTCAGAAACTTCATAAACGTTTCTGTCTGCAACAATTTTTCAGTGAAGGCCTCTAACATTGCTCCCTGGCCCTTCACTGCTTTCTTCAGCTCCTCTCGAGCTGCCACAAGGTCACTATGGACAATAGCGACCTCAACTACTTGCTCTCGCAGTCTTGCTGCCTCATTCTCCGCTATCATCGCTCTGTCCCGGGCCGTCTTTGCATTCTTTTGGGCTTCCGCAAGCCCGGTCCTTAGTTTGGTGACCTCGGCCTCTAATTCGGCCACCCTCTTCCTTGAAGACTCTTTTTCAAGCCTCACCACCAGACCGCGGATTGGCTCCAACAGCTCTTCCAGTTCGGCTCCTGCCGAAGTCGTTGCCTTTACTCGTCCCTGCATTCACTACTGTCATCGTTGGCTAATGGCATATATAACAATGCACTATCAATTCACATACCTCGTGTGCAGGGACAATACGTGCTTTCTTTGGTGGCGGCGGCGGCGTGGGTGGTGTCGTCGTCCTCTTTTTCGAGCTCGGGGTCAGACCCGATAGAGGAACGTTGTCATCATGGTCATCTCCAAAGCCACCCCCTGATGTGGCTTTCTGCAGCTCGGGCGTCCTTGCCCCATCACTGCGCTCTCCGGAGCTTGTTCCAGCTCCTTTTTTCGCCGAGCTCTTGAATTTGCCCACTGCACATGAGACAGCATACAATAAGAGATGTTATAACTAACTGTGGCACAGCTTATACAAAAAGGGTCCTACCCTCTATTTCTGCCCCGGCTTGAGACCCCTCTATCTCAGCCCTGTCTGGAGACTTTTCTGAGTTAGCTTCGGCTGAGGAACCCTCTTCCTGGGATTCCGAAGTCTCAGCTGTCCACTTGGAATAGTAAGGGCTCAACCCAGCCTCGTCCAAAGTTTCTTCAGAAAACTTTGACCCCAGGGTGCCTGCCCTCACCAACACATCTACACCCCTTGGGTCCCCCGCCGGAGCACCATCAATCACCTCCAATCTCTGCCACTTCGGCAGCACTTTACCCTGTCTAACGTATATAAACTTACCTCTCCACCCCTCTATTTTGGTAGGGTTTTTTCAGATTGTAAGAACAAAATCAGATTTTTTTAATAATCTTATAATTTTTAAATATTTTTTTTTTGTTGGAATTTTTCGCTGGAGTAAAGTATATATTGCTATCTGATACAAAACATCGTTTAGGTTAAAAAAGAAAAAGAATTCCAAAGTTCTGGGTGCAAATTGATGTTAACCCTATATAGTAATAATATATTTTTTCTCGAAAATGTATATTTTTTCTTATAAAAGTTAATCATTCTTGAGTCTTTTGAACTTTATGTGTAATTATCAAGTTTTAAACAAGTTTTCACCATCAAGTTTATGTAAATGTATTATATCCCTATATTAAAATCTTATTTATCTATTTTTTAACAATACCTTATACAAAAACGGGTAATACATTTCTAGAAAAAAATATTAATTTTTATGAAAATAATTTACTATACAAATTATTTTTTTTGTCGAGTGCATGTTTTGAAGTCTATTCACGTCGGGTATTTTGAATATGTAGATTTAACTTTTTTTTTTTAAGTTGAATCCGTCCCATTATATACATTAGGATTAGGGGTATCAATCCCTGACACGATCTAAATGACCCGGCACGATCAAAACCGAAAATTGAGAGTTAGGGTTGACCCAAACCCGATGTGGGTCGGAAACGGGTCAAACCGAATGACACTAAAAGAAAATTGATTTGATTGGATCAGCCCGCAGATCAACTCGCAACCCATTTTCTTTAAAAAAAATAAAAATAAATTAGGGTCATATATATATATATATATATATATATATATATATAATAACAAGTTAAAATCCTAACAACATATTTTTCTATTTTTTGTCGTTCAGAGTCCCAGTCCCTCTTTCAACTTGTTTGGTGGACATGTGTAATCATTACATTATGTTATTTACTTATAGTTGTTATCGTCCATTTATTTTATTTTAATCTTTTGGGGGGCATGGATACATGTTTGCAATGTGTTAAATGCAATTTGAATTTTAAATTTTTTATTTTGTGGCGTTTTCATATTTCAGAGTTAGAACAATCATTTTAGGTATATATGAAACAGTAGAAAAATTTAGAATTTAATGATTTATTTTTCAATTTCTAATTTTTCGTGTTGGAAACGAATTGGCGGTTGACCCGCAACACAAAAGGGTTATATTGGAGTTGCGGGTCTCGACCCGTTCGAGTTCAGAGGTCGGGCGCGTTGGGAAAAAAGCCCGTAATAATAAGGTCTAAACGATCTATAAATTCGCAAGCGAAGCCGTTTGCACCCCTAATTAATAGACATGCAAATAAGGTATATAATTGTTTTAATAATATACTTAAAAAATTAAGTATATATATATATATATATATATTTAATTTGTGCATTGCGCGGAAAAAATATTAGTATGGTTCCAACGACTTCCTCGTTGTAGATCTTGTCCAAGTGTAATTTCTACACTACTTAGAAAACATTGTCACTGAATCAACATGTTTTATTTTCCACGGTAATACTAGTAATATATTTTTGAAATGAATAGTAACAGTAATAATTTATGTTCTAAAAGTTCCGTCTATTTTTGTTTATGCTTCGCCTTAACGCTAAAGTGTCATCGACCGCTTACGTCTTCTACACGATTCTTCTTTACTTAATCCCGCATAAATCCTACTTTCACCCCTCGAATTTCAATTAGGCGCTAGACTCCAATTTAACGTCCCACTAGCGCCTATTCTTTTCTAGAACATCCGTAATAAACTTTTAGTTGCTTTATTTATTTTGTCCAAAATAATGACATGAATGAGTATGAAAACTCAACTATAAGAAATGGGGCTAGTCAAAATAAACGTGAAAAATGAAATCTTTCTACCTCCATGTTTTAAAAATTGGAGGGGTTCAAATTAAAGAAAAAAAGACGAAAAAAGAAAAACTAGACTCTGTATTCACATGTTTGCCAATTCTGAAGTTATAAAAAATGAGATTCACGAGTTTTGGACGTTTGGAGATTGAATTTACTGGCATTAAATACTGCAATTTTTGTAGTTGGTGTATTTCTTTTACTTTCTTATTTATTCATGGGAAGTTGTTCAAAGGGACGCCCTCAATTTTTTATATTATTTTTTGGTGTTGCAATTAGTGATTTTTAAAAAAGTAGTGCACTTGGCTTAAAAGAAAAAGGTAGTGCACTTGTGTCACATATAGATAGACCGGGTCCACCCCAATCTAAGTTAACATCAAATTTCACTCAACTAAAAAAGGGGTAATTCTCCATTCTGAAGGCTCATTCTGTGGATTTGAAAACGGTACGATTATTGCACTGAATCTAGTATTTAGTGTGTGTGAGATACAGATAGAGAATGTGTAGTGTGTGTGAGTATGTATCAGAGGTTTGTTGTGTGTATGTGAAAGAGATAGAGACAAAACATTGGACCCGGTGCAGTAACTGCACCGGATCCAAATCCCTCATTCTATGCTGTAAAAATCCTTTTTAATTATATGATATTTGTTGAAAAATACTTTTTTGCAAATCCATGATTGATGATAGGATAATGAAGATTGAAGGAAAGAAGACAAGAAGAATCCTTAGAAGATTGAGGAAGATAATTTATTCCTCCAATCAAGTCATTAACCAAAGATGAAGACAAGAAAAGAAGGTCAAAACTTCCGACATTATATCCAATCATCCACAATTGTTGGTGGAATAATCAAAGAGAAGCGGAAAGAGTATAATATAAATAGAGACGAACAACAATGAAAAATGTATCAAGTTTTGAGTCAATACTTTGTATATTCAGTCAAATACTTGTAACTGAACTATTAAGTTCGGGAGAACTTGCAAATCCATGATTTATCTGTGTCTAGATAAGTTCGGGAGAACTTGCAAGGTTCGGGAGAACTCTGGTAGAGCAGTAAGAAGGGATTTCCTGCACAATTAAGTCGTGCTGGGTGATCGGAAGGATGAGCTCATTGTTAGGGGGAGTAAAGTACAATAGAGGCAAGTTAGGAGAGAGTCCTAAAGGTTCTGTAAGTCCAGATTGTTTTACTTCTCTAATAATAAGCCTGAGAGGAAGAAAGGATTCTTCCTCGAATTTGTTGTACATTGAAAGTGTTACTTCTATTCTCACTATAGTTCTTATTCTACATGAGCACACACTTACACATTTGTTACTTGTTCCTTTACAATTCGTTCTGTTTAAGAACATGGAACACGCACACAAGCTCTGACATTTAAATTTGGCACCAGAGCATGTTCCAGTTTCTTAAATAGGTAGATCAAGGGACTTGTAATGGCTTCTATTAAGCAAGCATCGCTGCGACCCCCGTATTTAGATGGGCAAATTATTTGTACTGGGAATCCATGATGACAATGTATCTTCATTCAAAGAAATGCTGGCATGTGGTTGTGAAAGGATGGGAATGGCCACAAATAGAAGATGAAGAAAAGAAAATGGTTCCGAAACCGGAGGAGTCTTTCAGTGAAAAGGAGAGGCAAGAAGAAGAGGCAAACATACTACCTTATTTGCGGTACTTGCCTCAGTGGACCAGATGTGTCACAAAATAATCGTGAAATGTACTACGGCTAAAGAAGCCTGAACAATACCGCAGAGCCAGTTAAAAGAAAATGCATCAGTCAAAACCTCCAAACTTCAAAGACTGTCTCTACAATTTGACAACATTCACATGAATGTAGATGAAAACATTGATGTTTCCTACACTCGTTTTTGTGATGTCGTGAACGAGTGTTACATTCTTGGCGAAACTATCTCTGAAGAGAGGCAGATCTCAAAAATCATGAGAACTCTACGGGGACGATTTTCAGAAAAGAATCACGGTGCTAGAATCTTTTATGAAGATCAAGGAAATGATGCTAGATGATCTTATAGGAGAACTCCAAAAGTTCGAAATCAACAACAACTATGATTTAATCAAAGCCAAAGGGATCGCACCGAAAGTTGAAGTATCCCAAAAGCCGAAAGAAGAATCTGGAGATTTAGACACGGTTGGTTTTGCAGATACTATGGCTCTTCTAGCGCGGTTCAACAGCTCAGAAGGACCCGAAAAAAACTTTCTAGGAAACACTAGCAAAAATAATACTGGAGGTAAGAATATGCCTTCAAAATTAGTGGGGAACAAAAAGGAAAATGACTGATGTAGAAAATGCAAAGGTTTTGGTCATTATCAAGCTAAATGTCCAAACTTTCTGAGCAAGAGCAAAGCATACAAGCCACCAGAAGTGACTCAGAATCTGATGAGGAAACGCAACCTGAAGAGGCTGCTCAACATACAAGGAATATGGCACTCTGTAACTCCACGAAAGACTACACTTGTTTGATGGCTAATGTTCGATGCTCCAAGGAACATATTGGTAAAAATAAAGTGGACATCTCGGACTCTGATGATTCGTCGGATGAGTGCCCTACGGAAGAACAATTACTAGACATGTATGATGAAATATCCTTAAGGGCGAACAAGGCTGCTGTCATCATAAAATCCCTAGAAGCAAGAGTCAGACTCTATGGAAAAGGAGGAGATCCAAACACCTCTCCACAAGCTTAAGACATGTCCACAACAAAGACTACTCTACTGGAGAATGAACTAAAAATTGCCAAATAGGTAATCGGTTCAAAAGACATCTTAATAAGTTCATTGAAACAAGAGCTCTTTAATGTGCAAAAAGTCAGTGAGGACAAAGAGAAAGATATACAAATGCTCAAAACAGAGCTTTCAAGAGTAATGACCAGAATTAAAGAGCCACCTATTAACAACACTAGTAGGTGGTTCGCAGGACATTCATTTAGGAAAAAGGGTAAAGGTAAAGAGGTATGACACTCTGGTGAATTTTTCGGAAATGGTTCTAGTTATGAATGAACAATGTTGGGACACGGGCAAAAAGATCATGCTATTCATTCTGACCAAGAACACTCTATCTCAAATTCACACTCTCGACAAGAGAACTTTAAATTTGTCCCTATTTGTCACTACTGTAGTGTTGAAGGACATATTCGTCCTAACTATAATAGGATGCTATATGACTTATACTCTAGCAAAGTAACCTTCAGGGACATCTATAAGGTTCAATTAAGATATACTCAAAACCAAATCCTAAAACAAAATTCGACTTGAGAAACCATAAACAAACCAAAATCTGGACTCAAAAGGGAAATAAATGCTTCACTCCCATTCTTGCTTTGAAGTTCAACTTTGAAGGAACTTGGTATTTTGACAGTGGATGTTCGAGATAATGACTGGTGTACGAACAAATCTGACATGTTTGTCCCTGTGAACAAAACAAGGTAATCGGAATAGGAACCTTGAATGTCATTGGAATGCCTAATCTAGAGGGAGTCATGCTTGTTGAGAATCTAACAACCAATCTAATAAGCATTAGCCAACTCTGTGATAAAGGATTGACTGTTAGATTTACACAAGATAAATAATTGTATTCCCAGTGGTACCATGCAGATCATTGTTACATATTGGACCTTGATAACTCTTGTCACTTTAGTTTCTTAAGAGTAACCGAGATTTGGCACCAATAACTTAGACATATTAACTATGATCATTTAGTAAAATTATCTAACTCACAGGTTGTTCGAGGTTTACCCAAACTGAAAAAGAAAGTCCTTCACACGTGAGGATCGTGTCAATTTGGAAAATAGAAACATACTTTGCACAAGGCTATACATGATGTTCTTACTAAATAGGAACTTGAATTTCTCCACATGGACCTAATGAGTCTCGTAAAGACTGAAAGTATCAGTGGTAAGAAGTTTTTCTTTGTGTGTGTTGATGACTTTTCACGATATACATGGGTTTTTTCATTAAAGAAAAGTCTGAAACTTTTGAAGTATTCAAAACCTTGTGTTTAAAATTGGAAAATGAGAAGAAATGTGGCATTTCCAAAATCAAATCAGATCATGGTCCTGAATTTGAAAATTCCCTATTTAGTGATTTTTGTGCCTCCAATGGCATTCCTCATGAATTTTCTACACCTAAGACTCCTCAGCAAAATGAGGTTGTTGAGAGGAAGAACATAACACTTTAGGAAATGGCTAGAGTCATGTTTGCATCTAAAGGAATCTCTCAAAGATGGTGGGCAGAAGCTGTAAATACAGCTTGTTATCTCATCAGTCTGGTGTACTTGAGGAAAGGTATGGGCATCACGCCATATCAAATTTGGAAGGTAAAACACCTAACCTAAGTCATCTTCATGTATTGGATGTAAGTGCTACATTTACAAAGACAGTTAACCTCTTGGGAAGTTCAACTTTAAAAGTGATCTTGGTTACTCTAACAATAGTTGAGCTTACAGAGTCTACAATCTTAGAACTCATATAGTCATGGAAAGTGTCAATGTTGTCTTAAACTAACACATCAGAACTTCTGTTGATCATGATACCTTGGGGCCCATTCAGATTGACTTGAGCGCCCCCTGAAGTTCCTTCTCCAAAAAGAACTGGATGCAAAAAACACCGATGAATGTTTGCAGAATAAATCTAATCCTAAACGGGATCCACATGCCAAAATTCAAAAAGACCATCCGAGTGATCTGGTCATAGAGCAACTGAATGAAGGTATGGAAACAAGAGATAAACCTAAACCTGATTATAGGAAAATGATGGGAAACTCTTATTTTGCTTGCTATACTTCTATCATTTAGCCTAAAAATGTTAAGGAAGCACTAACCGGTGAATGTTGGATTAAGGCAATGCAGGAGGAATTGGAGCAATTTGAGAGAAATAATGTCTGGGAACTTGTTTCTAGACAAAAAAACTCCAATGTAATCGGAGCCAAATGGATTTTTCGTGACAAATCTGATGAATTTGATAATATCACTAGGTAAAAGACCAGACTAGTTGCCCAAGGATACACTCAAGTGGAGGGCATTGATTTTGAAGAAACTTTTGCTCCTGTGGCACGATTAGAGTTTGTTAGGATGTTACTTTCCATTGCTTGCATTAAAAACTTCATTCTTTATCACATGGGTGTCGAGAGTGCCTTATTAAACGATTTTTTGATAGAAATTACCTTTGTGTTGAACAACCCAAAGGGTTCGAAGATCCCTTTTATCCTAATCACGTTTACAAACTAAAAAAGGCTCTGTACAGACTCAAACAGGATCCTAGAGCCTGGTATGAGAGACTGGCACAGTTTCTTCTTGATCAAGGCTACAAACGTGAGTGAGTTAACAAAACTCTGTTCATCAAAGTATGAACAAAGACATTATCATAGCATAGATCTATGTAGATGATATTGTCTTTGGGCCTACTTCCAAAGCCAAGGTCAATGAGTTTGTTCACAATGTGTCTAGGGAGTTTGAGATGAGTATGGTAGGAGAACTATCTTATTTCTTGGATTGCAGGTCTAACAAAGTAAGAGTGGAATCTTTGTTCATCAAACAAAATATGCCAAGAATCTAGTAAAAAAGTTCGGTCTTGAAGGGGCGAAACACCCAGACACTCCAATGGGAACAAACGTTAAGCTGTCTAAAGATCTTTCTGGAAATTCCGTTGACCGTACTCTCTATAGAAGCATGATAGGAATTTTGCTGAACTTAACTGCCAGTCATCCTGACATTTGTTTTAGAGTATGTTTGTTTTCCAGGTATCAAGCTAATGCTAAGGAGTCACACTTAATAATTGTGAAATGTATTATAAAATACGTTGGAGGAACTTTCTGACTTTGGCAATCATTATTCTCGTGAGACTAACGCCAGTTTAGCTGGATATTGTGATTCAGATTAGGCTGGTGATATTGATGAAGATCCTATGCCCTTTTGAATTTAAGCCATCGCAGAAGTACATCAGGAGGTTGTTTTTTTGTAGGTAACAACCTCTTGTGTCCTAGATGAGTAAAAAATAAAACAATATATTTCTGTCAACTACCGAGGCCGAATACATTACTGCGGGTAGTTGCTACGCGCAGCTTATCTGGATGAAGCGGATGCTTCTTGATTATGGGTTTGGCCTTAATTCTGTAAATCTGTTTTGTGATAACACCAACGCTATTAACATTTCTAAAAATCCAGTTTAACATTCTCGAACAAAACATATTGACATCCGATATCACTTCAGTCGAGAATTGGTTGAGGAAGGAACAATAATTTTGGAACATGTTTGGTACGCGATTGTCGTGTGTCGCTACCAAATTAATTAGTATAGAAATATATATTAACCTTAGCTTACAACTCTAACTAGTAGAGTGGCAAGTAAGGGTCGATCCCACGAGGAACGGTCGAACAATTTTGCTTTATTGTATTAAACTATTATGATAAAGAAATATAATGTAAATAAACTAGAAAAACAATAAAGAAGTTTGGGGGGGGGGGGGATTTTAACGAAATAACAACTAACACCTAAATATCTATTAAGCAAACTAAATAACAATTACTCTAAGAATACTTAACAATTTAACAATTCAAATAAATAAAGACAAATAGAATGATTTTTTCGGTTTTTGGTTGTCAAATAATAAAACGATTCACCCTTGATCATGTTTCACCTTGGTCTTGGACGATTTATACAACTATTGTTAATACCCAATTAGTTAGCCTTAGAACTCCTACTCCAAGATTGATAACAAGCTCTACCAATCTTGTTGTCTCTTAAGTATGATTAATCAAAATAAGCTCTTCAATTAATCCTACTCAACTTATCAAATCCTAAAACAAGCTCTTTAAGAATCAATAGTCGAGTGCATTAAGATTTAAGGCAACGGAGTAGATTCGACATAAAACTTGTAAGTTCGGTTATAGTGGTCGAACTCTATGTTATTCCCAATAAAATAAATCTATTGTTTGCTACATGGGAATCGAAAATCCTAAAATTACGGATTAGTAATTTTCAATTCTAGAAACACACAAACAAATATCCAAATGGGTGATCAAACCACAATTCAATTCATAAGTGTGAGTCAATAATCCCAAATAACATAGAACACAAAGCATAATCCAATCGGTAATATTAACCGCAATAATCACATAAATGTCTTAAACTCAAGGTTCAAATGATCAAGAGTGAATTTTAGGGTGCTAGCCACCCATTACAACTATTACAAAGATAAAGCAAGAGAAAATCAAAGAAAACATGAAAATAAGATAGCAGGAACTAAAAGACAGGATTGATTGATCTTGATCTTCAATCCCCTTCCAATCCTTTGCTTCCAATGGGGAATAGTGGCTGAATATGTATGGGGGATGGGTTCAAGGTTAGGTCAAAATAAAAAATGACCATATATATATAGAGGAAAAGGTGTTGGGCTGAAAAATGGGCAAAAACATGTTTCAGGATTAAAACAGGAGGCCGCGCCGCGGCCGTGGGACACAATTGGCCGCGGGCGTTGTGAAAATAAGGGTTTGGGCCAATTTGGGGCCATGGCCAAGGTCTTGAACCGCCACGGCCGAGATCTGGTTGGGCTGGATTTTACCCATTTTCTGGATAATTCGCCACGGCCGTGGCCTGAATTCCGCCTCGGCCTAGGCGCTGAAGGCTGAATTTTGGCCATCTTCTGGACGATTTACCACGGCCGTGGCCTTGATTTTGCCTCGGCCGAGGCGCTGAAGGCTGAATTTTAGCCATCTTCTGGACAAATTACCACGGCCGTGGCATAAGACACGGGCGTGGCATTAGCAATGCGGGCAAGGTCCCCTGTTTTTCCTTGTTTTCTTTTCCTTTTGAGCTCGAATTGTCAACTTGAGATCTTCGAACCCATTTTTCTGCCTTAATTCACCTGTGTTGACATGAAAATGAACTAAACACGTCAAACTGCCCAATAACACAAATATACACGATACACGATCAAATATGCATGAAAATATCATTAAAACGACACTTAAAGCGACCTAAAATGCATGCATGATCACGTGTACCAAATCTCCCCAAACATGAACCTCTGTTCGTCCTGAACAGATCAAAGCAAAGAAAAAGAAAATAGGACACGTGTTAGGGAAGATTTAAGTGGCGAATTCAGTGTCAGACGACGTTTTCAGAAACAAGGCAATCATGATAAGATGAGCATATGTGATATAACGGCTTCCGCTACTTTTGAGACTTGAAAAACTCTCAACTAAAGATCCTCACCGGGTGAGTGTATCTCTCGACTCTCAAGTGTATCAAATAGGTAGTGTTTTTCGCTCACATTGAAATGCAGACAACGATAACCATATGCTTGCCAATCTTCTAAATCCGAATTTGTACTCGACATGTGTGACAAAGAATAAAAAATATCTTATTTTTGGTTATAATGTTGGCTTGAGGTAAGGTGGGATAGATATGAGCACAAGTGATTAATTCTTAGACTAACTGAGTTAGCTACTCTCAATCACCCCTCAAACAACATTCACTCTTCCTCACTCTCTCACTTCCCTAGTAAACCAATCCTAAATTGATTTCTTCACCCTACTACAAACTCACAACCTAAATGCTCTTTTTTTTTTATTTATTATTTTTTTTTTCTCTTCATTTCTCCCTTTGGTATGTTTTCTTTCGAATTTTGTTTCCAACTTGAGAACACCGGTAAAAAAGAACATTTATATTACTAGTCTCTCCTAATCGAAAGCAGTGAACTAAATATATACAATCGACTTTTTCTTTCTTTTTCTGATTTTCGATTTTTTTTTTTTTACAAATTATTTTCAAACACTAGGAGAGACTAGTTTTCTCAATTCTTTGCCTATTGTTTCAATTCCTTTTACCCTTCAATATTCGCAATAGTTTACCCCTTTCAATCCCAAATTTACCCGACTACCTTCCAACCACCTCCCTCATACTCAAGTAGTCCAATTAAGGTCAAAGGCTAAATCGAAAGGTACTTGGCTTGTAGAGTTGGGCTGTCAAACAAGAGGCTAAAAGCTCAAGGGATTAACTAGAGGCAAATTTTCGATCTTTTGGTGAAAAAGGGTGTATTTTCAAGTTTGAAATAGGCTTAAGTCGAGAATTGCCTAAGATCATTTTCAATGTCACACACCAAATCATTCAAAATAAAGAATCAAGGCAAGTTCTAGAGACAACTAGATGCACTCAATGAATTTCACACCGAAAGAAAGTTTAAATCACTCCAATTGTGGGAGTATCTTTTAAGGCTAAAAAACTCACTAGGCAACAATTTGATCAAAAGTTTTGAATGTAAGCTCAATTTCTTCCCATAGCCTATCATGCTCTACCATGAGCCAAATTTTAAATTTTGATAAAAAAATTTGTCATCATTAACCGTTTGCCACATTTTCATTCTAATTTGGTCCAATCAACTTTTCCAAGCGGCCAAATCCATACACCTACCACCCCCTCCCCAAACTTGATTGAAAATCAAAGTTTGTGGAAAGAAAGGGTACGGATTGGTGCTTAATGAACTCAACCATTTATTCACCACTTTACAGTTTATTAAAAATGCAACAGACTAATCCATACAAAGATACCAAACCATTTCAAGTCTAATAAATCCAAAAGACAATAGAGTAGCATATGGAAAGTTAAACTCTTGGGCTGCCAATACGTTCACCTACCAAGACTTCCCCAAACTTGGTTAAAAACCAAAGTTTGTGAGGAAGAAAGGGTACGAATTGGTGTCCTAACTCACAGTGGTTTTTGGGCTTCTTCAATCCCATTTGGTGCTATCTCCTTGAATTTCACGGATTGGTCGGTTCCTCATCATCATAGTCTCTGCACTCTGGCACATGGCCGTGGCCGAGGCGCATAGCGTTCCACGGCCGTGGCAAATGATCGAGCCTACCGCGGGCGTGGCACTGATATCCCACGGCCGTGGCAATTCTTCCAGTGGGCTTCAGGGTTTTCGGGCATGAATGGCCTCGGGCGTGGTCTGGGAACACCATGGGCGAGGCTCTGCTTCTCCGCGGCCGTGGGCTTCACTTGCCTCGGCCGTGGCCTTTTGTCCAGAATGGGTTCACATTTTTCACTTCTTTGTGCCACGACCGTTTCACATAAAAGCCTCGGGCGAGGCATACTTCGCCACGATCATGGTGTTTCTCCAGGGTAATTCCTCCATTGTGGACTCCTTCACCCCCATTTCACACCATCTCTTTGAATGGCTTGTTTGGTACCTACACACGTTTTAACTAAAACAATTCAAAATACTAAAATAATAGTAAAGCTACTAAACTATGACTTTAAAATGCGAGAAAACGAGTAACCGCCGGATTGCCTCCCGACAAGCGCCTTTGTTTAACATCGTTGGCTCGACGGAAGCTCTTTTAGCTCAGTGGTGGGTGTTCTACTCGTTCTTCTTCACATGAACTTTCTTGATAGCTTTCGAAATACGGTTTGAGCAAATGTCCATTCACTTTAAAAATCTTGCCCGTTTTACCGCTTTCTATCTTAATGGTCCCATGTGAAAATACCTTCTTGACAATGAATGGTCCAATCCATCTGGATCGAAGCTTTCCAGAAAACAATTTTAACCTTGAGTGGTACAAAAGTACCTTCTCTCCAACCACGAAATTTTTTCGGGAAATTCTTGCATCATGAAAGGCCTTGGTTTTCTCCTTATATATCAATGCATTTTCGAAAGCCTCATTCCGAATTTCTTCTAGCTCTTGGAGTTGAAGTTTCCGGTGCACACCCGCCTCATCTAAGCTCATGTTGCATCTCTGGATGGTCCAATAGGCTTTGTGCTCGAGTTCAACCGGAAGATGGCATGGTTTGCCATAAACAAGGCGATATGGGGACATACCTATAGGGGTTTTGTAGGCGGTCCGGTATGCCCATAAAGCATCATCAAGCCTCAAACTCTAGTCCTTCCGGTTTGGTTGGACGGTTTTCTCTAGCACTAACTTGATCTCTCGATTTGAAGTCTCAGCTAGCCCATTCTTTTGTGGATGATATGGAGTAGACACTTTATGCCAAACTGAATATTTCTTGAAGAGTGCTTCGATGGTCCGGTTGCAAAAGTGTGTACCCCTATCACTTACGATGGCCCTCAGGATTCCAAATCTAGCAAATATGTTGGACTTGACGAAATCCGAAACAACCCTTGAATCATTCGTAGGAGTAGCCCTTGCTTCCATCCATTTAGACACATAGTCCACGGCCAAAAGGATATAAAGATTCCCATAAGAAGATGGGAATGGGCCCATGAAATCCATGCCCCAAACGTCGAAAATTTCGCATATCATGATTGGCTGTTGGGGCATTTGATTCCTTTGTGAGATGTTCCCCGTCTTTTGACAGTTGTCACATGATTTGCAAAAAGTATAGGCATCCTTGAACAAGGTTGGCCAACAGAACCCACTCTCGAGAACCTTGTGTGATGTCCTCTTTGGACCAATGTGTCCCCCACATGCATAGGAGTGACAAAAAGCAAGTATCGATTGAGCCTCTGCTTCTGGAATACACCTTCGTATCACTTGATTTGAACCATGTTTCCATAAATACGGATCATCCCAAAAGTAGTGTTTCGCCTCGCTTTTCAACCTATCTCTTTGGGCCCTGTTCATGCTATCGGGGTATACTTCTCTCACTAAGTAATTTTCCAAGTTGGCATACCATGGGACACTCGAATCTGATGCCATGAATAACTGCTCATCTAGGAAGCTCTCCTTCAGGGGCACTTCGTCCTCCTCTTGTATCAATCGACTTAAGTGATCAACCACCGAATTTTCCTTTCCCTTCTTGTCTTTGATTTCCAAATCAAATTCTTGAAGTAGCAAAATCCATTTTAATGAGTCTTGGTTTAGCTTCCTTCTTTGATAATAGAAACCGAAGAGCTGCATGATTAGAAAAAACGATAATCTTAGTACCAAGCAGATATGATCTAAACTTTTCTAAAGCAAAAACTATGGCCAAGAGTTTTTTTTCTGTGGTAGTATAGTTTGCTTGTGCCGAATTTAGGGTCCTTGAGGCATAGTAGATCACATGGGCTGCTTTTTCCTTCTATTGCCCCAATACAGATCCCACTGCATAGTCGCTTGCATCGCACATTATCTCGAACGGCAGTGTCCAATCCGGAGGTTGGATAATGGGGGCGATGTAAGGGCATCCTTGAGCTGATCAAAGGTGATCTTGCAATCAGTCGACATCTCAAATTCAACGTCCTTTTGCAATAGCTGACACAGAGGGGCAGAGATCTTTGAAAAATCCTTAATGAAATGCCTATAGAAACCTGCATGGCTAAGAAACGATCGCACTTCTCGCACAGTTGCGGGAAGATCACCTTTAGATTTATCAACTTCAATGCCTTTTGATGAAATTATATGCCCAAGAACGATGCCTTGCTCAACCATAAAATGACATTTCTCCCAATTCAAAATAAGATTTGTTTCTATGCACCTTTTCAAAATTTTAGTAAGATTATCTAGGCATTTTTCGAAAGACTCACCATACACGCTAAAATCGCCCATGAAAACTTCAATAATATGCCCGACATATTCAGAAAAGATACTTACCATGCACCGTTGACAGGTGGCCGGAGCATTGCATAGCCCAAATGGCATTCTCCTCCTTGCAAAGGTACCGAAGGGATATGTAAAAGTGGTCTTCTCTTGATCTTCTGGGGAAGTGGCTATTTGAAAATACCCGGAGTATCCATCCAAGAAGCAGTAGAAGGAATGCTCGGCCAACCTCTCGAGCATTTGGTCAATGAATGGCAAAGGGAAGTGATCTTTGTGGGTCATGGCGTTCAGTTTGCGGTAATCTATGCACACCCTACACCCGGTTTGCAAACGGGTGGGAACCAATTCCCCGTCTTTATTCTCCACTACCGTCACTCCCGACTTTTTGGGTACGACTTGTGTAGGGCTCACATATTTGCTATCCGATATAGGGTAGATAATCCCAACATCGAGTAGCTTGATGATTTCCTTCTTCACCACCTCCATCATAGGTAGGTTAAGTCGCCTTGGAGTTCCCGACTTGGTTTTGAATCCTCCTCAAGTAGAATGCAGTGCATACAAAGAGATGGACTAATGCCTTTGATGTCGGCAATAGTCCAACCAGTCGCTTCCTTGTGTTCTCCAAGGACCTCTATCAAGGATGCTTCTTGGCTTGGAGACAACTTGGATGAGATGATCACCGGTAGTGTCTCATTCGCTCCTAGGTAAGCATACTTCAAGTGGTCGGGAAGAGACTTGAGCTCAAGAGTCGGGGCCTCCACTGTAGAAGGTAACATCTTCTTGTGTGTATCCGGAAGTGGGATGAACTTTTGCACATATTTTGGTGGGGACGACTTAGGTGTATGCATCTGTGCCACTGTTTCCATCAATGCCTCATTAGTCTGCCAAACCTCTTCTTTTTCCTCCTCTAGATGAGTGGTAAGCGCAACTTCCATTGGGTCCCTACATGACAACAGAAATAACTCTTCCACAAGTGGATCAATAACGTCAATGGAAAATACGGAATGAACATCCTCCGGGAACTGCATTGCATAAAAGATATTGAAATTGACAATTTGACCATCAAATTCCATCGTGAGGGTGCCCTCACGAACATCGATCATGGTTTGGGAAGTATTTAGAAATGGTCTTCCCAACAAGATCGGTGTGGGCATTGATGGATCGCTTTGCATGTCCAAAACATAGAAATCAGCGGGAAACACGAGTTCGTCAACTTCAACTAGCACGTCCTCGATCACCCCAACGGGATACGAAGTGCTTTGGTCGGCTAGTTGAATGACGACTCTTGTTTCCTTGAGTGGTCCCATATTTAAAGAGTGAAAAATTGAACGAGGCATAACATTGATTGATGCTCCTAGGTCTAGCAAAGCATGTTCAATCCGTTGGTTGTTTATTTTGCAAGGAATAACAAACATACCGGGATCTTTGCATTTCTGTGGGAGCTTTTTCTGGAAAACCGCAGAAACATTTTGCCCCATGATCACTCTTTCATTCCCCTTGAGCTTCCTCTAGTTAGTGCACAAGTCCTTGAGGAACTTAGCATATCTCGGAATTTACTTAACGGCATCAATCAAAGGGATGTTTACTTCCACCTTCCGAAACACTTCTAGAATGTCCCGATCCTTGTTTCTATCTATTACCCTCTTGATTTGACTTGGGAAGGGAAGTGGTGGAGTAGGAATAGGCTGTTCAGGGGCCACGGCCGAGGATTTAGTGGCCGCGGCCGTGGTGATTATTCCAGATTGGTGGCCTGTTTATTGCGGAAGAAGGCTGCGGTCGTGGCAGTCAGAGGCCGCGGCCTGTTGGAATTATATCTATTATAATACTCTTGTAGAAATTAATATAATTAATCTCTTTCCCTAGGACCCTTCTTGGTTGTCATAATTTGTATCTTTATTAATTAACCCTAGAGATGGATCTATAAATTTATATAAACCCTAACATGCGCCTATAACACACAAGAGTTAAGGATTCGACCTGATAGTTGTTTACACAAGAGGTCGATTTCTGATTGAATGATTTCTGACTCCCGTCTTAACATTCTGGACTGTATCCCCTACTCAATCCTCAACGCCGGATGGACGGCGAACCTTGAAGAATTCCAAGTGGGAAGGAACACCTTAAACCGCCGCCGCCTACTCTCTCTTTCTCTATATTCAGTGATCTTTTTGAGTGTTAATACTTCTTTTTCACAGAATGAGAGACCATGTATTTATAATACATGATTGAGTGTGGGCCAAGCCTGGTAGTTTAATTCCTTCTAGGATTAGGAATTTAATTCCTTATTAGGAATTTAATTCTCTATTCCTACTTGGATTAGGAGTCTATATGGGCCAGTCCAGGGATCAAATACAAGAAATAAAGATGGCCTAACTATGAATTAATTCTTCCTTGTTCAGCCCAGAACATAATTAATTCATAAATATTAATTCATTCCACTAGAGAATTAATACTGACTTACCCCTTTATTCCCGAGTTGAGTGGGGGCTTGAATCAGACTTAATTAATCCCCGTATTTAAGATATCGAATATCTATTAATTAATTAAAGCCTCTGACATCTTAAATCAATTAATTTCTTATTTATTTCTTAAGTAGTACCACTCAACCTTATTATTGTACCTGAACTTAATCAACCTGCAGGGTTTAGTACAATAAACCTTTTGAGCTCCTTAAGGGGATATCATCATCCTAAACGGATACGCTTACTTAAATACAAATTACCAATTATTATATGCAAGTTGCTGTCACCCAAAATACATAGTATAAAAGTTATATCTTAACTCTTGCCCATAGTAAATCAAAGTGACACACAAACAAGCATTCATAACTGTAATCTTATTTAGGCTTTAGATTATTATAAGTCACCGGGATCTCTAGTTCTTCAGTAAGGTCAGGCAGAAGAACATATCTCACTGTGATCCTATCAATACGTAAATACGTACCAGTATAAGTAAATAGTCAAGATAAACTATTTCTACTTAATACTGCAGCCTAAACCAACAACTCGTCCTCAAGTTGTCTAAGCTGTGATTTACATTTTATATCTGTTTAAGTTTAACCAATCATATGATCTTCTGTGATCTTCAACACACCATAGGATCTACTTATTTGAAAGAGATATGGGGACACATACATAGTGAAAATGCAAATATAATCAGATAGGAGATAAACAGTGAATAACTGGAAACATTGTATATAAAAAGTTTTTCTTTCAGTATACATATCCAACACGGCCGAGGTGTCAACCACGGGCAAGGCAACTGTCACCTCGGGCGTGGTAATTCTTCCAGTAGGCTTTCCTTCGAATTGCTCAATTTGACCACGACCGAGGTCTCCTTGTGCCTCGGTCGTAGCATGTTCTTCAGTAAAGTTTCCCTCTTTTTCATCTTCCTCTTCACCCCCAAAGTGATGCCCGGACTTGTTAGACTCTCCAAGCACCACCCTGCTCCTCAAGGTGATTGGGGCCTCCACTGTAGAAGCTAATATCTTCTTGTGTGTATCCGGAAGTGGGATGAACTTTTGCGCATATTTTGGTGGGGACGACTTAGGTGTATGCATATGTGCCACTGTTTCCGTCAATGCCTCATTAGTCTGCCAAACCTCTTCTTTTTCCTCCTCTAGATGAGTGGTAAGCGCAACTTCCATTGGGTCCCTACATGACAACTAAAATAACTCTTCCACAAGTGGATCAATAACGTCAATGGAAATACGGAATGAACATCCTCCGGGAACTGCATTGCATCAAAGATATTGAAATTGACAATTTGACCATCAAATTCCATCGTGAGGGTGCCCTCACGAACATCGATCATGGTTTGGGAAGTATTTAGAAATGGTCTTCCCAACAAGATCGGTGTGGGCATTGATGGATCGCTTTGCATGTCCAAAACATAGAAATAAGCGGGAAACACGAGTTCATCAACTTCAACTAGCACGTCCTCGATCACCCCATCGGGATACGAAGTGCTTCGGTCGGCTAGTTGAATGACGACTCTTGTTTCCTTTAGTGGTCCCATATTTAAAGAGTGAAAAATTGAACGAGGCATAACATTGATTGATGCTCCTAGGTCTAGCAAAGCATGTTCAATCCGTTGGTTGTTTATTTTGCAAGGAATAACAAACATACCGGGATCTTTGCATTTCTGTGGGAGCTTTTTCTGGAAAATCGCTGAAACATTTCGCCCCATGATCACTCTTTCATTCCCCTTGAGCTTCATCTTGTTAGTGCACAAGTCCTTGAGGAACTTAGCATATCTCGGAATTTACTTAACGGCATCAATCAAAGGGATGTTTACTTCCACCTTCCGAAACACTTCTAGAATGTCCCGATCCTTGTTTCTATCTATTACCCTCTTGATTTGACTTGGGAAGGGAAGTGGTGGAGTAGGAATAGGCTGTTCAGGGGCCACGGCCGAGGCTTTAGTGGCCGCGGCCATGGTGATTCTTCTAGATTGGCGGCCTGTTTGTTGCTGAAGAAGGCTGCGGTCGTGGCAGTCAGAGGCCGCGGCCTGTTGGAATTATATCTATTATAATAATCTTGTAGAAAGTAATATAATTAATCCCTTTCCCTAGGACCCTTCTTGGTTGTCATAATTTGTATCTTTATTAATTAACCCTAGAGATGGATCTATAAATTTATATAAACCCTAACATGCGCCTATAACACACAAGAGTTAAGGATTCGACCTGATAGTTGTTTACACAAGAGGTCGATTTCTGATTGAATGATTTCTGACTCCCGTCTTAACCTTCTGGACTGTATCCCCTACTCATTCCTCAACGCCGGATGGACGACGAACCTTGAAGAATTCCAAGTGCGAAGGAACACCTTAAACCGCCGCCGCCTACTCTCTCTTTCTCTCTATTCAGTGATCTTTTTGAATGTTAATACTTCTTTTTCACAGAATGAGAGACCATGTATTTATAATACATGGTTGAGTGTGGGCCAAGCCTGGTAGTTTAATTACTTCTAGGATTAGGAATTTAATTCCTTATTTGAAATTTAATTCTCTATTCCTACTTGGACTAGGAGTCTATATGGGCCAGTCCAGGGATCAAATACAAGAAATAAAGATGGGCCTAACTATGAATTAATTCTTCCTTGTTCAGCCCAGAACATAATTAATTCATAAATATTAATTCATTCCACTAGAGAATTAATACTGACTTACCCCTTTATTCCCGAGTTGAGTGGGGGCTTGAATCAGACTTAATTAATCCCCGTATTTAAGATATCGAATATCTATTAATTAATTAAAGCCTCTGACATCTTAAATCAATTAATTTCTTATTTATTCCTTAAGTAGTACCACTCAACCTTATTATTGTACCTGAACTTAATCAACCTGCAGGGTTTAGTACAATAAACCTTTTGAGCTCCTTAAGGGGATATCATCATCCTAAACGGATACGCTTACTTAAATACAAATTACCAATTATTATATGCAAGTTGCTGTCACCCAAAATACATAGTATAAAAGTTATATCTTAACTCTTGCCCATAGTAAATCAAAGTGACACACAAACAAGCATTCATAACTGTAATCTTATTTAGGCTTTAGATTATTATAAGTCACCGAGATCTCTAGTTCTTCACTAAGGTCAGGCAGAAGAACATATCTCACTGTGATCCTATCAATACGTAAATACGTACCAGTATAAGTAAATAGTCAAGATAAACTATTTCTACTTAATACTGCAGCCTAAACCAACAACTCGTCCTCAAGTTGTCTAAGCTGTGATTTACATTTTATATTTGTTTAAGTTTAACCAATCATATGATCTTCTGTGATCTTCAAAACACCATAGGATCTACTTATTTGAAAGAGATATGGGGACACATACATAGTTAAAATGCAAATATAATCAGATAGGAGATAAACAGTGAATAACTGGAAACATTGTATATAAAAAGTTTTTCTTTTAGTATACAAATCCAACACAGCCGAGGTGTCAACCACGGGCGAGGCAACTGTCACCTCGGGCGTGGTAATTCTTCCAGTAGTCTTTCCTTCGAATTGCTCAATTTGACCACGACCGAGGTCTCCTTGTGCCTCGGTCGTGGCATGTTCTTCAGTAAAGTTTCCCTCTTTTTCATCTTCCTCTTCACCCCCAAAGTGATGCCCGGGCTTGTTAGACTCTCCAAGCACCACCCTGCTCCTCAAGGTGATTGCACTAACGTTTTTGGGATTGAATTCTGGTTGAGCCGGAAGTTTGCCACGATTTGTACTTTCAAGTCTCGATACTGCCGAAGCTATCTGACTAACTTGATTCTCTATGCTCTAAAATCTCGAACTCGATTCTTTTTGCAATTGAAGCGTGCTAGTAGCTAAGCTTTTAACAATGTCCGAAAGAGATGGATCATAGGCTAACTGCTCGGGTGGCTGTCTTTGCTGGAACATTCCCCTAGGAAAAGGGGGTCGATTATGCCCACTGTGATCACCTTGTTGATTCATGCTTGGATTCTGATTGCCATATTTGAAATTCGGATGGTCCCTCCATCCCGGGTTATATGATTGTGAATAAAGATCATACTTCCTCCCGGATGAGTTAGGATTGAAGTTGTGAACCGCATTGGCATGGGCCTCCATCTCTTCTCTGAGAATAGGGCAAGTGTCAGTGGAGTGCTCGTTTACCTGGCAGATTCTGCAAGGTTTTGTAGTTGGAGTGCCAACCGAGATCACTTTCTTCACCAAGTCGGTGAGCTAGTCCAATCTTTCTTCCACAGTTGAATCGATAACATCTTTGACTCCCCTCACTGGTTCTCTACAACCGAACTGTTGAGTGTTGGCGGCCATCTTGGAAATCAATGCCCGGGCCTCAGTTGGGGTCTTGTCGGCTAGAACCCCTCATACCAATACTGAATTAGCAACTGCGGAGTGATTTGATGTGGCGGGCAACTTCCTACAAGCCTCTTAAATCTTTCCCAGTACTCATACAATGTTTCCCCCTGCATTTGCCTTACTCCATTAATTTCTTTTCGTATGTTGGTGGCTCGAGAAGCTGAGAAATACTTTTTAAGAAACTGTGTTTCTATCCCAAGTAGTAATGGAATCCGATGGAAAGTAGTACAACCAGTCTCTAGTAACCCTTGTGTTGGCCAATTCCTTCATTGTTCTTTCTTGACCTTGATCTTCAACTATTTCTTCTAAGTTGGTGATCTCTTCACCCCTTAAATTCAATACTTCAACTCCTTCTTGGACTTGCTCCAAATCTCGAGCTCTCCTTCTTAATTCTAATTCATGTTCTACAATATCAAGTTCAAATAACAATCATTTTCTCCTTGCGAATGCAAGAACATTCACTACGAGTAAACAAAAATAAAGAAACAAAGTAAGATTATAAAATTAATAATCTAAATAAGAAAATAACTATATATGTAATTAACCATGATGCTTGATCAACAAATCAACACTATTCTATTGCCGTTTCCCGGCAACGGCGCCAAAATTTGGTACGCGATTGTTGTGTGTCGCTACCAAATTAATTAGTATAAAAATATATACTTAACCTTAGCTTACAACTCTAACTAGTAGAGTGGCAAGTAAGGGTCGATCCCACGAGGAACGGTCGAACAATTTTGCTTTATCGTATTAAATGGTAAAAAACGTGTTTCAGGATTAAAACAGGGGGCCGCGCCGCGGCCGTGGGACACAATTGGCCGTGGGTGTGGTCAAGATAAGGGTTTGGGCCAATTTAGGGCCATGGCCGAGGTCTTAAACCGCCACGGCCGAGGTCTGGTTGGGCTGGATTTTACCCATTTTCTGGATAATTCGCCACGGCCGAGGCGCTGAAGGATGAATTTTGGCCATCTTCTGGACAAATTACCACGGCCATGAACTAGTTAGCCTCGGCCGTGGTATAAGACACAGGCGTGGCATTAGCAACGCGGGCAAGGTCCCCTGTTTTTCCTTGTTTTCTTTTCGTTTTGAGCTCGAATTGTCAACTTGAGATCTTCGAACTTGTTTTTCGGCCTTAATTCACCCATGTTGACATGAAAACGAACTAAACACGTCAAACTGCCCAATAACACAAATATGCACGATACACGATCAAATATGCATGAAAATATCATTAAAACGACACTTAAAGCGACCTAAAATGCATGCATGATCACGTGTACCAATGTTCCTCCACACGAAGAACTGGCCGACATTTTTACTAAGGCACTTGATTTAAATAGATTTTTAACATCAAGGAAGTCCCTAGGAATTTGCATTGCATAATTTACTTTTCTGTAAAAAAAAAAAAAAAAAAAATTCCTTTTTTGTATTACATCTAGGACTTCTTGCATTAGGCATCTATGGAAATCATGCACTAAAGATCTTTAAGATCATGGTTCTTATTGCCCATTGTTTTGCAGTCCAATATGTAGCTGGTAAGATTTTCTTTGAAAACCATCATATTCTTGGCAATCAACCTACAGTAAAAAACAGTGCAGTGAGAAACCGTTCATGTAAGGAAATAGGCTCTCATGCATATAAAATGACCGAGTGTGTAAAAGCTAATGACATGCACCGTATCTAGTAGAGTGTTGTTCTTGAAGAGGTTGGTGTTTGTTTCTTTTTTGAGTTGTACATCAGGTATCAAGAAGTAGTGGGGTGTCTTTTGGACAATAATTCCGATAGCTCTAAGTGAAAATTGATACTTCACTACATCACCAAGTAATGGGGTAGCTTTCAGGTGAAAATTTCGATAGCTCTAAATGAAAAGTGATGTTGACAATCATGAAGTAGTGGGGTAGCTTTCAGGTGAAAATTCCGATAGCTCTAAGTGAAACATGATTCGTCATCTAGGAAACCACAAACTAATGGTGTAGACTTCAGACGAAAATATTTTTGTTGTCTCTAAGTGAAGAGTGGCTTCCAATACAACTCAATTTATATACAGAAAAAGAGAAAAAAAAAACGAATTATATTAATGCCACCATAATTGATGCATGAAGGTTCTATCAAAGACCCACTCTCTGATCGCACCCCCAACGACCGAATATGGGGTGGTCATATCTGGTTCCACCAAACGAACCACTAACATGAAGTTTCCTGGTCTTGAGTTTGTGCCTCCTGTTGCGCCACTCACTGGAACTCGAAAGTCCTCGCATCTTGCAAAGAGGAAAGAAAAGAAGACTGCACTAGCAAAAGGGAAGGGGAAACAGAAGATGCATCCTGACCCCGAAACTAATCCATTTGAAAAAGAGTGAGCATTCTCTAAAGAATTCTACACTCCTCTCGCTGAAACCAGGTTTCAATCTTTTTCCATCATGGGACTTTGGGGTGAGAAAAATCTGGATATTCATTCTTTTAAGCACTACAATATCCTTGCTCTTATTACTACTATAGGACTTGATAGCACGATCTGAGAAGTCAATCGTTTTTGTGGAATTATTGTGAAAGAAATCTATGCAAATTTGACCCACCCCATCATTGACCCCTCATCTCCTAGATTTCACAAAGTATTTTGCAGGAATGTCATCTTTAATTTCTCTCTTGATATAATAAACTCATACTATGGTCTAGCTAGTCCACCAGAATATGAACCGGTGGAGGACATGGACTTGGTTGCCACCATAATCACATGGAACAAAGTAGCTCAGTGGCTGAGTTCTGGCTTGTAACCAGCTAACCTTACGCTTGCAACATGCTTAACAAGATTGGGATGCAAAATTGGACACCAACTGCTCACAAATCTTCTCTCAATCCTACCCATGGGGCTTTCATCTTTCGTATTCTGACTCGGAAACATATCAATTTTGGTGAGCATGCATTTCAAACTATTGTTGAGTTTGTTGGTCGTCCTGAATCACGAAAGAAGCTTCCTTTTTCGAGCTAAATTTGGGCTATCATTGTCAAGCAAAAAGTCTTCAATGATGATCGTTGTGGGGATTCCCTCGACTCTGCTTAGTTTTCATTCACAGTGTTGTCCCGCACGACCAACATTCGCACTTCATCTCAAGATTCTTCTCGGATCGAACCTCAGTCTGTTCCTAGGCAGTTGGAACAATTCTTGCAGCAATAAATTGCTACCTCTGATGGCATGGACAAAGCAACACTTTCTCACAAAGGCTACTATTAAAAGATTCTGCGCAATCTCTCCCATCCTTCGCATTCCAGGTCGAAAAAGGGGGAGAAAATGATTTTTGCGGTTGCTGATGCTTAAGGGACTGCTGAAGACGAAGACAAAGACAAAGAAGAAGATAATGAGGATGTTGATAATGGGGAAGATAGTCCAGAGAGAGAAGGTGGCCATATCTCAACAGATGTTGAAAAAGAGGCTGATGAAAGTCGTAGTATATGAAACAATTAACTTTTAACTGCTTTATGTTTATTCAGACTTTTGTTGGTTTAGGCTATGTCCTTGGACATTATGTTTCCTTATCATTAAGTTTAAATTATCTATTTTGCTCATCTCTTGCAGGAATATAAATGTTTGATCGTTAGTTCTACGAACGAACTAACTCTACTGGCATAAGCGCTTATACTTATCTGTTGATTGATTGACTGATTGGTTGTTCATACTAGAAGCTCACTTTGTCTTGAAGGATTGTCCGTAGTATTTTCAAACTAGAACGCCAAGGGGGAGATAGTAAAAATCCTTTTTATTTATATGGCCTTTATTAAAAAATATTTTTTTGCAAGTCCATGATCGATAATAGAATTATGAAGATTGAATGAAAGAAGACAAGAAGAATCCTTAGAAGATTGAGGAAGATGATTTGTTCCTCCAATTAAGTCATCAATCAAAGATCAAGACAAGAAAGGAAGGTCAAAGCTTCCTACATTACATCCAATTATCCACAATTGTTGGTGGAATAATCAAAGAGAAGCAGGCAAGAGTACAATATAAGTAGAGAAGAGAAACAATGAGGAATGTATCGAGTTTTGAGTCTATACTTTGTATATTCAGTCAAATAATTGTAATTGAACTATTGTTGTTCATATTGTGAGGGAACAACAAGTATTTGATAGGACATACTTCGAGCGATCTGTAGACATCAGTTCAATATCATCAATTGATCATGGAATGTAGTAGGGGTTTTGAGCAGTCCAGAACCGGGTTTAGAATGTTGAAAACCGGGTGAGAGAACCGGGTTTTAGTTGGATCAGTTAAAGAGGTTAAAATGGAAACCGGAGTCAAGGTTGTTATAACTGCCGTTTGCAACAGATTAAAACCGTTTCGTGTAAAACCGTTGTGGAAAGCTCGCTGAAACAGTTTTGAGCAGTTGAAGACAAAAGTGGTTACAACTACTTCTACTCCCTGATTCGAGCTCCGACCTTTATATACATTGAAAACACTTGAAGTTGCGAGTTAATTCACGTTTCTTTTCCTCTGTAAACATTACTCAATCAAGAGAATTAGATTGCTAGGGTTCTTAAGCTCAATTCGGCCTATGAATTGGGGTTTCTAGTTTTCTGGATTAATTCTTAAAATTGATTGATTAGTGGAGTGAATTGAGGTGTATAGAACCTCCGTGGATATAGATCACATCGATCAAACCACGTAAAATCCCTGAGTTCATCATTTTATCTTCTTGTTCTTTGTTCGGTTTCTTGTGGCCGATTTCTTTGTTGTTTTTCATTCACTACTGTTGGTGTATTGTTTATGTGTGAGAGGAACTGATTCATAACAAGTGGCGCCGTCTGTGGGAAACTTTCTCACACAACAAGAAGACAGAGATGTCAGGAATGAAGATGGATGTGGAGAAATTCTCTGGAAGGAATGACTTCCAACTTTGGAAGATGAAGATGAAGGCTATTCTGGTTCAAAACGGGCTGGTAGGTGCACTAAAGCCGGAAAATGAATGGACTGAGGCTGAGAAGCCTAAATATGTAGAGGTGGATCAAAAGGCTCTAAGTATGATCATCCTATGTCTAGGAGATAAGCTATTGAGGGAGGTTTCAAGATGCTCGACTGCTATGGAGGCTTGGACCAAGTTGGAGGAACTATACCAGTCCAAGTCTGTGTCAAACAAACTGTTTCTCAAACAGAGGTTACTGTCCTTCAAAGTGGTGGATGGAAAAGACAATTCTGATCAACTGGATGAGTTTTCTAAACTTCTTGATGAACTGGAAGATCTTGGATTAACAATGGAGGATGATGACAAAGCTTTAATGGTATTAAATTCT
Organism: Ajuga chamaepitys; assembly: GCA_958295605.1. Classification (NCBI taxonomy): domain Eukaryota; kingdom Viridiplantae; phylum Streptophyta; class Magnoliopsida; order Lamiales; family Lamiaceae; genus Ajuga; species Ajuga chamaepitys. The sequence goes on along the minus strand of OY282503.1, from coordinate 19,173,216 downwards.
CTACCAGGTTCCATGAAAGGATTCAAGGACACTTTGATGTTTGGTAGGCAGGATAAACTGAGTTATGACTCAATAATCACTGCTTTGAAGACCAAATGCCTACATAATCAAGGAGATAAGAAGGTGGCTCAATCTGGTGAAGGGTTGAATGTAAATTTCAAAAAGACCAAAAAGAATTACCGAAAGAAGAAGGGCCAAACCTCAAAGATTCATAAGACTGGCAATTCTGCTCCAAAGAAACCTGGAGAATGGACAAAGAACAGGAAATGCTTCAAATGCAAGCAAGTAGGGCACCTAAAGAAAGATTGCCCTCAAAAGGTGAAGAAGAAAGAAAGCCATGGTGGAGAAGCTGCCACTGTTGAACATGGAGAAGACACTCCAGAAGTCTTGAATGTTACTGAATAAAAAATGGAGTTGGAATGGGTACTGGATATAGGCTGCTCATTCCACATGTGTCCTCACAAAGAATGGTTCCAAAACCTCAAGAAAGAAGATGGAAGGTGTGTACTACTGGGAAATGATCAATCCTGTAGGGTTCAAGGTACTAGATCAGTAAACCTCAATATGTTTGATGGTGTCACCAGGAACATTGCAAATGTAAGGTATGTGCCTGGACTTAAAAGAAATTTGATAGGATCTCTAATTGCTACTGGGTGTGAGTTTAAGTCTGTTGATGGCCAATTACACATAACCAAAGGAAATAAATTGGTAATCAAGGGAAGACAACACAATGGATTGTTTATTTTGATAGGAAAACCAGTGGTTGGGAGCGTGAGGAATATTAAGGCAAATAATGAACTAACCCTGTGGCATAAAAGATTGGGACACATTGGTGAAAGAGGACTGAAAGAACTATCCAGAAGAGGGATCATTGGAGAGTTTGGGAATAAGACACTTGAGTTCTGTGACAAATGTGCATTGGGCAAATAACAGAAACTGCCTTATGCCAGAGGGATTCACACTACTCAAGAACCTCTAGACTATGTCCACTCTGATATCTGGGGACCATCCAGGACTGAAACACATGGAGGTGGAAAGTATTTCATTTTGTAATTGATTATTTCATTAGAAAAGTATGGGTGTTCATCTTAAGGAATAAGAGTGAAGCATTCACTAAATTCAAGACATGGTTGCTTCAAATGGAAACCTTGAAAGGAATGAAACTCAAGCATTTAAGAACTGATAATGGCCTAGAATATCTATCTATTGAGTTTAATACCTTCTGTAATGAAAGGGGAATTATCAGACACAGAACAGTTCCCATGAATCCACAACAGAATGGTGTGGCAGAAAGATTCAATAAAACTGTCCTAGAAAGAGTCAGGTGTATGATACTTGATGCTGGGTTGCCAAAGGTGTTTTGGGGAGAAACAATAAACACAACATGCTATCTAATAAACAGATCTCCTACATCAACTCTGGGATTTAAAACACCAGAAGAAGTATGGAATGGAAGGATTCCAGATTACTCAGGATTAAAGGTGTTTGGATGCTTGGCATATGCTCATATGAAATTAGATAAACTTGATCCTAGAGCATACAGGTGTGTGTTTCTGGGATATCCAGAGGGAATCAAGGTTTACAGGTTATGGTGCATGGAATCTGGAAATCAGAAGTTAATAATCAGCAGAGATGTGAAGTTCAATGAGTCCATTATGGGATATCATTTTTCTGGGAATCTGGGAAATCAGGATGAAGGCCCTGAGACAGAAAGGATATCTGTTCAGGTGGAGACTCAGGAGGAGCATGACATACAGAGAGAAGAAGATTGGGCTGATCATTCCAGTAGTAGTTCTTCTTCAGAAGAAGACACAACACACAGAAATCCAAACCTGAGGGAGTACAACATTTCCAGAGATAGACCAAGGAGGCAAATACAGAAAAGATGTTTATGGACAAGCTGGAACTGTACATTATGCACTGAGTGTTGCTGAAGACATAGAAAATCATGAACCACATAACTTCAAAGAAGCAATCAATGGTGATGAAAGTGAACACTGGATCAGTGCAATGATGGAAGAAATGGAGTCTTTGGAGAGAAATGACACCTGGAAACTGGTGGATAAACCAAAGGGACAAAAGCTAGTAAGTTCCAAATGGATTTACAAGAAGAAGGTTGAAGTTGGGGTCTCAGATAAAATAAGGTATAAGGCAAGACTGGTAGGAAGGGGCTTTACTCAGAGGGAAGGCATTGACTTCAATGAAGTTTTCTCTCCTGTGGTAAAACACTGTTCCATCAGACTACTTTTGTCAATAGTAACACAAGAGGACATGGAGTTACAATAGCTGGATGTAAAAACAGCTTTCTTACATGGAGACTTAGTTGAGAACATTTATATGAAGCAGCTAGAGGGATTTGTGGTTCCAGGAAATGAAGGAAAAGTATGTTCCCTCAAAAAGTCATTATATGGATTGAAGCAAAGCCCAAGGCAGTGGAATAAGAAGTTCAATGAGTTTATGTTAAAAGTTGGTTTTGTCAGAAGCTTGTATGACAGTTGTGTTTATTTTGATAAAATTTTAAGAGCTGGTCCTGTATACTTGTTGTTATATGTGGATGACATGCTCATTGCAAGGAAGAGCACTCACAAAATACATCAGCTTAATCAGAAGTTGAGCTCTGAATTTGATATGAAGGACTTAGGAGAGGCTAAGAAGATTTTGGGTATGAACATAATTAGAGACAGAGCTGCTGGATGTTTATGGTTGTCTCAGAAGCATTATCTTCAGAAAGTGGTGGAGAGGTTTCAAATGCATGAGGCCAAGACACTGAGTATTCCAGTAAGTTTACAACTCAGATTATCAAAGGAGCAAAGTCCTAAAACAACAGAAGAGGAGAAATACATGAGAAGTGTGCCTTATGCTAGTGGAGTTGGGAGTCTGATGTATGGGATGATATGCAGCAGACCAGACTTAGCATATTGTGTGTCCCTAGTCAGCAGATATATGCCAAATCCAGGAAAGGCTCATTGGGAGGCTTTGAAGCAGGTGTTCAGATACTTAAAGGGAACAACAAGTCTGGGGTTGAAGTTTCAGAAGCAGGGAAAATTGGCTATTCCTTTAGAAGGATTTGCAGATGCTGATTTTGCTAGAAATGTTGACACCAGAAAGTCAATCACAGGCTATGTTTTCACATTATATGGTACTGCAGTTAGCTGGAAAAGTGTGCAACAATCAGTGGTGGCTTTGTCTACTACAGAAGCTGAATACATGGCTTTGACAGAGGCAATCAAGGAAGCTATGTGGTTAAAAGGCATTCTGAAGGATCTAGGAATTAAGCAGGACTGTGTTACTATATATTGTGACAATCAAAGTGCTTTACATCTAGTGAAACATCAAGCTTTCCATGAGAGATCCAAGCACATAGATGTCAGATTGCATTTTACAAGAGATGTGATTGATACAGGGTCTGTGGAGGTAAGGAAGGTCCATACAAGTGACAATGTTGCTGATTTTCTAACCAAGGCAGTGCCTGGGAGTAAGATGGTTCATTGCTCAAGTCTGATTGGGCTTGAACGGTGTGATTAAAAGCAAAAGGACAAGGCAGGTTGAGGTGATGAAATACACTTGATTTCATTGAGGTGGAGATTTGTAGACATCAGTTCAATATCATCAAGTGATCATGGAATGTAGTAGGGGTTTTGAGGAGTCCAGAACTAGGTTTAGAATGTTGAAAACCGGGCGAGAGAACCGGGTTTATCTGGATCAGTTAAAGAGGTTAAAATGGAAACCGGAGTCAAGGTTGTTATAACTGCCATTTGCAACGGATTAAAACCGTTGCGTGTAAAACCGTTGTGGAAAGCTCGCTGAAACAGTTTTGAGCAGTTGAAGACAAAAGTGGTTACAACTACTTCTACTCCCTGATTCGAGCTCCGGCCTTTATATACATTGAAAACACTTGAAGTTGCGAGTTGATTCACGTTTCTTTTCCTCTATAAACATTTCTCAATCAAGAGAATTAGATTGCTAGGGTTGTTAAGCTCAATTCGGCCTGTGAATTGGGGTTTCTAGTTTTCTGGATTAATTCTTGTAATTGATTGATTAGTGGAGTGAATTGAGGTGTATAGAACCTCCGTGGATGTAGATCACATCGATCGAACTACGTAAAATCCCTGAGTTCATCATTTTATCTTCCTGTTCTTTGTTCGGTTTCTTGTGGCTGATTTCTTTGTTGTTTTTCATTCACTACTGTTGGTGTATTGTTTGTGTGTGAGAGGAACTGTTTTTCATTCACTACTATTGGTGTATTGTTTGTGTGTGAGAGGAACTGATTCATAACACGATCTGCGTCTAGATAAGTTCGGGAGAACTTGCAAGGTTCGGGAGAACTCTTGTAGAATAGTAAGAAGGGATTCCCTGCACCATTAAGTCCTGCTGGGGTACCAGAAGGCTGGGCTCATTGTTGGGGGAAGTAAAGTACAATAGAGGTAGGTTAGGAGAGAGTCTTAAAGGAGTAAGTCCAGATTGTTATACTTCTCTAATAATAAGCCTGAGAGGAAGAAGAGATTCTTCCTCGAAATTTTTATACAGTGAAAGTGTTACTTCTGTTCTCACTAAAGTTCTTACTCTACATGAACACAGACTTACATAGTTGTTAGTTGTTGCTTTACAATTCGTTCTGTTTAATAACACAACACACACGCACAAACTCTGACATTTCATATGCTACCCACTTAGGTACTTGGGTAGTACCCAACTAGATAATCCACCATACACTTGGAAAGTGTATATAGATCTAATGGCTGATTTTGTTTTGATCTCCATACACTTTCCAAGTGTATGGTAGATAATCTAAGTGGGGCATTGTCCACTTGGGTAGAATAGAATATGCCCTGAAAGTTATAGTTTATATCTAGCAATAATCGAGTGAAAAAAATAGCCAATTAATTAGTGGGAAAATAAAACTTTGATAGAACTAAAAAAATCAGGTTAAATTCACACCAAAATTAATCATCCAAATCAAAAAAACAAACTCAAAAGTTTGCAAGCCCTGAGCAAATTAACCATCGAAAACAACACTAACTAGCAATTAGAAAAATAAAGAGGCGATATCGAAAAAACACCCTCGATCAAATTCTATAAATCAGATAAGCCAAAATTGCCTAAGGAAATCAAAAGTCTTCAATCCCTCCTCCCCATACCGCTGTTTGCTTAGATGACAACCAACATCCAAACGAAAACGCGAAATAAAATCAAATTATAGAAAGAGAAACATATGGGACTTCTTACTGTGTGATTTAGAGGCAATTGACTGAACTAAAGGGTGGGGATTGGCACTTTAAAATAAAGTGCTAGAATATCGGTCCGGACAGTTGAAGAGTCAACGTTTAGGTTTTTCTTCGGTTCACGAAAACCACATCGGGGCCCAAAGAGAGGGCAAACATTTGTATCCATACTCCTCCTCCTCGTAATCTATCTTCAGACCTCTGAATAATGGGAGATCTAGTCTCGGATTATTAAAATGGGTCACATTCACTTTGTTGTTGTTTGATGATGAACTCACTGTAAAATATTTTTTATTATTCAAAATAGAGACGAGACCAGTGAAGATGAAGATTTGGGAGAAGAAGAACGAAAATTGGCAAACTGAAGAAGCCGAAGAAGAAAATAAGTAAATGTTCCTGGATAGAAAATTAAAAGAGGAGAGTGAAGTGGGTTTGAATTGACATAAAACATGGGAGAGTAATTAAAGTTTTTTTGAAAAGTTATCATGAAATACGAGAATTCTTGAACAAGACAAATACATAAAATGTCAAGTGGCTCTTTAGAACAAATAAAAAGGTCAATTGTTTTTAAATCTAATTGTATAAGCGCATAATGGTACCAATACACCAGTAGTACACAAGTTGGACTTTTAAAAAAGATATGCCAGCTAAAAAGAGTGTGATGTTAGAGGAAATATAGAAAAGGAAGCCCACAATAATTAGAGTTATCTTATTCATCAAATTCCTTTATATATGGTGCCAAAATATAAGGGTTTCACAATTACACAGTATTTAGTGAATACCTAAATTACCCTTCATCAGTTACTTTTGACGAAAGCACATTAATTGTGGTTACCCCTTGTGTCAAGTCAAAGGGGAACTGGTGCATAACTTGTTGCCTTGTTAAAAATCTTGCCAAGTAACAAAATTCAGTGGAAAAAAAATTAAACCTCGGTCAAAGGGAAAAAGAGTGCAACGCACCTATGTTGAGACTCCTCCTTAAGTCTAAAAATCTCTCTTGATACGTACATCAATCAGAAGAAATTTTAAAGTTACGCATCCTCGATTTTACATAAATCATGAGGAAAATTTATGGTTGCTGCTAATAAAGAACTTCAATAAGGCATGCTTCGTATTATCACCTCCGGTATAGACTAGTCCAATCTTCTTCTTACAAAATGCATTGTCTTCATAGATCTTTTGTGGTAGGACTCAATTCACCAGCCTCTTCTATTTATGTGGTCAGGATATTTTAGCGCATACATCCACAAATTGCTACATGTAAGATAAAGATCTCTGGATAAGTTGATGAGGTAACTTGAGTAGTCGTGCTTGGTTGATCTTCAAGATTTCATCTTATTCATCATGGTAATACATAACTAGTTAGGTACTGACCTTTACATTGGCTAATGAGATAACCAACATTAATAAAACCAACTAAGGTAGTATTTGGTATTTCTGAGTAGGGGTAGCTTCAACATTTTGTTTAGGAGTTACATTTTCATTGCAATCCTTCTTGTCTCTTTGTACGCGAGCATTTGACATTTTCTAGCAAATAAATCTTTCCTTAAGTCCACACTCAATCAATCATATGAGTGCTAGCAATTTATCCATGACAAATCGCCTGATAATATTTTGGATATATGCAAACTAAGGAGTAGGTATTCAACAAACTCGGTCTTCTAGTTCAATAGACAATATCGACTTCCCATGATTCTTTATCTTAAATTTGGACATCAACTATCTCACGATTTCTCTTATTTCTTTAAGATTACTGATTATGTCCGTAACATCGACATGCATTGTTATAGTTGAGAATTCGGAACTTATTTTCTTTATAAATGCACAAATGCAAAGTTAATGTTCTCTCCCTTCCCAATAAAGCAGTCATTTAGACGGATATACCAATTCCGTCTGGATTATTAAAATCTAAGTGAGCATGTCAATCTAATATTATAAATTCACTATGTGGTAAATAGTCACTTGAGTTGGGCAATTGAAGTTCTATTAGACACATTTACATATCTCTAAAGCAAGATCCCCAAAGAGATATGTTAGAACCACATTAGTAGGCTGCATTTCCAATCCTTGGGACACTTATTTAAAAGAACTTATTCATAGTCAATTCCAGAGCATTGTGAGAAACCTTATGCTTCAAGGTAACCTTTGTATCCCAAGACTTTATTTTTCTCACTATGAATATTGACAAAACATATTTTATGTCCTACAAGCTTTACACTTGGTGGGGCTAGAAATACCAAACCAAATACCTACCATTTTGTTATAGAATCAAGTTCTACCATGATTGATTGATTTCATTTAGGCCAATAAGCTTGTATTGATATGTTGCAACAAAGCGTGGTTCGATATCAGCGTGCACTATGATTTCTTGAGCAACAATATATATCATCAATGTGGAAAATCTTTCCATCATCTCATAAGCACTCTCATAATCTATTCAGATTTCTTTGTTTTCTGGAATCATATTAAACTTCGAAGCATCCTCCAGTAATGATTCATAGACATAATTAATCAGAGATAATTTCATGAGAGTAATTCTTTTCATTGATGATTCGAGTTGTGTCATACCTGTCACCTTCCTTGGGTAGGTGTTTATTGAACCACTTGGCATCCCCATTTCCTTTTGGTAGCCACGACCTCAACCACACCTCCACTAAGTGTGGTTGCAATACCTTTATCTGCGGTGTTGTGCCCCCCTTACTGGGGACTTTTAACCTTACAAACACATTTGTAGCTGGTATATATAATCTTGTCACTTTAACAATTTCGACAACTGCATCAGCAATCAAATCATCCATACTTCAAAGATCGAAATTCATTTTATTTCACTTTTACATTGTGAAGTGCGGGGATCCTAATGAGACATACAAGGAAACATTTCCAGTCATTCCCTTAGAAAAATATTTTTCTTATCTCCTCCTAACGACGAGAAGACTACCCCATTAAAGTGACAATCCACTAATCTTGTGGTAAATAGAGCTTGCCTGTCAAAGGTTTCAAATAGCGGGTAATAGTTGGGAATTCATATCTAACATAAATACTTAATTGTCTTTAAAGACTCATTTGAAGAGTGTGGAGGTGCATTAGACACATATACTATGTAACCAAATACACTAAATGTTAAAATATCAGGCTACATTCAATTACCAACTAGTAAGCATAAATTGTTGATTAGCAGTGGGTTTGAGATGAATAATGTAAAGTTACAGCAGTATTGCATAAGCCCATCTCAGATAGATATTTTAGTGCGCACTTACAATAATCTGGCCTCCATCATATCATTTTTATAGTGGCTTATGTGAGACCATGTCTTTCGTGTATGAACATGGGTTAAACGGATGTTTTACATTGATCCTAATAGATATGTAATAATCATCAAATCCTTGTGATTGAGAACTCTCTAGAGTTAATAAGTCTAATAAACTTTATGGAGTGAGGGTGGTGAGCCTTTCTATAATCTTTTCTAGGAGTATTTCCAAAAATAAAAGTTGTTGGAAATACATATGATAATCGATTAGCGTGTCAGATGATATACCAAAACCATATATACTTCAATATCTCGCATTCTGGTTAGATAGCTCCACATATATTATATTGTGTTCTTTTGTAAGAATATAATGTCTAGCTTATATATTTAGCATACAGAAGGCCTCGATCCTACTTTTTGCTAAGTAATAGGCTTGGTAGAACGAGTGATATATTTTTAGAATAGTTATGAGGCATAGTGGGATGTTGTGTCATGCTACTAGTACTTTAAAAATCATTTACTGTGTTATAATAAAATTAGGACTGACATCGTACATCATCGGATTTCATCCCATTTTGTGTTTCACTCAAAAGAAAGAATGTCCATATAATTTCTTATATACGGGTCATCATGTTATGACTAGGATGTATAAGACGGTCGTACGAAAGCTTATATGAGTTAATGTCCGAAAGTTCATTGTTGGTGACAACATATTAGTATGTGTCCTAAAGTCTATATTGTGTAACTAATACCCGTATTGTATGCATGCATTTAGATAGATTTTTACGAGTATTTGGTAGTTTTTGCATTTAAATTCATTTGTTTTCTGTTATATTTAATTATCTTGAGCCGAATGGCTTGTTTGCCCATTGTAGTGAAAAGTGTGACTTTAAGGTCAAAAGTACATTAGGATGAAGTTTGAAGAAGAAATGAGCAAGAAAAAGGGTGAAATGGCGAAAAGAGCGGAATGCAACGTCAAATTCTATCCTGACATGTCTTCAGTGTTTTACCCATATCTTGAGATCTACACGTCCTATTGAGGTGTAATTGGTGGCACTAGAAAGCTAATTCAAATGTATACAACATTTTCAGCAAGAGTCAAATCCCAAATCAGAAAAGATCCTCAAAAACCGCTTTGAAGTTGGACAATCAGTGCAGATTTGGCCCATTACTTCGCCCCTAAGTCAATTAACGCATTTTTAGCGGGATTTTCCTGTCTCACATCATATTTTCTTCCTCTTTATCCTTGGTATGTACTCCTATAAACATCCCAATGCTATAGACAAGTTAGAGGCATCAATTCTTAATCGAACATTATAAGGAACACTTTGGAGGCTTGAATACAAGGGCAAGAAGCGCGAAGAGGAGAAGATCAAGATTGAAGACTCCAGGTTTAGTTGTTCTTATTTATTTTATTTCTTTAGAATATTTGTCTATGAATGTTCTGGTTCAGTTGTTCTTATTTCTTTGTCTGTGAATGAACATGGTTTTAATTATAGACATGAGTAGATAAACATATTTGGCCAATTGATTATATTCAACAAACTTAATAACTCGACATTAGAGAGGAGAGAGTTCTTAATAGGCATACGGTGTATAGCATATGTATCAATAGTCGTCCGAGAGGAGTGAGATATCTGTGTAGGCAATTGTTTTAGGATCCCTTTGGAGTTACATATGTGATATTTAACCCAAGAGGGTAATTATTCAACGTAATCAACACATTAGCATCATCCAAGAGGAGGGCTAATTAAGAGTAGTGCAGTAGAATTCAATTTAAAGGTGTAGAATAATAAGATAATCATACATAGGAGATTGTAACTGAAATCGAATCCTTGAATACTTTCTTTTATCTGATTTATTTCTTTGTGACTTCTTGTTGCTTCTTTGAGAGTTGTATATATTTTATTTACTATTTTTATGCACTTTAGTTTAATAATTAATACAATCACCTTATTCGAGAATCTAGATAGGGAAGAACTATTAAGATTAGGGAATAAAATTAAACATAGGTAAACAATCTCTGTGGGATTGACCTTGTTTGCCACTAGCTGTAATAACACTACACACTTGTGGTTTACTAGGTTAGATAATAGTGCATCAAGGTTTTGGCACCGTTGGGGACTGGTAACTGTGTTTGAGTTTTATTCTGATAAATAGTTCAATGTTAGACTAGACATTTATTTTCTGCATTTTATTATTTTATTATTTTTATTATAGTTCTTTGTTTGTATTCTCAAGCATCCTGTGTAAACCCGGTCTAAACGAAAAGATAAGTTTGTCACCTTGGACCCAGAAATTGAAGCAACATCCCAAAGTTACAGAACAAGAAGGAGCCCATTATACGAGATGGCTAATAAACCAGAAAATATGAGCCAAGAAGAAATGATTAGGCGATCGTCGGGGTAGTGATTGATCTACAGACACGAATGAATAATATGAGCCAAAAGGAGATGGAACTGCTAGCTCAAACAAATGTGAATGTGCAATTAAATCAAATACTTAAGATGCTTGCATACCTACAAAACCAGCTTGAAACTGGAGTTGATTTAGAGGAGCACATGCAAAATGTTGACAAGCCAGAAAATGAAGAGTTCTTTGAGGACAAGGTGTGTGAGGAAGTTGAGGAGGAAATTTAAGAAGAAATTCACATACAGGATCCTCAAGAACAAGTGCCAATTGCTCCGCATGAGTTAACTGACGACATTGATGAAGGCTTATCTGAGGAGATTCCACTTGAAGACAACAACGATGATCCAAAAGAAAGTGCACCGCATCATATTGATCCAGGGAGTTCAGTTTCTTTATATCCTTTTACTGTGTCAAATTTTGATTACTTATATGATTGACATGCAAGTTCTGAATCGTCTTTTCTTTTTAATTTTAGAAAATTTGCATCACAATTAGGCATAGAACTTATTTTCTTTATTGATTATAATGCCCATAAGATTATCAAGAACCCTCTTTCCATATCAGCATTAAAGATTTGCCTGTCCTCTTAGGGCAAACAAAAACATGGCAAGAGAAACACTTCTTTTTAGATCCTAGATAACATTAAAGGCGTCTAACTGAAGACGTAAAACTTAGCGCTTGATAGGAGACAACCCGACATTTACTATTTTTTGTTATTTATTTTTATTTTTGTTATTTTTAGTTCTTAGGATACTAACATAATGTGAAGAAAATGTAGTTAAGCGAGTCACAAGGCATGATAATATGAAATTTGAGGACAAGGGTGTGAGGTTCAACTGGGTTTATGCGCAGAACCCGGTTGAGGGATGAAAAGAGAAAATTCGAAAGCACACCCAAATTTCCAGGTTTAATGTTTCAATTTCATCTCTTGATGAGTGCCACCCAGACGTACTACTTCTTTCCCAAAAAACTTGGCCTTCGACCAAGTTTGGGGGAGAGGGTAGAGTGGGACGTCTTGACAACTAGATTTTGTTTCTATGAACTCGTTTGATTGTAGTTTATTTGCATCATGCGGGTTTAGGTTGTTAGTTATGTTTGCATTTAGTTTTATTTGAGGATTTGATCGAGTCATTTGAGTCGGCCTGAAGTTTTGTGATCTTGATAAATGAATAGCTAAAAAGGGTTGATTGGCGATGATGTGTCAATGAGGATGCAGATTTTAAAATTTTTGTGACACACAGACTAGCATGATAAGCATATTTGATATAAAAACTGAGCATGCATGCAGAATGATGATCACTTTAGCCCGTGATTATATATATATATATATACACACACATATTACTTTCTTTCGGTGTGAATTGTTGGTCGTCATGTATGTATGTCTCTAGAACTTTCCTTACGTCTGCTTAAGAATTGTCAAAGTAGACATTCTTTCTTTCAGCCTGTTTTTTGTTTGAATTGATCTTTTGACCGAATTTTATAAAATAGTTCATAATTAGCCACTTTGAGCCATTAAGCTTTGGTTTTCATAGCTATATATTACAAGCCTATAACCGTTGCTTTTAGCCTTTGTCCCTTAAATTGGACTACTTGAGTGTGATGTAGGTGGATTCGAAGGTAGAGTTGAGAGAAAAGCACAAGGTTTTGAGTGGAACAGATAGTTGGAATGGTTTGGTGGAAAGAATGAACTGTAATGGGCAAAGCCCAAGAATGAGTCACTTTTATCCATATTTATCTCGCCTTACCTAAGCATATATTACAACCAAATAAAGACCTTTCTGATTTTTTTTTCACACGTCAAGTACGAAGCATAGGTTAGATAATAGGTAAGGATGCACTAGAATGTGCATATGATTCAACTTGAGCGTAAACACTTCCCATATTATACACTTGAGAGAAGAGTGATACACTACCAGGTGAGGATCCTCTATATGAAGTGTCGTGTTTTGAAAGTAGTTGATATGTGTCATGTTGAATATGGTGAATTGTTTATGTTGTCTATTTTCTCGAAAATATTCAGAGGCTAGATTCGTCGCCTAAATTGCCTTAATGCTTGAGGTCTTGCTTTTGTGTGCTTTGTTACTCGAGGACGAACAACAGTCTAAGATTTGGGGATTTTAATACACCTATTGTATGAATGCATTTAAGTTGATTTATAAGAGTATTTTGGTAGTGTTTGCGTATAAATTCGGTAGTTTTGTGCTATACTACCTCCGTCCTGGTTAAATTTGTAGGGTTGACCGGGTACGGATGTTAAGAAAAAATAGATTTTGCTTCTGCTTTGACTTTTTTAAAGGTAGAGATTGAGGGTTTAGATTTTGAGGGTTGAGATTTTGAGGGTGAAGATTGTGAGAATTAGTTTCTATTTTAGGGGTGTGCAAAGTTAAGTGGGACGAACCGATAAGGCGAGTGTGCTAATTTAACCGAGATGGATGAAGTGTTTAATTATCTTGAGCCGAATGATGTGTTTTCTCGTTTTTTTGTGAAAAGTGTGATTTTAAGGTGAAAAGTACGTTAGGATGAAGTTTGAAGAAGAAACGAGCAAGAAAAGAGGTGAAACAGTGAAAAGAGCGGAATGCAACGTTAAATCCTATCCTGACACATCTTCAGTATTTCGCCCATATCTTGAGATCTAAAGAGCGGATCGGAAGACATTCAAAAATTATTTTAAAGTTGGAGAACCAATGCAGATTCGGTCCATTACTTGGCCCCCAAGTCCATTAACGCGTTTTCTGCGAGATTTTCCTATCCCACATCATATTTTCTTTCTCTTTATCCGAGGGATGTAAACCTATAAATACCCTAGGGCTATAGACAAGTTAGAGACACCAATTCATAGTCGAACATCATAAGGAACACCTTGGAGATTGAATCGAAGGGCAAGAAGTGCGAGGCGAAGAAGATCAAGATTGAAGACTGCGTGTTTAGTTGTTCTTATTTATTTTATTTCTTTAGAATATTTATCTATGAATGTTCTTTGCTTTTAATTATAGACATGAGTTGCTAAACATTTTTGTGTTCTAGGGCTAGAAAGTAGGTTATAATTAATTATGTTTTGATTTATTTTATTCTAGACTCCTTTCTATGTGTTTATCTATCACGTATATTTTTATTTTATGAATTAATTAATTTGGCCAATTGATTATATTCTACTTGCTTAATAAATCAACGTCCGAGAGGAGAGAGTTGCAGATGTAGACCAGATTATATACCCCTTAACACCATATCTATAGCCTACAAAAACTCTCATCTTCGTTCTTGGCTCCAATTTAACCTCATTTACATGGTAAGAAACTAGTGTTGTAGAACTCGGGCTAGGCGGCTGACTAGTCGCTCGTCGGCCACTGGTCGACCCGAGGTCACCCTAATCGGCCCATTTAGTCATTTCATGAATTAATCACCGACTAGTCAGCCAAATCGACCATATCGGTTTTAATAATTTATTTTTTATTAAAAAAATTTATGAAATGACATCGTTTTAGTACTTAAATAAAAAAAATTAATTCTCATTTCTCACAAACCTGTGTATATCTATATTAGTAAAGTTACATTTGAAAGAACTTTTTATTTTTATTTTCGTTTTGGATGTTAGTTGATGTATTAGAAGGACAGGGAAAAAAAGTCGGACCGACTAGTTGGCGAGTAGTCAGCCTAGGGGCTAGTTGGCCACTCTCCGCCCAACTATCGATTTTCGATTTCTACAACCTTCTAATAAACAGAACAAGCCAAAAGCTCTCAAATTAGAGCAATCAGCAAACTTACCATACCACACCTCATAGGGTGTTTTGAGGTTGATAGCTGTGTGAGGTCCATGGCTTATCAGGTAACATGCTTTGATCACCGCTTCAACCCAAAATCTTCGAGCTAATCCAGCATTAGAGAGCACGCAGCGAGCTCTCTCCAGAAGCATCAGGTTGATGCGTTTTTCCACACCATTCTGTTGTGGTGTATGCATTACTGTATGATGTCTTGCGATCCCCTCATTCTTGCAGATGTCATCAAAATTAGAAGAGCATAATTGCATGCCATTATTAGTTCGCAGCCTTTTGATTTTCCTCCCCGTTTAATTTTCCACCAAAGATTTCCATTACTTAAAAATCTCACTCTTATGCTTTATCATAATC
Organism: Ajuga chamaepitys; assembly: GCA_958295605.1. NCBI lineage: Eukaryota > Viridiplantae > Streptophyta > Magnoliopsida > Lamiales > Lamiaceae > Ajuga > Ajuga chamaepitys. The sequence continues at coordinate 19,158,208 of OY282503.1, read as the reverse complement.
ACCCAATTCATTCTTAAGTAGTTATCAATCATAGACACGATATATCTATGGCTTCCTAGCGAGTCAACACGTGAAGGACCGCAACAATCAGAATGGATGTAATCAAGCGTGCCTTTTGTTTATGAACTGCCTTGGGAAACTTGTTGTGATGTAGCTTCCTAAAACACAGTTAACATAATTCAATGCTAGTGACCTTGTGGCCACCAAGAAAATCTCATTTTGACAGAATATGCACCCGTCTTTCGCCCATGTGACCAAGTGTCATGTGCCATAACTTAGTTAGATCATCTTTGAGAACCTTGGATGATGCAACAACAACATAAAAAAATAAAGTCGAACCCTGCAGTAAATATAGATCCCCCATTTCACACCTTTCAGGTCCACGTTAGAACCCTTGCATACATATAGAACTCCACCTTCACCTCTAAAACTGAAACCCTTACCGTCTAATAGAATTAGTGATATCAGATTCTTTGTCATGATTGGAACATGCCTAACATCATTCAACGTGCATAATTAACCATCATGTGTCCGTAAGTTAATTGAGCCTATTCCAACCGCCTTACAAACCGAATTATTGGTCATAGAAATATTTCTTCCATCCACCTACTCGTAAGTTGTGAACCAATCTTTGTGCGGACATATATAGTAAGATGCCCCAGAATTAAGAACCCGCACATCAGTATGGCATCTTTGTTTAGCAGCATCTAGGGCTAAATCATCCTCGGGGTTGGAGTTATCTCTTTCATCAATAGCAGCCTATCTGTTTTATTTTCCTGTTTCTGCTTCTTCTTCGAATATTCATTCTTCCAGTGCCCTGTCTCTTTTCAGTAGTTACAGGTATCATCTAATATAGGGACTTTGGAGCCTGATTCTTCTTGAATTTGTTTTTCTCGAATTTCAAGATCCCGTGCTCCCATTCCCACTAGCAATTAGCCTAACAGACTGATTATCCGTACTTGAACTAGTTGCTTTATGATGAAACTCTCTGGTATGCAGAGATGATCTAACCTCTTCTAGAGTCACTAAGTATTTTTCTAATAATGAAAGACTACACAAAATTCTCGTACGGCAAGGGTAGGGAAACCAACAGAATTAAAGCAGCATCCTCATCTACTTTAACATGAGTATTTCACAATTCTAATAAAATTTTGTTAAATTAATCTAAATGTTCACGAAGAGACTGACCTTCGTGCATACACAAACAGAATAGACGTTGCTTCAACAACAATTTATTGGTTAGCGACTTTTTCATATATAGACTCTCCAGTTTCTACCATAGACCTGCTGCAGTTTCCTCCTCTGCGACCTCGGTAATGATATAATCTACGAGACACAAAATGATTGTCGAGTGCACATTTTTCTCAAGACTGGCAATCTAGGCCTCTCCCAGAGCCACAACCTTACCCTTCTTATCTTTCGACATCAGTGGTGACCACAACCTCTGTTGTTTTAACAAGGCTCGCATATTTATTTGCCATAAATTGAAATTGTTCCTCCCTCTGAATTTGTCGATTTTCACATTTAATGCAGATATCTTTCTCACCAGATTGCAGAAACCCTAATCGGGCTCTAGATACAAATTTATTATAATGAGATGCAAGCAAGATAAATACGAGAATAAACGAATACATAATTTACATGGTTCACTAACAATGTGTTAGCTACGTCCACGGGTAGAAGAGTGCAAATGTCTATTATGTGATCAGGATGTTTTTAGAGTACTTCATGACCCTAGGTCAAATAATAAGGCTATTTATAACCCCCTAACCACCTAAGCGAGACCTCCGACCAGCTAGCAGCAGGGTTCAAGGCATTCCAATAGTAGCAGAAGGAGATAACCCTTTTGTGTATATTCATGGTGACTTTGTAACATACAATAAGGGCCCGCTTGATTAAAAATCATCAATGACAATGGTAATGGGTATGAATGAGGGATCAATGATACTATGGAATAAAGTGGGAGGAGTTGTTAATAAAATGGGGTATTAATTAACTTATTCATTATGTACCAAACACCGTAAATGGGAATGGGTCCTCATTCATTTCCATTCCCTACCCCTAAACCCCCCAAACCAAGCGAGCCCTAATATGTTTGAAAACCTACAATCACAAATTGTGTGACTTGAAGTACTTAAACTTTGATTTACATGCTAAATTGTGTCATATGATGTTAATTTTCAGTAAATATTGTCTGTCTTTCACTCTTTTATGAATATGATGTGATAGAATAATATTGCGGGCAATGAATTGCCTGCGAGGATGTATATGTTTAATTGGTATATGTGCTAATTAAAGTACGACTTGAAGTATATAAATGTTAGAAAAATGGTGACTTATAGGGGTAATAAAAAAAGTTATGCCATTATTGCTTTATTATATGTAAACCCAATTAATTTAAATAGGTGCTAATCATGTTATGATATATGCTATATATGTAAGTTGTGTGATTATGTGAGAGTATCCATATGAATATGTCCATGTGGAATAAAACTTGATATAGAATATTGTGTGCCTCAATTGGAAGATGTGTGCTTATATGACTTACTTGTGTAAATTTCTTATATGTGGCCTTACCGAATCATAGAATTGAACCCTTGCCTGCAAATGATAAACATAAATAATAATGCAAAAAGGTTTCGACTTTTCCCTAATTAATAGTATTGAAAATATCTTATGCCTAATGTAATGATATCATACTGCATGTGTTCAAATTTGATAGTCAGAAGTAATAAGGCTTTAGCCTCCACTCTCCTTTAGTGTTCCATTTATGAAATTGTTAAGTACTTGGTTGTATGTTTGTGTTATGAAATGTTTTTTCATATTATTGATATGAAAAAGGAACATCTGCATATGGAAACTTATGAATGAAAAAGAACAAATGTCATGTCTTTAGGAAGAATGTTAAACAACTTGTATGATTTTATTTACTATGTGATTTGAGTTAATTATAGGTGCTTAATGAAATCGGAATTACATGACTAAATCAAGTGAATTGGGAAGATCTAAACTTATGTCTAAAACCGTATACTAGAATTTATGTAAATTATATGTTTCATGCTCTTATATGACTTTAACTGAAAATGTTAATGTGAATGTGTTACTTTATATAATAACTGAACTTGTTTGAATTACATATCAAATGGGCCTATGGAAATTATGCTCATCAGATGTCATTAGTAATACAATTAAAGCATGTTAAAGGTATAATAGTGTTGATCATAAAAATTAGACTATGAATGATGCAAAAATATGATATTGGTGTTCAAAATGACTATGCGTTCTAATAAATAATTATATGAAAAGAGATATTATGGCATAAGACAAAATTATGAAACCTCGCAAGTTAGAACTTGTCCATGTGAAATGTGATTTAAGCATTAACTGCATATAATATCTTAGTGTTCAAGTATTAGAGTGATGTCTTTAGATGCCCGAATCAATACCCATGCACTAAGGTGATTAATTTGAATGATATTTCTTTCTTGTGTGAACTATGTGGTTGTGATATAAAGTTTCAAATAGTATAATGAAGCATGTTAAAAATTATCAATGTTAAATGTTTTAAAGTGGATGAAGTTCGCATATGATGATATGTTTGAATTTCGCAATGGTACATGAAACTTTGTAGAAATTGTATGTAAAATTCGGACTAAAAGAGGATTAAGATGATTATAACTATAATCTTGATATCCGAAGCTTGAATTGCTTGGATTATTATGTGACTTAACTAAATACTCGATCAAATTAACATGTGAATGACACTTGGTGATTATGTAGTCTAAAATGGTTTACTTTGAGAGTGTTGATGTGTGCAAGTATTCTTATGTGTCCATAGACTTAGATATAAAACATTGGGGATAACAAGAGTTGCATAGATAACCGAGAATAGGTAGCTGATTCGGGATCAGAGGGGCACTAAGAAGGGAATTTCAGGAAGGTACCAACTAACATGATAAGTAGTGAACTTAGGTACAAAGATTGCTTAAGAGAAACCTTGAAGAATAAGATAGAACGGTGAAGGAGGATTTAGGATTAGTAATGCAAAGTTTAAACCATATCATGGTAGGAAAGGTTAATTTAGAAACCGGCATATCACTTGTAGACACCCTAGAATAGACATCTAGTGAAGGAATGTTTTGAGTATCTTTTGTCTACAACGGTTAACCATACAACATTAATACTTAAAACATCTATTCTTCCCTGTAACCTTTAGTATAGTGAGACCAGAAGACTTGTCAATCTTGAATGGGAAATTATTCCTTTCCTAGTAGCCAAAAGTTTTCCCAGCACTTTATGCACTTTTCATGTACCGTTGCTCTCCCCATAAATGATTATTGCATTTCCTTTTGACCAATACCCTAAACCCTAAATGTTTTAACCTAGGAAGACGAAGATCGATTGTGAGGATGAATGATTGTACTGAGGCAATATTATAGAACACTAAGGATGCTTTTAGGTCTAGATAGATGTTGGAGGATCTTTCGTATGATCACTCACTGATAGGGATGAACGTGGACTCGAGGTTAGTTAAAACACTGGCAAGACTTTTTCTTTAAAGCCTTTTGACCTACCCAAAACACTTTTCTATTCCTTCTCATGCAATGTCACTACCAACTTTATATTACTCTTTACTACATTTGTGAACCACTACTGGCCATATTGGACACTCACAAAAGTATGATAAAGATAAAGTATTTCTGAGTGGTGCCTATTGCCAAACTGAACTTGAGACTTGAACCATTTTAATTAGTATAGTTGGGAGTGAAATATCGATCGACCTAAAACCCTACTCCACCTTGCCTTAGGAAATATCACTACCAGTAGCATAGTATCATTTACTACACCTGTTGGCCACTGACTGCAACAATGTAAGCCAACTAATTCTGTTGAAACTGTTGTACCCTAGATGGAAACGCACACAGAGTAAAGCAAAAATCTACCAAAATCCTTATCATAGTAGTGCGATTTAGAGGATGAGATTTTTGAAAGGAGTGGGGATGTATGTAATACCCGCGCCTCTCACAACTCACTGGCCAATATAATTCTTGCATTTCATTCTTTTCACGCACTATTAGCATTTTTATAAGGCTTTATTAGTATGGAGTGAGTGACCCTGCACCTCTCACTCAGTAGGGAATTACCATTGAGGGTGCAATATATATTTTATTTGTCATGTACCTCACGATTGAATTTTGAAATGTTTACTTTGTTGCTCGAGAACCCCTTAGCCTAAATATCAGGAGAGTCTAAATAATGTAAGACTTCATGTGATAACTTTGAAATATGGAACCCATTACGTAGTACGTGGAAATTTAAGAAGTGTAAAGGGTGTCATTGACTAAATACTAATAATAATAACTTTTAATTTTCTATAAAGGTTAATCATCTCTAGGTTGTATTTTGCATGGTAATTATGTTAAAAATTAATAATTATATTATGTAATTTTGGTGCTTTAAAGTTTGGTTATATAATAAGTTTGTTTGAGTATTTACATGAAAAATAGAAAGCAAAGTAAGCATATTTGCATTGGATTAACAAATTGATAAGATGCTGTTAGTGTATATATACATATAAATTCACTTATTACATACAATTTTTACGAATTAAGGCTTTGGGTACATAGGCCTATACACGTGATGTTTCTATCTATTAATTATTAATGCTATCTCACTCAGTTGGTATTTTAATCAAACTAAAAATCTATGCTTCATTAGATTAATTTATATCTATAATAGATTAACTACAATGGTGTACAAGTAGGAAATTTCAAATAATTGCCAACAGTGAAGAGGTAATGAAAATCCATCTGCAACTACAATGCTTGAACATAGTATTTGTGCTTATTATTTGTGATAATTGATTGTTATATGTGTTGTTGTATACCTTTGTATCAAGTGTTTTGTTCCGTTGCTGAAAATAAACTGATGTGCATCAATCACAAGCATTAGCATCTGCAATGAGTTGCATGTGTACGAGAAGGAAGTCAAAGCTGCATGATTTTGAGAGTTGAAAATGTTTTGGTGTTGGTAATGCATGGTACTTTGAGAGTCTCTATGATGTATATACGGTGTCTCTCGGGCTGCTTCCGATGATGGACGTGCACGCGGAAGAGGTTCCCACTTCAGCACCTTTATGATGAGGGGTGCGGGAAGAGGTAGACTTTTTGGTGGACTGCGGGGGCAGGTAAGAGGCGGACCCCTGGTAGTCTTGGGAGGATAGCCGCTTGGTCGTACCAAGCATCACTGATATTTCGGGTGGATTATAAGGGGGAGGGAGGGACCCCTGGTAGTCACGAGTATGGCTCATGAGTGATATTCTAGTGAGGTTGTGCTAGTAGAGGGAGCCAATTCCCACCAAAAAGGTTTTCTTTTGAGAAAAGAGTTGAAAGAAATGGTTTTATAACTTGCATCCATCATTTGTGCATTTCTCATGCATGATTTCTGCTTACTGAGCTTTAGCTCACGTAGTTCTTGCATTGTAGGTGAGTTTGGCTACGCATGAGCTTGATGACTGATCTGGCATGCGGTTGAAGCTTCTGCAAGTTTTGGTGTGTGTATATGAATGACCACCTGTGGGGTTAAACCATAGACTCATTATGCTTTTGCTAGTGTTATAATAATCCTTTTGGACATGTTCGAGTTAAGGAACTTTAATATATATATATATATATATATATATATATATATATATATATTAATATGGTGTTGAATGGAGTGACACTTTTGTACTCGATCTGGATATATGTAAATTTATGTAGGTGAGATTTTAGTATTGAAAAAGTGTTTTAGGTTATTAATTGTGAGAGAAAAAAAAATAATACATTGGTTTTGTAAAGTTAAAATTAGTATAAAATAAGTTTATAAGGGTGGGTGTGACAGAGTGGTATCAGAGCCCGGTTTGTGCCCTGTAGATTGTTCATATACATGAGCTCAGAACTTCTGAAGCGCAGACATGCCAATAAGTTTTACTTTTGTTAATTTGCATTCATTATTTTATGAATCATATTGGCCTGTGAGAGAGAGAGAGAGAGGGATAATAAATTAGAAAGAGATCATGGAGATCATTAGAGGGGAAGGTGCTGAAGGAAATATCTAACATGAACAAAATTTACCAGCAGTAGGTGTTGGCCTGGAAGCGATTGTGACTTGGTTTATAGGATTAGTCGAACAACAGTCACAACAGATCCAACAACTTATCCAACAAAGGGATGTTAGTGGACAACCAGGAAATAGCATGAATCAACCACAACCTCAATTTGAACACTTAGAAGTTATTGGAGAAAGATTTAGGAAGCTTAACCCGCCAACATTTGAGAGTGCAGTGGATCCCACTGATACGGAGGATTGGGTTAGAACTATAGAGAACATGTTTTGTATAGTAAAGTCCCTGAGGGGAAAAAGTTACCGTGTGCATCGTTTATGTTACGTAGAAGTGCGGGACATTGGTGGGATACGATGAAGACACATAAACGTGGAAGTGCGGGACATTGGTGGGATACGATGAAGACGATCGAGGATGTGGCCACGCTGACGTGGGACAAGTTTGAAGAACTCTTTAGGAACAAGAAAAGACCGCTACAAGTACAAGGTCCAAGGCTAAATTTCCAATCAAAGCCAGGACAACAACCATGGGATCAGAACAAGCGCAAAAGAGATGAACAAGGAAAACCATCGGTTATGCAAGCTAGTTGCCCTATGTGTGGAGGTCCGCATAGTGGAAAATGCTTTGAAGAGCATCTGACTTGTTATAAATGTGGAAAAGTAGGACACCTTTCCACTGTTTGTCCAGTGAACCAAAATCCAACAACATAAAAGAAGACGCCAGCCAGAGTTTTCACCATGACCACGGAGGAAGCGTAAGAAAATACATCTGTAGTAACAGGTAAAGTTCCAATTTGTGGTATGGTTGCATTTGCATTATTTGACTCTGGAGCTACACATTCATTTGCATCCACCGAGTATGTGAAGAGGCTGGGTAGGAAACCTGATATAACAAACGTTAGTTACAATACAGTAATCCCCTCCGAAGAGTCAAAACAAACTAATCAGGTTCTGCGAGCATGCGTTATCTCCATTGAAGGAAGAGAACTTTTTGCCGATTTGATCATACTAGATATGAATGGTTATGACGGGATTTTGGGAATGAACTAGCTTTCGAAATATGGTGCTACAATAGATTATCAGAACAAGATGATTACATTTCAGCCGCCTGGTGACAAGTCTTTTCTCTTTATTGGAGTAACGAAAAGGTTCAAGTATTCTATGATATCAGTGGAGAAAGCACAACGGTTATTGGAAAGCGGTTGTGAAGGCTACTTAGTAAGTATTGTGAGTATGGAACATAAACATTGTCCGACTATTGAGGAGGTAACAGTGGTGCAAGAATTACCTGAAGTATTTCCAGAGGAACTCCCAGGATTACCCCCAGATAGAGAAATAGAGTTTACAATTGACGTATATCCAGGGACTGCTCCTATATCTAAGTCACCATATAGAATGGCGCCAACAGAACTGAAAGAATTGAAGATTCAGTTGCAAGAATTACTGAACAAAGGCTTCATCAGACCTAGCTTTTTTCCATGGGGTGCACCGGTTTTGTTTCTCAAGAAGAAAGATGGTACTATGAGGAAATGCATAGACTACAGGGAATTGAACAAGGTTACGATCAAGAACAAATACCCCTTACCCAGGATTGATGACTTGTTTGATCAACTCTAGGGAGCTGCCATATTCTCCAAGATTGACTTGCGTTCAGGTTATCATCAACTGAAAATTAAAGAGGAAGATATCCCAAAAAGGGCATTCAGTACAAGATACAGGCACTATGAGTTTTTGGTAATGCCATTCGGTTAAACAAATGCCCCAGAAGCTTTCATGGATATGATGAATTGGTTATTCAGCGACTTTTTAGATAAGTTCATATCATGTTTATTGATGACATCCTGATCTACTCCAAGAATGAAGCAGAGCATGCTATGCATTTAAGAAAAGTTTTAGACGTTTTAAAGGAGAAACAGTTGTATGCTAAATTCAAGAAATGTGAGTTCTGGTTGGATCGAGTAATATTTCTAGGGCATGTTGTGTCAGGAGAAGGAATTTCAGTTGATCCAAGTAAAGTTGAAGCAATTAACAATTGGCCACAACCTACAAAACCCTTCAGAGGTACGTACCTTTCTTGGATTGGCGGGGTACTATCGGAGATTTATAGAAGGATTCTCGAAAATTGCATTTTCGTTAACACAACTGGCTAGAAAGAGTGTAACATTCAAGTGGACAGAGGCTTGTGAGCAGAGTTTTCAAGAACCGAAGAAAAGGTTAACATCTGCACCGATCCTTTCAATACCAATAGAGGCTGGAGGTTTCGTGGTATACAGTGATGCCTCGAAGAATGGTTTAGGTTGCGTGTTAATGCAGAAAGGAAAAGTAATAATATACGCATCTAGACAATTGAAAGAATATGAGAAGAACTACCCTATTCACGACTTGGAGCTTGCAGCAGTAGTGTTTGCATTGAAGATTTGGAGACATTACCTATTTGGAGAACGATGTGAGATCTACACAGATCACAAGTGTCTGAAATACTTTTCACACAGAAAGAGCTGAATATGAGACAGAGAAGATGGTTAGGACTCGTGAAAGACTATGACTGTGTTATCAACTATCATCTTGGTAAAGCAAATGTCATAGCTGATGCCTTAAGCATAAAATTATCCCAAAGAACTACATTGATGGCTTTGATTCAGAGACCAGAGTTACTAGACTTGCAAAGAATGAATGTCGAGATTGTTCAACTGGGAATAGTGGAGGCAATACTAGCAACTCTAACCCTTCAGCCTACCCTACTTGATAGAATTAAGCAAGAACAGAGTGCAGATGAATATTTAGCTAAAGTAAAGAAGGATGTCGCTTCAGGGATGCCATCAGACTTTCGGTTGTCAGAGAATGATGTCTTAAGATTTAAAAACCGTTTATGTGTGCCAAATGTAGATAACATTTGTAGAGATATTATGACAGAGGCGCATTCAACACCATATTCAGTACATCCAGGAGCTACCAAAATGTATCGAGATTTAAAGGTGCAATATTGGTGGCCAGGTATGAAGAAAGATATTGCTCAGTGTGTAGAACAGTGTTTGACTTGTCAGCAGGTAAAAACAGAACATCAATGACCGGTACGAACCTTACAGCCCTTACTAATTCCGGAATAGAAATGGGAGAACATTATAATGGATTTTGTGGTGGGATTACCAAAAACTGTAGACGGTGGTCACGATGCTATTTGGGTAATTGTGGACAGGCTACGAAATCTACTCATTTTCTCCCAGTCTGTATCACTTATTCCATGGATCGTTATGCTCAGATATATATACATGAAATAGTTAGACTTCACGGAGTACCATTATCCATTGTTTCTGATAGAGACTCAAGATTTCTATCTATCTTCTAGAAGAGTTTGCACAAAGCACTGGGAACACAGTTGTCTTTCAGTACTGCATATCACCCACAAACTGACGGACAATTAGAAAGAACGATATAGACTCTGGAGGATATGCTCAGTGCTTGCGCGTTAGATTTCCAGGGTCAATTGAGCAAATTTTTGCCTTTGATAGAATTTTCCTACAACAACAGTTATCAATCCACTATAGGAATGGCCCCTTATGAAGCACTATATGGTAGGAAGTGTCGATCCCTAATACATTGGGATGAGTGCAGTACAGGAAATGTCAGAAGTTGTACCACAGATTCGGGAAAGAATGAAAATGGCTCAGAGTAGCCAGAAAAGCTATGCAGATAAGAAAAGGAGAGCACTTGAGTTTGCAGTGGGAGATCTAGAATTCTTGAAAGTTGCACCAATGAAGGGAATAATGTGGTTTGGTAAGAAAGGAAAACTTAGTCCGAGATACATTGGTCTGTTTCCTATTATTGAGAGAGTTGGTGATGTTGCCTACAGACTCGATTTGCCAGCATCAATGTCTCAAATACACAATGTGTTCCATGTGTTAGTGTTGAGGAAGTATATTGCAAATCCGTCTCATGTCCTGAACAGTGAACCTGTAGAACTACAAGAACACTTGGGATATAAGGAACTACCAGTACAAATTTTATTAAGGGAAGTAAAACGGCTCAGAAACAAAGAAATTTCGTTCGTCAAAGTGCTCTGGAGAAATCAACCAGTCGAAGAAGCCACCTGGGAAAGAGATGATGAAATGAGAGCCAAATATCATGAACTCTTCAAGCAAGTAAATTTTGGGGACGAAATTTCATGGGGGGGGGGGGGGGGGGGGCGGGGGGAGGATGTAATACCCGCGCCTCTCACAACTCACTGGCCAATATAATTCTTGCATTTCATTCTTTTCACGCACTATTAGCATTTTTATAAATATTGTAATTTATATTTTATTTGTCATGTACCTCACGATTGAATTTTTGGAATGTTTACTTTGTTGGTCGAGAACACCTTAGCCTTAATATCGGGAGAGTCTAAATAATGTAAGACTTCATGTGATAAGTTAAAAATATGAAACCCACTAAGTAGTACGTGAAATTTTAGAAGTGTAAAGGGTGTCATTGACGAAATAATAATAATAATAATAATAATAATAATAATAATAATAATAATAATAATAATAATAATAATAACAATAATAATAATGGTGGTGGTAGCCGCCTTAAAAATGAGGAGACGGTGGTCATGTTCCCCAAATCAAGATTATAGATAAGATGTCTTAATATCTCATAGAAAAAACATTAAATGAGCAAGGCAGCAAGAAAGTAAGTCGGCTCTGAGAGAGGAAAAAGAGAATCGAAATATTTGAGAAACAACACAGGTATTCACTATCTCTTCCATTAATAGTAGTAGCAAGTGATTTCTCAAGAATAATTGTTTGGTCTGATGGATTTGTTGAATTGATTATTTGAACAAAAGCTGATTGGATAAAATTTACCGAGTCCAAGGATAAAATTAACATCTTTTCTTTCGTTATTTAATTTGTACACTTCAACCACAATAGCCAAGTATCTTTTAATTTTTCTAGAAGGGTTAATCATCTCCAGGTTGTTTTTGCATGGTAATTATGTTAAAAACTAATAATTATATTATGTAATTTTGGTGCTTTAGAGTTTGGTTATATAATAAGTCTATCTGATTATTTACATGGAAAATAGAAAACAAAGTAAGCATATTTGCATTGGATTAACAAATTGATAAGATGTTGTTAGTGTATATATACATATAAATTCACTTATTACATACAATTTTTACGAATTAAGGCTTTGAGTACATAGGCCTACACACGTGATGTTTCTATCTATTAATTAGTTAATGCTATCTCACTCAGTTCGTATTTCAATCAAACTAGAAATCTTTGCTTCATTAGATTAATTTATATCTATTATCTCATGTTATAATATATTAAATACAATGGTGTACAAGAAGGAAATTTCAAATAATTGCCAACGGTGAAGAGGTAAGTGAAAATCCATCTGCAACTACAGTGCTTGAACATAGTATTTGTGCTTATTATTTGTGATAATTGATTGTTATATGTGTTGTTGTATATATCATGATATACATGATACTACCCACTGCATTAGAGTATGGAATTCTGCTCATCTCTCTGATTTCTTCTTCACTCTTGGGTTTCTGTTGCTCATATAACTTGAACTGCTGACCAAGAGGGACTGTTACAGTTCTACACTCATGCATATTAAACTTCTTCAACACTTTATTCACATAGTCTGTTTGATACAACCACATATGACCTCTGGATCTATTTCTAAATATGTCCATCCCAAGAATTCTCTTTGTTTGCAAGCTCCTTCATTTCAAATTCTGCCTTCAGTTGCTCATTTACTTTGATGATTTCTGACATGCTTTTACTTGCCACTAGCATGTCATCAACATATAAAAGCAAAAACACCACTACTTCGTTTTCAGCAACTTTGAGATAAACACAACTATCATATTTTGATTTTACAAAACCAATAACTTTCATATGACTGTCAAATCTCAAATACCATTGCCTAGGATTTTTTTTAAGTCCATAGAGTGATTTCTGAAGCAAACAACACTTCTTTTCATTTCCAGGTAATAGATATCCTTCAGGCTGAGACATGTAAATCTTTTCCTTTAACTCACCATGGAAAAAAGTTGTCTTTAACATCCAGTTGTTCCAATTCTAAGTCAAATTATGCTACCAATGCAAGTAGAATCCTAATAGATGTGTGTTTCACCACTGGGGAGAAAATTTCATTGAAATCCACACCTTCCCTTTGGGTGAAATCCCTTGCAACTAGTCTGGCTTTGAACCTGACTCTTTCAACTTCAGTTACTTCAGTTTTCCTTTTAAAAATTCATTTACAACTGATCAACCTCTGATTCTTAGGCCTCTAAACCAATACCTAAGTTTGATTCTTCTCTATGTTGGATTTGTATACTGAAAGCAAAACTTTTTATATACAATGTTTCCAGTTATTCACTGTTTATCTCCTATCTGATTAAATTTGCATTTTCACTATGTATGTGTCCCCATATCTCTTGCAAATAAATAGATCCTATGGTGCGTTGAAGATCACAGAAGATCATATGATTGGTTAAACTTAAAGAGATATAAAATGTAAATCACAACTTAGACAACTTGAGGACGAGTTGTTGGTTTAGGCTGCAGGATTAAGTAGAAATAGTTTATCTTGACTATTTACTTATACTGGTACATATTTACGTATTGATAGGATCACAGTGAGATATGTTCTTCTGCCTGACCTTAGTGAAGAAGTAGAGATCTCGGTGACTTATAATAATCTAAAGCCTAAATAAGATTACAGTTATGAATGCTTGTTTGTGTGTCACTTTGATTTACTATGGGCAAGAGTTATGATATAACTTTTATAATATGTATTTTGGGTGACAGCAACTTGCATATAATAATTGGTAATTTGTATTTAAGTAACCGTATCCGTTTAGGATGATGATATCCCCTTAAGGAGCTCAAAAGGTTTATTGTACTAAACCCTGCAGGTTGATTAAGTTTAGGTACAATAATAAGGTTGAGTGGTACTACTTAAGGAATAAATAAGAAATTAATTGGTTTAAGGTGTCAGAGGCTTTAATTAATGGATATTCGATATCTTAAATACGAGGATTAATTAAGTCTAATTCAAGCCCCTACTCAACTCGGAAATAAAGGGGTAAGTCAGTATTAATTCTCTAGTGGAATGAATTAATATTTATGAATTAATTATGTTCTGGGCTGAACAAGGAAGAATTAATTCATAGTTAGGCCTATCTTTATTTCTTGTATTTGATCCCTGGACTGGCCCATATAGACTCCTAGTCCAAGTAGGAATAGAGAATTAAATTCCTAATAAGGAATTAAATTCCTAATCCTAGAAGGAATTAAACTACCAGGCTTGGTCCACACTCAACCATGTATTATAAATACATGGTCTCTCATTCTGTGAAAAAAAAGATTTAACATTCAAAAAGATCACTGAATAGAGAGAAAGAGAGAGTAGGCGGCGGCGGTTTAAGGTGTTCCTTCCCACTTGGAATTCTTCAAGGTTCGTTGTCCATCCGGCGTTGAGGATTGAGTAGGGGATACAGTCCAGAAGGTTAAGACGGGAGTCAGAAATCATTCAATCAGAAATCGACCTCTTGTGTAAACAACTATCAGGTCGAATCCTTAACTCTTGTGTGTTATAGGCGCATGTTAGGGTTTATATAAATTTATAGATCCATCTCTAGGGTTAATTAATAAAGATACAAATTATGACAACCGAGAAGGGTCCTAGGGAAAGGGATTAATTATATTACTTTCTACAAGAGTATTATAATAGATATAATTCCAACAACTGGTATCAGAGCAAGGTCTGTCTTCTTGGCTCTGTCAGATATAATTTGTTTAGTGATTATAAATGTGTGATGTGTATGTTTAATTTTTGTCGTTCTTCGTGGCTCGTTTTACGTCATGTTTGTTGGCGTTGGGTTGTTTTTACCACGAGAAAATCTGTGCTTAGAATAGGTTCGTTTTTACTTGTATTTTGTTGAAATATCTGTAAAAGTCGAAGAACGAAGACGAAGAACACGAAAAACGCAAAGAACCCGGCAGCCAGCGCCCAGCACTCGGCAGCAGCCCCGTCGCCCGGCGCTCGGCGGCAGCAGGCCCCGTCGCCCGGCACTCGGCAGCAGGACCGTTGCCCGGCGCTCGGCAGCAGCAGGCCCCGTCGCCCGGCGCTCGGCGGCAGCGGACCCGGCACCCGGCGCTCGGCGGCAGCAGACCCCGTCGCCCGGCACTCGGCAGCAGCCCCGTCGCCCGGCGCTCGACAGCAGCAGCCCCGGCGCCCGGTGCTCGGCAGCAGCTGGCCCCGGCGGCCGACAGATTGCGGACGGAGGGGCGGCGGCGGCTAGGGTTCGTAAACCCTAGCAGATCGTTGCCGTGTACGGGCCTGGGCATGCGCGAGGCGCTGGGCTTCGGCCCAGCAGGCCCCGACGGCTCTAGACTGCTCGGCACCCTCGGCCGTGGCGTGGGCGTGGGCTAAGGTTTCGGCCCGACAGCCCATTGGCCTATGCAGCCTGTTTACTAGCCCAGTGTGTTTTTCGTGTTTAGCCCGGTCCGTACCCGAGTATGCGAGGCCCGACGGAAAGGCCCAAGAGACTTGAAGATTTGTATTTCCTAAATTATTGTAATAGTTTAGGATTTAATTTTTCCATGTTGAGCCACGAAAAATGATTTTTATTTATTTTTATCATTTCTTTATTGCTCAATAGATGAATGATATTTATTCTCATGTTTATTATGTCTACGTGATTTATTAATTGCGCTTAGACTATCATGCTAAGACCTTCTCGTATATTAGCATATTTAAATTCTCCGAACATGCTTTATTTGTTGTGCTTAGTTTTTATTTATGCTTAGGATTACGTGTTGTTGCATGGACAAACCTTTTGAATTAAAAGACTAAGCAAAACCTGACAATTTTAATTTCTAAAAATAGTCAAAAGACCTCCACAACCGGTCTCTAGGCAAAATAAATAATAAATTTAGTAAACGTCCACACGCGTGGCTTGCTCACATTTATTATTTATAAGTTTGCTAGCTAGGACTTCTAAATAAATCATTTAATTCCAAAAGAAAAGTGGGAGTTACATGCGTAAACGTCCACACGCGTGGCTTACACGTATGATTTTCACAAGTTTTCTAGATAGTTGGAAACAAATGGGATAACGAAGGTTAAATAAATTGGAAGCGACGTAGTCCACGAAAGTGTGTCAAATCCAAAAATTTGTTTACAAGTGTTAGGACGTGGTCACTGCTTAGATATTAATTTTAAGTACAACTCCCCGCGGAGTCACTTCTTAAAAATAATATGGTCTAGTATAAAAGTCTGATTATTGATTTCATTTGTCAAAAGGTTAGGTTGACATGGATTGAAATTAAAATGACTAGGTATTTTAGTCTGGTTAAGGGATTTACATATAAACGTCCACCCGCGTGGCTTATATGTAAATCTCTTGGGCTGTTGGAGGATTCAATCAGTATTGTTTTATCAAAAGGTTACAATATTGTTAATTCAAAATATATGTGATTGTGCTCTTATATGTTTATTGTTTAATATTTTCAGATATGTCGTTATCGTCTGTTATAAATATTCTCGCACAACACCCCTTAACCGGTCCTAATTATAAAGAATGGAAACGTAATCTGGAGTATATTCTTATCGCTGAGGAACACTATTTCGCGTTAGTTACTCCTCGTCCGGATCCCCTTACTACACAGTCCACTGATGAGGAGCGGGCAAAGCATGACAGGTGGCACAAGCCTAATAATGTGGCCAAGTGCTACATTATGAACACTATGTCGTCTGCCTTGCAGCTCCAGCATCAGGACATGGACGATGCTGCCAACATCATGTTGAACCTTCAAGAGGTGTATGGGGAGTCGGACAGAGCTGCTCGGTTTGATTTAATGAGGCAAATCATGGAAAGTCGGATGACTGAGGGCAGCTCAGTGCATAATCATGTCATGCACATGATTAATCTCATGGACAAGCTTGACCTGATAGGAGGAGGTATCGACGGCGAAGCCAAGGTCGATATCATTCTCAACACTCTTCCCAAATCCTTTGAGAACTTCCGTCTCAATGTTGTTATGGCCAAGAAAGACTATACTCTTAACGAGTTGCTTAATGACCTAGTTACAGCAGAGATGGTGATGGGAAAGCATGCACAGGCTTTGGTCACTGCCAATGGGCCCACTGTTCCACCGGAAGGTAAGAACAAGAAAAAGAGGCGAAAGGACAAGGCCAAGGCAAATAGTGGGAGTAACGGAGGGAGCCCTAGTGGTGGAGTAAAGAAACCTAAGGTGAAGTGTTTCAAATGCATTAAGACTGGGCATTGGAAGAAAGATTGTTCAGTGCTAAAGTCAAAGGACCAAGGTACGCCATTAGCTTTAGTAACTGAAACATGTTTAGCCGCTGTTTCTGCCCATTCGTGGGTAGTGGATACAGGTGCGACTGATCATGTTTGTTACACCTTGCAGGGCTTCCAGCCAACAAAGCAGCTTAGGGATGGCGAGATCATCATCTCCATGGGCATTGCAGCAAGAGTCGCAGCGGTTGCAATTGGAGATTTTTCTTTATGCTTTAATGACACTATTTTAGTTTTAAGAGATGTTTTGTTTGTGTCGAGTTTTCGGCGTAATTTAATTTCTGTTTCGAAACTTTATTGTGATGGATATTCAGTTGTTTTTGGTAGTAATGTTTCTATCATGAGAAATAACATAGTTATCTGCACTGGTGTTTTGAACAACTCTCTTTATACTATAACTTGTCCGCATAATACCCAAAACTTCGTTGCATCAACATCATCGAACTCAAGGAAAAGGAAATTATCTTCTCAAGAGGATCAAACACATATTTGGCACCTAAGACTAGGTCACATCAGTCTGAACCAGATCCAAAGACTAGTGTCTGATGGAGTGTTGGATTCGTTCCAACCAATTCAGACTAGAGTATGCGAATCCTGTCTAGAGGGAAAGATGTCGACAAGGCCTTTCAAGGCAAAGGGGAATAGGGCCAAAGAGGTGTTAGAACTGATCCATTCTGACTTATGTGGACCAATGTCCACCCAAGCTCGTGGAGGGTATGAGTACTTCGTCACATTCATTGATGATTACTCAAGATACGGGTACGTTTATCTACTTCGCCGCAAGTCTGAATGCTTTGAGAAATTCAAAGAGTTTCAGGCGGAAGTGGAGAAGAAGCTAGATAAAAGTATCAAGTCATTGCGGTCTGATCGTGGTGGCGAATACCTCAGCAACGAGTTCCAAAGGTACTTGTCAGAAGTTGGGATAATATCCTAATTGACTACACCAGGTACTCCCCAATAGAGTGGTGTAGCAGAGAGAAGAAATCAAACTTTACTTGAGATGGTCAGATGTATGATGAGTTATGCATCTTTGCCCATTTTGTTCTGAGATATGCCTTAGAAACAACTTCTTATCTTTTAAACCTAGTACCATCCAAATCGGTACCCAAGACCCCTGTCGAGTTATGGTCAGGGCGCAAGCCTAGCTTGAACCATATAAGGATTTGGGGTAGTCCAGCACACGTGCTGAACAAGGATGCTGGTAAGTTGGAATCTAGGTCTGAGGTAAGAATGTTTATAGGGTATCCAAAAGGAACGAAAGGTGGTTATTTCTATAGTCCTAAGGATCAGAAGGTCGTTATTAGCACTAACGCCCGATTCTTAGAAGAGGACTACATGATTAATCACAAGTCCAGAACCGATATTATCCTTCAAAAACTCGAAGGGAATGTCAGTACGATTCCAATTCCATAGCCACAAGTGCAAGAGGCAATAATACCAAGTACTGCACAACGCGTTGACATAATGCCTACACAGCCTCGACATAGTGGGAGGGTTGTTCGTCAGCCTGATCGGTTCATGTTTGTGGGAGAATCTTCGGATTTGATCCCAGGAGACGGACATGCCGATCTCGATCCCTAGACTTATGTCGAGGCAGTAAATGACAAAGATGCGAAAGAATGGCGTCGTGCTATGGATTCAGACTATGAGTCCATAACTGCTATGGATGTATAAGAGAAAACTGAACTGCCAGATGGCTGTAAAGCTATAGGTAGTAAGTGGGTACACAAGAGAAAGAGAGGAGGGGATGGAGAGGTTACAGCCTTTAAAGCCAGGCTAGTGGCAAAAGGGTATACCCAGGTGGAGGGTAAAGATTATGACGAAACCTTTTCACCAGTAGCCATGCTCAAGTCCATTCGGATCCTTCTCGCCATAGCAGCTCATTTGGATCTTGAGGTTTGGCAAATGGATGTCAAGACCGCTTTCTTAAACAGTTACCTTGAAGAAGATAGGGACATCTATATGCAGCAACCAGAAGGTTATGTGAGGCAAGGCGAAGAGCATCTGTTCTGGAATCTCAAGAAGTTCATTTATGGACTCAAGCAAGCTTCTAGGTCATGGAACTTATGTTTTGACGAGGTGATTAAATCCTATGGATTTACTCAAAGTGAAAATGAAAGTTGTGTGTATCGCATAGATGTCAACGGAGATAAAGTATTTCTTGCACTTTATGTAGATGATATTCTCCTAGTTGGTAACAATGTGGAGGTATTATCAGACATAAAGAGATGGTTATCCAAACAGTTTCAGATGAAGGACTTAGGAGAGGCAGCTTACATCCTTGGGATCAAAGTTATAAGGGATCGCAAGAAAAGGATGTTGAGCTTATCTCAAGCGGCCTACATTGATACTGTGATTGCTCGTTTTAGCATGCAAACCGCCAAGAAAGGATTTCTACCTTTCAGACATGGCGTTCCACATTCTAAGGAGATGTGTCCTAAGACACCAAAGGAGAAAGAGGAAATGAGACAAGTACCCTAAGCTTCCGCAGTGGGAAGTCTTATGTATGCAATGCTATGCACGAGACCTGATATCTGCTATGCAGTCGGCATAGTGGCAAGATATCAGTCTAACCCTGGACAGGCGCATTGGACTGCGGTAAAACATGTACTCAAGTACCTGAAAAAGACTAGAGATTACAGGCTAGTTTACCAGGCAGACAGTCTAAATCCCTTGGGTTATAATAGATATAATTCCAACACTCTAGTGATTCAAGTTCTTCTTGCATTGTAAGAATCCATTTCTCCTTATCACGTCCTTTAATTGCTTCTGCATAGTTCTTGGGCTCAGAAAATTCTATTTCTTCCTCTACAGTTATTAATGCATATGCTGTCAGATAATCCTCGGCATATTTTGTTGATGGCTTGATAACCCTCTTTTCCCTATCCCTGATAAGTTGATAACTCTGAGGATCTGAATCCAGTGCTTGAGTATCTTCTTCACTTGAGTTCTCTGTATCAGATTCAGCTGTTGAACTAGGTGTCTCCACCTTAACTGGAACATCTGAAGAGCTATTCATGGTCACTTCTGTTCCATCTTTCAGTTTCTTAAAAGGTGAAACCTCTTCACATAATACCACATCTCTACTCACATTGATTTTCTTGTAATTTGGTTATGTACACCACTGCTTGTACCCTTTAACTCCACTAGGATATCCTAACATAATGCATTTTAATGCTCTAGCTTCCAACTTGTCATTCTTAACATGAGAGTAGGCTCTACAGCCAAAAACTCTCAAATGTGAGTAACTTGGAGGCTATCCTATCCAGAATTCCTCTGGAGTTTTGTGATTCAAGGCAGCTGAGGGACTTCTATTTATAAGATAGGCTGCAGTAGCAGTTGCTTCACCTCAGAATCTCTTCTCAAGACCAGAGCTCAGCAACATGCACCTAACTCTCTCTAACATAGTTCTATTCATCCTCTCAATGACCCCATTCTGTTGAGGATTCCCAGGGACAGTATTATGTCTTTTAATCCCTTTGTTCTTACAGAAATTGTTGAACTCTTCTGACATAAACTCCAGGCCATTGTCTATTCTAAGACACTTGAGCTTAACATTTTTTCCTGTTTCAACTTCAGCACACCACTCTTTGAATTTTGTAGAACAACCTGATTTGGCCTTTAACACATACATCCATAATTTCCTGCTGTAATCATCCATAATGCTAACGAAGAACTTCCCTGTGCTGGTGTCCTAGATGGACCCCACATATCTGAATAAATATATTCTAGCACTCCTTCAGAGGTATGCTTTCCAGTGGGATATGGCAATTTCTTGGATTTGCCTAATATGCATTCCTCACATGCCTTGTAAGGTTTTACATCACCTGAAGAATGTATAAAGCCTTGCTTAGCTAATTGTTGAATGCTAGATTCTCCTGCATGAGCCAATCTAGCATGCCACAGATCATAGTCTGTATTTGAAACCAGAACAGATTCACCTACCACTATTGTTCCATCAAGATAGTATAAACTATTTCTCTTGATCCCTTGCATAACCACTTGATTGCCTTTGTAAACAACTAAGCATCCTTTCTCTAACTTAAATCTGCACCCTCTAGTCTCTAATATCCCAAGAATAATCAAATTACTCTTTAGATTAGGAATATACCTGACATTCTTTAACATTTTGACTGAACCATCATGAATCCTTAGCCTGATATCTCCTGTGCCTTTGACTGGACAGAGTTCATTGTTCCCTAGCATAACTGTACCAGACTCCATCTCTTTGAAGTCTTCAAACCAAGATAGCTTGGGACACATATGGAAAGAGCATCCTGAATCAAGGATCCATTGAGATTCTGGACTTGATTCAGTGATGTCTAAAACTTGTGGATCTTTATTTATGGCTTCAACAATGTCAGCATTATTGTTGGTTGAGGTGCTTGCTTTCATAGACTGCTTCTTCTTAAATTCATAACAGTTATTCTTCAAATGGCCAGGTTTCTTACAATGGAAACACTTTCTAGTTTCCTTCCCCTCATTTGCCTTTTGAGTTGAATTATGTGGTTTCTTGTTATCGCCTGTATTAGCACCTTTCTTGCCTTTCTGGAATTTCCCCTTCTTCACAAATAGACCCTCACCAATAGAGTCTTTCCCCTCTAAAGTTAGTCTTTGCATTTCTTTTGATCTTAGTGTAGATTGAACAGCAACAAAAGTGACTGTTGTGGTCCTGCCATAAAGCATGGCATCCTTGAGATGATCATATGAAGAGGGCAGTGAATACAGAAGTAAAATCGCCTTGTCTCCATCTCCCATGGTCACCTCCATAGATTCCAAATCATCTAGAGTCTTGTTAAACTCCTCCAACTAATCTTCAATAGGCTTTTCTTCAGAAAACCTAAATGCATAGAGTTTCTGTTTCAAGAAGAGTTGATTTGTCATTGATTTTTCCGTGTAGAGTTGGTCCAGTTTCTTAATCACTCCAACAACAGTTGTTTCTTTGGACACCTCCCTTAAAAACTTATCTGAGAGATAAAGTATAATGATGCTCTGAGCCATTTCTTGAATCTCCTGATTCTTGGCATCAACATCTGCTTTCTTGGCCGGATCAGCAACACCAGGATCATCTTTGGACTCCTTTAAAGCTGCGGAGAGTCCCTATTGGACTAGAAGAGCTTTTAACTTTAGCTTCCACAATCCATAATCTTTTTTTCCTGTGAACTTTTCAGTCTCGAGCTTAGAGATCGACAGCTTGAATGGTCTTCTACTCGTGGGATCGATTCCTTCCCACAGACAGCGCCAATTGTTAATTCAATTTAGCAATACAATCAATAAACACTCTAGAAACTCACTCAGAAAATTTTACAAACACCTTAAGCGCAGAAAAAAATTATGAAGTTAAAACTGAAATCAACGCATGCACGAATTTTACAAGAGAATCGAGTTTACAAGACTCAAACAAGAGAAAGAACAAGAACTCTCCAACTTTCTATCTCTCTCTCTAAAATCTCACTCTAACTCTCTAATATTGAATCTAACTGAATGTGTTACAAGTGTGTTGATAACAGAAATTGACTAATAATGATTAAACTTGGCCCTTGGATATAAATGTGCATCAACGGTTGAAACAGATTCTCACAAGTTGAAGAGAGCAGCTCGCAACGGTTTTTGCCACCTATGGCAACGATTGTCAATGTAACAGTAATTTCGTTTTAAACTTCTTCTTTCCCTCCAAACTTTTTCCAGTTGTTTTTAAGCTGATTTTTGCTAGTCTTCTGCTTCTCCACAACTTTCCAACCCAATCAAGTTAGTTTTGAAGCCACATCACACTTATTAGTTCACAGCCATGTTGACTTGATTGCCAATTGTGAGACTCCAACTTGCAAAAAGTTTACAAGGAAGCACTCTGTGATGTCCCTTGCTCCTCCCAAAAATAGTGTTACAAACACAAAGTACAAGTAGCGCAAAGTCGGATTGATAATTTAACTTGCATGGACAGTTACCTGACTCAGCTTTATTGGTTAATTTACGCCAGAAGTGTTGGAATCAAACTCATGAAAGATGGTTTGGGTTTGGGCCCTCTCGATCCCATTTATCTCTTTTAACTAAGTGATTGTGAGCCTGCGTCTCACACAGCACAAGCTAAGTTCTATGGCAAAATCTTTTAGGTACCTCGCATTGCAATGTTCGAGCGAAAAGGAAGATAGAAACTTCGTCACCAACGTCGGATACGTAGGTTTGTTGAGGCGTAGCATGTTGAACAAGCTATTCCAGCCCCGAAAGAAGCACACGTCGGCATAGCTCAATAATTGATGAACAATATCGGAGTCAAAATACTTGGTCCCAACAACTTTACGTGTCGCCAGTGGTGATGGGTGAGAGTAGGAGGTTAACATCACAAAGAATGGAAAAACGCAGTTTAGATAGTCCAAAGAGAAGTAGGTAGGTACTTGGATATTCTCATTTGGAGCTCATTAGGGGGAGGGGTGAAGAGTACAAACCTCATGCTAATTTTAAAAAAAAAAAAAAAACTAATAAAAGATGGTTCAAAACAAGTCCAGGCTTAAATAAATGATCGTTTTGGGAAAGGGTAGTGCTTGGTAAAGACGCAATTTAGGGGTGAACCACATTGCGAACACTTTGGCATAGGTACGGAATAACACTTTGATAAAAGAAATTGGTTTATTAGTTTTGTTCAAAATTACAAAACTCATATGCCAAACTTAGATTTGTTAAATCCGTCTTTAATACTGTTTAGTTTTTTGGTGAGGGCTTCCTATGCTAAATTGTTACTTACGAGTACAAATACTATATAATTCATAAATGTTGGTGCAAGGAAATAAATTATTTCTGGAAATATCCAACTGGTATTCCACTGAATTAAATCCGATGACCAGATATTAATCAAAACCAGCACCTCTAGGTATATTGAATAATAAAGTCAATTCTTCAAAAGCGCATACGGCAGCATCAACATGTGTTAAGAGATGATTAGTAGCAATAATTCCAAGCTGTTAGATTATATTACTTCAGCTTCCCAAAATACTCATAAATATTTGAAAGTAATGAATTAGACTAGAATATGGACTTTAATTAATTAATATGTTATACTGATTAATTAATTAAAGCAGATCAGAATATTAGACTCATATACCTAGGGTATATGAACTATATATATATATATATATATATATATATATATATATATATATATATATATATATATATCTCCTATCATAGGGAAAAATTAATCTTGTCAGTAAGAAACATCAAAGAGTTCAATAAGGGATTTCCTAGCAATTACTTATTGAACGATTTGTACCGAGGATAGTTCCTGCGGCGGACGACATACGCGTGGATACCTGAAATGGTGAATCATTCGCTCAACTCTGTTTGATTAATTACGCAACAAGTAATTCGAACTTATGCATAATAATTACTCAACGCTTAATTCAATTATAGATCACGATCATAATTCTCGATTTATTATTCCGCTACGTAACATTAGATGTAGTCGAGAATTACTAACAATGGTATCAGAGCCCGGGGCTCGATTTATAATTGGTTTAATTTAATTATCTGTGGATTAAGATTAATAAAATTGAAATTCTGAAAAAAAAAAAAAATCTGAATTTAATTATAGTCAACTATTTCAGAATTTTGTTCTAATAATTTTGTATTTTGAAACCTAGGTTTACTACAATTACGCAACAAACTCTTCAAAACCAAAACTGCCTTTTGCATAACTAATGGTACGGCCGCTGCGTTGCTGGTGCGGGTTCCGGCGATGCCCCGTCACGGCTGTCATTGTTGCACGCTCGGCGGGGATGGCAAATCTGTTGCATGCTTCAAGCGCGTTCGACGGCGGAGTGTGCAAGGCCGCTGCTATTGACGACGACGGCGTTCGTTGTTAGACTGGCTCGACGGCGGCGATGGCGACAGCGGCGTTCATCGTTGTTGCTGTTGCTACATCACTGGTCTTGCTCGACGGTGGCAGAGGCAGGAAGGGCGGTGGTTGTTGCGAGGTGCGCTGCTGCTATGCGATTTGACGACGGCAGTTGCGACTCTCGTCGCTTCTGCTGGTGCGTTGTTGTCCGCTTAGTAAAGCGATTCCGGCGACGGCAGCGGGTGCGGCGGCGGTGGAGGCGGCGCCCAGCCTAAACCCAAAAGGGTTTTAGACTGGGCTGAGCTGGAGCGGAGTTTTGTGACTTGGGCTGGACCTATGCCGGATTGTTTAGGCCCATTATGCTGGACTCAAATTTCGGCTGGGCCTAGAGTTGGGCCGGATTTAATACTTGGGCCTGGGACAAATTATTGAGGCTGGGCCTGTTTCATTTATTTGGCCTAGCAGAAATTAAAACATCTAATTGTCTGTTTTAATAAAAAAAAAATTAATTTCAGATTTTCAGAATGTAAAAAACTAATTAGATAAATGTATTTCAATTATTATTATTATGAAATAATAATATTAATATACTTATACATTTATATTAATTTGGAATTAACATTAAATGTATACTTATATTAATTTGGAATTAATATATTAATCTAATTGACTAATATTAATTTATTAATTAGATTAATAAATTTTGATAGTATTATTAATTTTGAAATAATAATACTAGAATAATGTATATATATAAATTAATTTGGAATTAATATATATAATTTTAATCCACATTTCATTAAAGAATAAAATTTTAATTGGATTAATAATTTTATTCGTTGAGCTTTATTTGATATGATGTGATAAGCTATTATTTGATTTTATGCTTATTTAATTTAAATTATAGTAATTTAAGCCCGCTTTTATGTTTGGGTAGGCGGCGCCCAATACATGTAGTCCGCGACATTATGTATGGCTAGACGGCACCCAATATGTGTGGTCCGCATTTCTTATGCCTGCGTAGGCGGCACCCAATAATTGCATTTAATTTAATATTAAATGTTAAATTTAACAATTAGTATCACATACAAAATCCCCACTAAAATCAAGTCTTATTTAGAAATAAAAGCGTTGTCCATCATAATTGTATGAAATTCTATATCTTTTCGTCCACGAGTTTTACACCAAAGTGTTTACTCTAAAAGGACGAGGTTGGGGCTCATTCATAGATGCATGGTTGGCATCATGTGATGGAATTGACTTGCTTAAATTATTTTGTGACGTCAAAGCGACCAAAATAGTTTAAGGACGTAAAATTAATTGGATTAATTAACCAGGAATTGCAAAATTATTGTTGCAATTGGCTTGGAGGCATATTGAGTGATTATTACAGTCATCAGCCAAAGCAGAAGCTACAATAATAAGACTTGGATCTTGGACCACTAAGATTTATAATTATTACAAATCCGTATTTTGTATTTGGGGACGCAAAATATGTTAAAATTAGTGGGAGCTAATCATTACAATAAATTCTTATTTTGATTAGTGATATGAATGTGATCTTTATTTACTTTATTCTAATTTACTTTTCCGTTTGATTATTTTCTGTTCAGATAAAATGTCGAATTTGGCTTACAAATGTTTGATGGAATCAAACAAGTTGACTGGGTCTAACTTTACGGATTGGCTCCGTTGCTTACGCTTGGTGCTAAGGAAGAAAAGGTTGAGTACGTCTTGGACAAACCAATCGGTGTCATCCCCGACAAGACTTCTCCTGAGTATGCTAAGTTTGACGCAGATGCTCACAAGAAGCATGTTGAGGATGCCACGTCAGCTCACTATGTCATGTTGTCTTCGATGAGTAATGAACTGCATAGGCAACATGAACACATGCTCCCTTATGAGATGATAAAACACTTGGAGAGTATGCACGCCTCACAAGCTCAGACAATGAAGTATGAGATACTCAGTGACCTCTTTAAGTGTAAACTTCATAATGGGGCCCAGGTTTCTGAGCATGTACTGAAGATGATCGGATTAATTGAGAGGTTGACATCGATTGGAACGGTGTTACCCTCAAGTATCTCAACTAATATGATCTTGCAGTCACTTCCTAGTTCATTTGAAAATTTCATAGTGAACTTCAATATGAACAACACGAAGGTGACTTTGCCTGAGCTTCACAACATGCTTAAGACCTATGAATCTTCTACTTCTAAAGGCAAATCTGTGCTCATGGTGAAATCTTCTGCGAACTCTTCCAAAAGGAAGAATAAGCAGCAGCAGAAGAAGAAAGCATCTAGCGGTGAGGTCTTGAAGCCTAAGAGTGGAGGGATTCAAAAGAAACCAAAACTGCCAAAGGATGAGTGTCTATTCTGTCACGAGAAGGGACACTGGAAGAGAGACTGCCCAAAGTTCAAAGCACAAAGTGCATTGGTTGGGAGCTCAGGTATGTTTTTCATTGAGATAAATATGTCTATGAACAATTCACAATCCTGGGTATTAGATACAGCTTGTGGCTCATACATTTGTAACAATGTGCAGGGTCGAAGTGACAGCAGGAAAGTGAGGCCTAGGGAGGTCGACTTACGCGTGGGAAATGGAGCAAGAGTTGCTGCTGAACGTGTAGGGACTTATAGATTAGATCTTCCATCAGGATATAGACTAGATTTACATGCTTGTTATTTTGTTCCTATAATTTCAAAGAATATTGTTTCCATTCCAATGTTAGACATTCAAGGTTTTTCCTTCCATTTTGCAAACAGTAGATGCTCGTTTTCTCTTAATGGATTGTTTTATGGAAGTGCCTTTCTTTCAAATGGTTTATATATGCTTGAATGTGAACAAAATATTCTAATGTACAAAACAAACGACCCAAGCTAAATAATACGAATAATACAACCTATCTTTAGAATTGTAGACTTGGTCATATCAATGAGAAAAGAATAGCAAGATTGAGTAAGTTAGACTATCTCACATCATTTGATTTCGAATCATATGGTTCTTGCAAATTTTGTCTCAAAGAAAGATGACAAGTAAACCACTTTCTAGGAAAGGGCTACGTGCCAAGGTTGTGCTCGAGTTGATCCACACAGATGTGTGCAGACCGTTCCCAACTCAAGCAAGAGGTGGATATTCGTACTTCATAACTTTTACTTATGATTTTTCAAGGTATGGATATGTATATCTCATGAAACACAAATCTGTGGCCTTCGAGAAATTTAAGGAGTTTAAGTTAGAAGTTGAGAAATAACTTGGGAAAAGTATTCAGACTCTCCGATCAGATCGAGGAGGGGAATACTTAAGTCAAGATTTTCTTGATTACTTGAAATCACATGGAATCCGGGCAGACTGGACACCTCCAGGTACAACACAGATGAATGGAGTATCTGAAAGGAGAAATCGAACTTTATTGGATATGGTTCGATCCATGATATTTTCACTAGTCTCCCTTTATTCCTTTGGGGTTATGCCTTACTTAATGCAGTTTATAATCTGAATAGAGTTCCTTCTAAATTGGTTGAGAAAACACCATATGAATTATGGTGTGGTAGGAAGCCGAGTCTTAATCATCTGCGGACCTGGGGTTGTCCTGCTTTTGTTAAGAAGATGATGACTGATAAGTTGGAATCTAAAAGTGAAAAATATTATTTGTGGGATATCCTAGAGAAACCAAAGGATATGAATTCAATTATCCTGGAGATCACAAGGTGATAGTATCCAGGAATGTGACGTTTCTTGAAGATAATTATGTCTCCAAGGAACAATGTTACAACACGGTAGATCTTGAAGAAATTCAAGAACCACAAGATAACATGGAGGATGAGGAATTGTCCAATGGAGTGGACAATAACTCAGTGGGAGTTTTTGATGATCTATCGGGAGGGGAAATAACTCTTAGAGGGTCACCTCAAGACAATGAGATGCATCAAAGACAAAATATTGTATCAACCCCACCTCAAGAAAATCATAGTGAAATTCTGGAGAATATCCCAAATGTTGAAAACCTCAACACGCAAGAACCTCATCACGATCAGAATAAACCACCTGAACCAATGCAAAACCAACTCAATATGCCTCAAAGAAATCGTCGTGCACCTGAAAGACTAAATCTATTGGTTGAGAATCAAGATGATGAGGTTGATTCAGAAGAAAATGAATCTAAGACCTATGTCAAAGCGGTGTCGGGCACTGATTCGAAGATGTGGTTGGCTGCCTTAACATCTGAAATGGATTCGATGTAACTCAATCTAGTCTGGGAACTAGTTGATTTTTCAGATGGGGCTCGCCCCATAGGCTGCAAATGGATCTTCAAAAAAGAAGAGAGATGCAGATGGCAAGGTACAGACCTACAAGTCTAGGTTGGTGGAAAAGGGTTATAGTCAGCCCAAGGGCATTGACTACGATGAGACCTTTTCGCCAGTCGCAAAGATCAAGTCCATTAGGATATTACTTGCAATAGCTGCATACTATGACTTTGACATTTGACAAATGGATGTTAAACCGCATTTCTCAATGGAGAACTCAAAGACATTGTGTATATGTCACAGCTTGAAGGTTTTGTATCCAAAGAAAAGCCGAATGGAGTATGCAAGTTAAAGAAGTCCATTTATGGACTCAAGCAAGCATCTAGGAGTTGGAATATTTTGTTTGACAGAGCTATCAAATTGTTTGATTTTGTCAGAAGCAAAGAGGTAAACAGACCATGATGACTTCAAGTCTCAGTCAGGATATGTTTTCGTTCTCAATGGTGGTGCAGTAAGTTGGAATAGTTTCAAACAGAGCACAACTGCCGATTCTACCACTGAAGCCGAATATATTGCTACATCTGAAGCTGCCAAAGAGGCTATTGCTTTGTTAGAGTTCGTAAAAGAACTAGGTGTCGTTCCAAGTGCCAGCAGTGCAATACCGCTGTATTGTAACAACACTGGTGCGGTTACGCAAGCAAAGGAACCCAGAGCCACGAACAGGAACAAGCACATTCCCCGGAGATATCATCTGATTAGAGAAATAATAGATAGGGGAGATGTGAAGTTAGATAGGGTACCCACTGATGATAACTTGGTTGATCCTTTCACTAAGCCGTTGTGTATGGCAAAGCACAACAAGTACTTTGAGAGCTTAGGTGTTAGACATGCTGGTAGTTGGCTTTGATCAGTGGAAGTTTATAGTTTGTGTGTCTTAGAAACCTTTTCGTAGAGACATTGAATACTTGATCACATTCTATGATAATATGTTTATCGTATGGGTTTATGCATTTATTAGAATAATTATTTTGATGGTTTGTTGTTATTCTTGTGACTGTTCCCTTGAATCATGACTGTCATTCATGGTGTGAGACATAAATGATATAGTATGATTCTAAAATTACCATAATCGATGGTCATCAAGAATGGGATATTGATAACATGCAATAGTTTAGCATGTGGTCTGCATCATATTCTTACAGAATATAGTCGGTCTCACGACTATTAGATATTAGATATCTATGATGAACACATGGATACTTTGGAGAGTATTGGTATACCCTACTAATTAAACCATTTGTTTAGTGTCTACAGGTTATTGGTGTGTGGAGTCTGTAATGATCCTTTGACCTGAGGTCAATACTCATTTTGTTTGTTAAGTGATGAACTTTGACCAAGTACAACGCTTGCCTCCCAAAGGAGGATAAGACACGTCTTGTGTTGGGTTCATCATGAGGCAAATGGAAATGGTAGTTGAGATAAGAATGAGATTCATTCCTCGATTGAAACTCGAGAGAACACTCATATTTCTCTATATTATTTGACAATAAAGTCATTGGTCAATGCAAAAGATGTATTCAATTAGAGTAATTGAATATGATCGAATGTGTCATATAATAAAGATGAGAAAAGTAATTGAGCTATTTGGATAGACACATGGCAGATCCTAGGTTCAATCGGGTGGTTCGTGAATGAAGGGATATTACATAAACTTCATATAAAGGTTGTTTTACGAATTCATGTAAACGTCCTTCATATATCGAGTTCGCTGCGGAGTCTAGGAGATTTGTGAAGAATTTAATTAGATTATCGTCGATAATGGGGGCCTGAAGGGTCACACTTTATGTGTACTGTTGTTCCGCTCAAGGGTACAATGTTGGTATTTCGAATTATATCTAATGCTAGTCCAAGCGGGAGATTGAAAGTAATGGACTAGATTAGGATATGGGCTTTAATTAATTAATAGGTTATGTTGATTAATTAATTAAAGTAGACCAGAATATTAGGCCCATATACCTAGGGTATATGAACTATATATATATTTATTCCCTATCATAGAGAATAATTAATCTTGTCAGTAAGAAACATCAAAGAGTTCAATAAGGGATTTCCTAGCAATCACTTATTGAACGATTTGTACCGATGATAGTTCCTACGGCGGATGACATACGCGTAGATACCTGAAGTGGTGAATCATTCGTTCAATTCTGTCCGATTAATTACGCAACAAGTAAGTAATTCGAACTTATGCGTAATAATTACTTAATGTTTAATTCAAATATAGATCACGATCATAATTCTCGATTTATTATTTCGTTGCATAACATTATGACAGATTATTCAAGGTAGAATAAAGTTATTTCAGGCAGTATATTGGTCATAACTTAATTGAACTTCTTAAATCATGGTCTCATTGAATTACCTTAATGTAGTTGTTCCAAACATCGCCGGAATCAACTAGCAGCTCAATACTGACGTCGTTACAATCAAAGCCAGAGCGGGAAAGCATGGTGGAAATATTGTTGTAGTGTTTCGTCAAGACGTGGACATTTTATTTTATATGGGATCGGCCCGGAGGCCCGTACCTGGGACAACGTTAATCAGCAACTTCGCGAGAGTATTCAGCTAGCCAACTCTGAACCCATCTTCAAATTTCCAGCCCGTGGTGATGGTCTCCTTCAATGCATGGATAAGCTCTTTCTCCTCTCGCTCCAACCAGATGCGCCTTCTGAAGTCCTTCCCCTTGCCATTTCTGGAAGGGCCAACATTGTAATTGCTCTGAGCTTCCATGAGACCTTAAACAAATACAACCATGAAGTTAAAAAAAGTACTAAACCTTTAACAAAAGCATTAATCTGCAAAACAAAATAAGTACAATTTAATTAATCAGCCCTAGATTCAAGAAAGCAGCAAAAATAAAAAAAGTTTCCATACTTAAATTGAAGCAGCCTGATAGCAACGCACATTGTCTTTAGACACGCTATGCGTTAACTAACTTAAGGGGACTATTACAAAACAAACCAACGAGAGTGATCATGACAAAGAGACAACCAGACGCACTACTTGCGGGAATGAAAATATGCGCGACAGGCTGAGATTAACTATAATTTTCTTGAGAATAAAAAGATATCTACTAAAGCACAACACTAAAGCAAAATTCAGGAAAACGATGGGAAATAGGTTTAAGCTCGACAGCCCGCAAGCATGGTATCGCGGACAGACGTTATGGGCCACTTATTCCCTAGTGGCCCAAGAACTCTTCGTACATATACTTGACGAGGGTTTCCCTCCAATTGGTCCATTGCTGACTAGTCTCGACCGACTGAACAAAATCAGTCTCGTTGCTACCGTCCACCTCCTCATCTTCGTCTTCGATTTTGTTTCCTCTTAAGGATCATAAGCCATTGAAGTCCGGAAGTGATTCTGTATCAAACAACATGCCATGATTATTTTATTTTGAATCTTTATTGGGTAATAGGTTGCGCTCCTAGGTATTCCCCATCGCCCTTTCAACAGACCGAACGGGCGTTCAATCACATTGCAGGCCTTCGAGTGTTTATAGTTGAAATAATCTTCCTTATTTTGAGGTATTTGATGGCTGTTAGGAATCGAACCGTAGTCGGGTTCGAGTTGGCTCAGAAAGTCCTTGAGCCCGTTACCAATCGATCTTCTGACAACCGCGAAATTAAGGCACCTAATAGGAGATATCCTCACAAAGAAGACACTCAATCCCAAACCCTGGTAACACCACACACACTTCTCTCACACTCAACCCACCGTTAATCTCACAAAGAGAACTGGGAAGAAGGAGAAAGTTTGGTGGCAGAAACTCTCACACACACTAAGTGTATCACTCTAGTATTTTATGCACATTCTCACAAAGAGAAGGGCTCCATTCTTATAGGGAAGAATGGAGCAGAAAAAGAGATGGAGGAATGAATGGATTCCCGTAAATCAAAGAGTCACAGGAATGGGGGGAATGTATCTGGTGGGTATATGAAAGGGTTGGGGGCTGCCAAGGGTTATTGGGTTGGGTGAAATGGATTTGCCCAGAATTGGGCCTAAAACCCAACAAATCTCCACCTTGGGCCCAGTTCACACACGCTGTCGATCGATCACGGAAACAGAGGAAGCATCATCGCCAAACTCCTGCACACTAAGTACAGGAGATAACAAGCGCAAAGCAAGTTATTTTTCACCAAGGGAAAGACACACAGTCAACGACACAAAGTCGAATATGATACAAAGTCAAGTATGACACAAAGTCCAGAATAATGCACAAAGCATAAAGTAGACACAAAGTAAAATGCACAAAGCATACGGTAGATACAAAGTCAAATGTATTGCATAAAGCATAATGTAGACACAAAGTCAAAGATGACACAAAGTCAAGGATAATGCACAAAGCATGAAGTAGACACAAAGTCTAGCATATGACACAAAGTCAAGAGTGATGCACAAAGCATACGTTAGACACAAAGTCAAGAGTAATGCACAAAGCATAAACTAGACACAAAGTCAAATGTAATGCACAAAGCATAAGATAGACATAAAGTCAAATAAGACACAAAGTCAAGGATGACACAAAGTCAAGAATATGACAAACAGTCAAAGGTATGACAAACAGTCAATGGTATGACACAAAGTCAAGAATATGACACACAGTCAAGAATATGACACAAAGTCAAGGGTATGACACACAGTCAAGGGTATAACACAAAGTCAAGAATATGACACACAGTCAAGGGTATGATCAAGGGTATGACACAAAGTCAAGAATATTACACGGAGTCAAATATGACACAAAGTCAAATATGACACAAAGTCAAGTGCACTGAAAACATAAGTATCAATATGGAAGTCATCAAACCTAGCAGGTGGTCTAATGTTTCTCCTAGGTCTGTCCCTAGCGAGTTGGTAATCATAATTATGCACCTCTTCCATATTCTCATGCACGTCAAAAAACAGATAAATCTGATTGCTCCACCTCAGAAGGAGTAGTACAGACACAGGCATAGACTCGGTTACCATAAAGACATCACCGTTTCTCTCATCCCCAGAAGCCTTATTAGCTTGTTCTTTCTGTTTCTCAGGACATTCTTTGATAAAATGACCAGTTTCACCACAGTTAAAACATTTTCTGATTTTAGGCCTAGATTTAGACCTACTGCAGTTCTTCTTTTTATCATGATTAGTTTGGTTATTGTAGGGTTAACTATTTCTATTTTTATCCCTCCCTTGCACAAACATAACCTCACCATGATTTTTCCTACTCGGATTAGTTCTTAAATTCATCTCCTTATTTTTTAAACCATTTATCACAGTTTCAAGGCTAACCTGATCTCTACCATATTTAATAGGATATTTTACATCATTATATGTATCAGGGATAGCATTTAAGAGCACAATTGGAGTATAGTCATCAATGTCTTTATCACCGTTTTCTTAATATCTTGAACCAGTTTTGTAAAAACATCAAGATTTTCTTCTATGTCTTTCAAAGCAAGTTTAAACTGGAAATTTTTTTCAAGCAAAAACATTTTACTAGGCAACGAAGTCTCAGTATACAATTCTTGCAATTTCTCCCACAACTCTTTGGCACTATTTTGATCGCCAACCTTTCTTAACACCGAGTCAGAAAGGTTAAGGATAATGGAGGAGTACGCAAGCTCATCCATTTCAGCCTTTTTCTCGTCAGAATCAGACTCAGAAAATAGTAGACTGATACACTTAAACACACGTTGTTGTATCAAAATACCTTTCATTTTCTGTTGCCAAATACCAAAGTCTGAGCGTCCGTCAAACAGAGCCAGACTATAACTAGACATAGGACCCATCACAAAATCACACAGATTTTAGGGAGGACAGAACAATCAAGGATTCCCCAGTTCTCAGCACTGATTTATCTGTGGAGCAGGGGGTCACTTGATAACCTCCAGAAAACAACAAGCAATCATAATGAATGTAAAAAACTTATCACAAAGATCAGAGAATATAAGCGGAAGCAACAAACAGACAATCACACAGATTATCCTAAAACTACCAGCACGTACAGGCAAACCTATCCGTTCCCAAACGGCAGCTACAAAAGCAGTAAAATCCTAACCGTTTCCAAATGGCAGCTACACAAAGTAATAAAGGGATTAAGCCTCTTTACCTGAGCGGGTCCTCACCGGGAGGAGAACCCGACTTACCTAATCGGAACGTATTCGGCTCACGTTGGGCAAAGGCGCGACGGGAGGACAGCCAGGGGGCTGAGATTGCTGAATTATGGACACTGGGCTCGGACCACTGTTCTTGGCCGAGATGGGGAGGTTCCTCGGCCGAGATAGAATTACAGCAGGCTGAGAAGGTTGGCTCGGACCACTGGTCTCGGCCGAGATGGGGAGGTGCCTCGACCGAGATGGAATTATAGCAGGCTGAGAAGGTAGGCGCAAACCACTGGTCCCAGCCGAGATGGAGAGGTTCCTCGGCCGAGATGCGAAAAAACTAGAACTCCACACAGACGCGGAACACAGGTTTCGGCCGAGATAGGGGATGATCTCGGCCGAGATAAGGCTGCGATAGAAAACTTGAGAAGGTGAATGAACCCTGTTTTGACGGAAAAAACCTTCAATCCCACACACGGATTTTCGCACAACGAAGAGACCACGATTTTGATAACCGTGGCTCTGATACCACTATTAGAAATTGAACAGTGGTCGGGTTCGAGTTGGCTCAGAAAGTCCTTGAGCCCGTTTTCGATCGATCTTCTGATAGCCGCGAAATTAAGGCACCCAATAGAAGATATCCTCACAAAGAAGACACTTAAACCCAAACCATGGTAACACCCCACACACTTCTCTCACACTCAACCCACCGTTAATCTCACAAAGAGAACTGGGAAGAAGGAGACGAAGAAGGAGAAAGTTTGGTGGCAGAAACTCTCACACGCACTAAGTGTATCACTCTGGTATTTTCTGCACATTCTCACAAAGAGAAGGGCTCCATTCTTATAGGGAAGAATGAAGCAGAAAAAGAGATGGAGGAATGAATGCATTCCCGTAAATCAAAGAGTCACAGGAATAGGGGGAATGTATCTGGTGGGTATATGAAAGGGTTGGGGGCTACCAAGGGTTATTAGGTTGGGTAAAATGGGCTGGCCCAGAATTGGGCCTAAAACCCAACAATGGCCAATATTCTAGTCGTCTTTGTGATAGCGGTGTCCCCGGTATGGAGTTAGGAAGCCATCCCCTTTGATATAGTCGTTGTCACATAGGTAGTAAGATCCTGCTAGATATTTGAACGACATATCATTAGAAAAAATACAGTTTGTACAACAATAATTACACCACAAAAGATTGACAAGTTAATGATAATTACCCAAGGGATTTTCAATCCATTTGGTCGGACCACCGCATCTCTTAAGACCCTGGAATCTGCAGTGCTACTTTCCTACCCGCTGAAAACATAAATGAATCATATTACAATCACATACAGCAAGGACGTTAACGGTGGTTTCCCATTTTTTTGTTCCGAAACCTGCCCCTATCAGCTATGGGGACTCGAATCTTAAATATAAGTAGTGTCAAGGGCCCCGAAGCACCCCTGTAAAAATAGATTTACCAGAGGATTACAACAAAATAAATAAGACAAGATTCTCAATTAATTTATAAGGGAATTGAGTCTGTATAGGGCACTAAATGCATGATGTACAATAACAAGAAAAAAGTCTTAATTTTATATGCTTTTACCTTGAATCATTGCCACCGCTCGCTCGGTTTATCTTCCAGAACTGAGGTTGGTTCGACGAGAAAGACTCAGTGTAGACTCAGGACAGCAGCCAGCACATGATTGAAATATTTGCTGACATGAGGCCCAATCATTTGTAATACCCACAGACGATAGAATTTTTTGTGTGATGGGCCAAAACAATCAAGAAATAGGAAACTTGCTCATTCACGCTTACATTTTTAGAAGAACGTAAACCCCTCGGTGTTCTAATAGGTAAGACAATTGGGCAAAGGAATTACGATTCATACAGAAATAGGTAATATAATCCTCGTCGCTAACATTTATAAATTCTCGTAATCAATCAATTTATTTTGGAATTCTACTTAACAGGGTGTAGCATTTATGAATGTTAACAGTCCCGATAGGTTAGCCATCGGACAATCGGCGGTTAAGGTACAACAAACAAAGTGAAATGAAAATAACCCAATCCAACAAATGAGCATTTAGTGCAACTAACAATTGATGATGATCAGTCATTCCATCCTGTTGAAGTTTTATTTTATTTTTCAGTATTTAGTTCTCCTATTTTGTAGGAGTTTTTTATCCTTTAAATTAGGAGTGAGTTGTTATTAGTGTCATTAGTGGTTCCTATTTTTATGCTTATGCATAATCAGTTCCATTGTATTTAAACGGATCAGTTGTTATGAAAGAAAATAGATTTTCCCTTCCTATTCTTTTTTAGTCTTTAACATTTGGTATAAGAGCCGGTCAATCCTGAGAGAAAATACGTGAGGCAACGATCAATTTCATACACTGATTTCACCATGAGCACAAAATCAAGTTTTATACAAGCAGCCATCGCACGTTTCGATGGCCACTATTATCATTGGAGCATGTTAATGGAAAATTTCTTACGATCGAAGGAGTTTTGGTCAAATATTGAATCTGGAATCGAAGAGCCCGCAAGAGGAACGGTTCTCACAGAAGCTCAAAAATAAGACCTAGAAGCTAGAAGGCTGAAAGACTTGAAAGCGAAGAATTATCTCTTTCAAGCAATCGATCGTCCCATCTTGAAGACTATTCTTTGCAAAGAAACCTCCAAGGATATTTGGGATTCAATGAAGAAAAAATATCAAGGCTCGAGCAGGGTGAAGCGTGCACAACTTCAAGCCTTGGGACGAGATTTTGAGCTGCTCACAATGAGAGATGCAGAATCTATGACGAGTTATTTCGCTAGAGTAATGGAAGTCAGCAACAAGATGCGATTCCATGGTGAGAAGATGGATGATGTCAAGATCGTTGAGAAGATTTTGCGTTCCATGATAACGCAATTCAATTATGTCGTTTGCTCGATTGAAGAATCCAAAACATTGATGGACTCTCTCTTGATGAGCCGCAAAGTTCATTATTAATCCATGAACAAAATATGAACAAAAGCAGAAGTTCAAAGGTCGAGGAGCAAGCATTGAAGGCCTCAGCTCATGGTGAAAATTCTGCAGGAAGAGGATCAAGCAAGGGTCGCGGTCGTGGTCGTGGTCGAGGAAGAGGAAGAGGTATAGACTCTCAAACACCAAATTTTCGAGGCAGGGGCAGAAACAGTTATCACCATCAGCACTCATCGAGTAACGACTCAAAATTTGACAAGTCTAACATTGAGTGTTACTGCTGCCACAGATTTGGTCATTACAAATATGAATGTAATGATAAAGGAGAGCATTCCAACTTTATGGAGAAAAATGAACCGGAAACACTTTTTTTGGCATCTCAACACAAAGAGGAATTTGAACCTAACATATGGTATTTGGACACAGGATGTAGCAATCATATGTGTGGTAAA
Organism: Ajuga chamaepitys; assembly: GCA_958295605.1. Taxonomy (NCBI): domain Eukaryota; kingdom Viridiplantae; phylum Streptophyta; class Magnoliopsida; order Lamiales; family Lamiaceae; genus Ajuga; species Ajuga chamaepitys. Next base: position 19,119,155 of record OY282503.1, on the reverse strand, counting down.
AAATCTTACTTTTCCCATTTAAATGAAAGCTTTCATACTATTGTTACTTTTGGTGATCATTCTAAAGTAAATGTTATGGGAAAAGGTGATGTTCAAATCAGAACCAAAAAAGGTGATATTGAGACTATATCAAATGTCTTTTACATTCCTGATTTGAAAAGTAATTTGTTGAGTGTGGGACAGCTTCAAGAAAAGGGTTATGAGACTACTATCAAAGGGGGAGTTTGTGAAATCTATGATCCAAAAAGAGGTGTACTTGTTCATGTTAATATGGCTGCAAATAGGTTATTTCCATTGAAATTAGAGAGTACTCAAACGTGTTTCAAAGTTGATGCAAGTGATTCATGGCTATGGCATTTACAATTTGCTCATTTAAATTTCAATGGTTTAAGAACTCTTTCTCAGAAGAACGTGGTTGTTGTTCTACCCCAGATTGTTCCCCCCTCCAAAACACGGGAAGAGTGTGTTGTTGGCAAACAACACCATGAGAAATTTTCGAAAGGCAAGACATGGAGAGCACAAAAACCATTGAAGTTGATCCATTCTAACATTTGCGGTCCAATAAATCCAATATCAAATGGAAAGAAGAGATATTTCGTGACATTCACTGATGATTACTCTCGAAAGACATGGATTTATTTTTGTAGGAAAAGTCTGAGGCTTTCTCAATGTTCAAAACATTCAAGGCCGTTGTGGAGAACGAAGTGCGGAGAACAATAAAATTTGTCCGAACTGATCTTGGGGGAGAATATATGTTGCAAGAATTTGCAAATTTCTGTGACAAACAAGGAATATGGAGACAATTTACAGCAGCCTATACACCTCAGCAAAATGTCGTCGCCGAAAGAAAGAATCGAACTATTCTCAACATAGTACGAAGCATGGTGACGGATGGAAGAGTTCCAAAACGTTTTTGGCCAGAAGCTGTAAATTAGAGCATTCATGTTTTAAATGGGAGTCCTACCTTCTTTGTTAAAAACATGACCCCAGAAGAAGCTTGAAGTGGAAGAAAACCATCAGTGGACCATTTCAAAGTCTTCGGATGCATTGCATATGCACACATTCCGGATGAGAAGAGGAAGAAGTTGGATGACAAAGGTGAGAAATGCATCTTTCTAGGAGTTAGTGAGCAATCGAAGGCTTACAAACTCTTCAATTGTGTCACGAGCAAAATTGTCATCAGCCAAGATGTCATCTTCGATGAAGAAAGTACGTGAAATTGGGCCACTCCCAAAGAAGGACAACAGCTTGTACCTGTTTCTTTTGAAGATAATGCAGCAGAAATACAAGAAAAGGCTGATACTCCCTTGTCGCCATAACCTGACCCGCAACTACCACCTGTTGCTACTAGTGAAACTCAAGCTGAAGGCCGCCGAATCCATAGAAGGCCAGCTTGGATGGATGATTATGAGTTAGGTGATGATCATTCTGATGACGATGATGATGTTATTGTTCATTTTGCTTTGTTAGCAGATTGTGATCCAGTAACCTTTCAAGAAGCCGTCAAAGAATTGAAATGGTAAAAGGCGATGGATGAAGAGATGAGATCCATAAAGGAAAAAAAAAAAAAAAACACATGGGAGTTGGTAGAACTTCCAAAAGGGGAAAAATCCATTGGTGTCAAATGGGTTTACAATACGAAGCTGAATAAAGATGGTAAAGTTGAGAAATATAAAGCGCGACTAGTTGCAAAGGGGTTTAAGCAAACATATGGTGTTGATTACAATGAAGTATTTGCTCCGGTGGCAAGGCATGATACAATCCTAATGGTACTAGCATTGGCAGCACAAAATACTTGGCAAATTTTTCAGCTGGACGTAAAATCAGCTTTTCTACATGGTAATCTTGATAAGCAGGTCTTCATTGATCAACCTCTTGGATATGTACAGCAAGGAAGTGAAGGAAAAGTGTACAGGTTGAATAACGCTCTATATGGTTTGAAACAAGCATTGAGAGCTTGGTATAACCGTATAGAGACTTATTTTACTAAGGTTGGGTTCCAAAAATGTCCATATGAGCATACTCTTTTTATTAAATTAACATCTGCAGGAAAAATTCTGATTGTATGCTTGTATGTGGATGATCACATATACACGGGAAATGATCGAGCTATGTTTGAGAAGTTTAAACGTTCCATGATGGCCGAATTTGAGATGACCGATCTTGGTAAAATGCATTATTTTTTGGGCATTGAAGTAGTACAATCAACATCAGGTATTTTCATCACACAAAAGAAATATGCATCAGACATCTTGGACAGATTCGGAATGACGGACTGCAATCCAGTGGGAACTCCAAGTGAACCAAGTTTAAAGCTCTCCAAAGACTCTCATGGGAAGAAGATAAATAGTACTCCCTGCGTCCCGGTCTAATTTGCCAACTTGCCATATTTGTTTGTCCCAACCTAATTGTCCTGGCCCATAAATGAAAAATTTCAATCTCCATCCTCAAAATCTCCACTCTTAATCTCTACCTTTGAAAAAGTAAAAAATTCCACAAAATCTGTTTTTCCTTAGTCTCCGTGCCCGACCAAGGTTGGCCAATTAGGCCGGGACAGAGGGAGTAGTTTATATAAGCAAATTATTGGAAGCTTAATGTACTTGACAGCAACTAGGCCCGACATAACACATGCTGTAAGTTTGATAAGCAGATTTATGGAATGTCCAACGGAGCTTCATCTTCTTGCTGCAAAGAGGATCATGCGTTACTTGAAAGGTACCCTCGATTTTGGTATGTTTTATAAGAAGGGAGAGGGATCAGATGTTATTGGCTTTAGTGATAGTGATTATGCTGGAGATTTGGAGGATAGAAGAAGTACTTCTGGTTATCATTTTATGATGAGTTCAGGGGCCGTTTCATGGGCATTAAAGAAGCAACAAGTTGTATCGTTGTCTACAACCGAAGCGGAGTTTATTGCAGCAGCATCTTGTGCCTGTCAAGCTATTTGGTTGAAAAGAATACTTGAATTTTTTCATTCTTACAAGTAGGAAAGAATGCATATTTATTGTGATAATAGTTCAACCATCAAACTCTCCAAAAACCCGATTTTTCATGGTCGGAGTAAACACATAGATGTGAGATTTCATTTCCTTCGTGGTCTCACAAAAGAAGGTGTTGTTGAATTGGTGTATTGCTGCAGCAAAGACCAAGTTGCTGATATCCTAACAAAATCTCTCAAGTTGGATGCATTCTTGAAGTTGCAGGATTTACTAGGAGTAATGTCAATTTTGGATTTAAACTGATTGTGTAACATTCAGTTTAAGGGAGGGTGTTGAAGTTTTATTTTATTTTTCAGTATTTAGTTCTCCTATTTTGTAGGAGTTTGTTATTCTTTAAATTAGGAATGAGTTGTTAGTAGTGTCATTAGTGGTTCCTATTTTTATGTTTATGCATAATTAGTTCCATTGTATTTAAACGGATCACCTGTTATGAATGAAAACAGATTTTCCCTTCCTATTCTTTTTTAGTCTTTAACACATCCATAAAGCAATCTACACAATTAAACCAGAACGTAATACAACACAAAAACCAAAGAAAAATCACTCGTTTAAATTTTTCTAAAAGGAATGAACTATAAACGAGGTCTAGATAAGAAGTATGTAAGGTTTGTACAACTCGGTATTGGCCGGACCCAGTAAGGGGTTCCTACACTGCTTAATGACCAAACACAGAACCCCGCTAAACACATAGATCGTCAGCATAACTGCCAGTCGTCAATAGAATCCAACCTCCTCTAAATATCGGAAAGATAACTCAAGAGGAAATATCACACTTCTAAAGGAAATGACATGCATCCATGTGTGGTAATCTACATCAAGAGTAAGTATGGAACAATAGACAAAACTAGAAACTCGTTGTGGATAACTACATATTTTTTTAAACATCAGAGGTTTTTACAAGGGGGGGAGGAAGACATCCATACCTTGCTATCAAATTAGGAGATGCGTGCTGGATCGAACCAGAAACCTTAGAAAAATTACAAAAAGTATTAATAATTGCGACGCCTAATTCATACCAACTATATGGAGAAGATGAAATAAACGTGACTACAATCATCCCAAAACTGAAGCGGTTCCGAAAATTTATACTCGCAGATAAGTAAAAATGAAGACAACAATTAAAATATAACCAGATATGAGGAAGTAATAGAAACAGCTGGGGTTACTTTGAAGAAACCAAGCATGAAACAGTCGCAACGAAAACTCGATTTCTAGGGTTCCATGGCTTTACAGAGCTGTTTTCTCAAGTTTGTCTTCGCAGAAAGTGAATTTCCCGCCTTGGTTATGCTGTGATGTAGGTCTGCAATTTTGGAAATTAGTGGAGGTGGAGTGTTGGTCAATTAACATGCAAATTGGGTGGCAGTTTCGTAATTGTTGGTTGCATCCCAATATACTTGGGATATATATCTGACTAGATATTTGATATCTTATCAGATATATTTTTGATAGTGATGGAGATCCTATCCATAATAGAAGAGTGGCCTCTCCTATAGCAGTATATATACGAATATATCTGATATTCATAGAGTACGGAAAATCATACACAGTAAAATACGTTTCTCCCTTTTCTCTCTAATTTTTCTTCTTGGAGTATCACCGAAGTCCTCCAAGAGTCTAAGGTGTGTAGTAAACGGCAGATGCTCTGGTAGTGTTCATCAGAACAGGCTTGTAGACAATCATAATACGATCAATGTTTGGTGAATCGATCTTTTTAATTTCCGCTGCACCTAATTGAGGTATACATCGATTCCCATATACGTGTTTATGTGTTTTATATGCGTAATTTCTAACAGTGGTATCAGAGCGAGTATTGATTCATTCTCGCCTGTATTATTATTAATCTGGCTGTTCAGTGTCTTTTATTCAAAAGTTGAATGAGAAAAAAAAGGTCCATCCCTATCGTTTCCTGTTTAAAGAAAAATCTAGAATTTTTTTTTTTAAAAAAAAGCAATTAAACCTCCCCTGTTCGCCAGCCATGGCGGCGGCGACTGCGTCGGCGGCGCTTGCTGCTGATGCGTTGTTGCTGCATGAGGCGGTGGAGGAGCCCGGTGAGGCTCGTCAGGGTCCGAGGCTGTGGGAAAGGCGAAGGCAAAGGCAGCGCCAGCGGCGCAGCCACCCTGCGCGCGGCTGCGCTGCTCCGCTACTGCTAGAGGTGTCAAAACAGGTTGAGCCTGTTGAGCCAGCCCGCCCCGCTATACATAATAGGTGGGTTGGGCTGGATATTTAAAGGTCCGTTAAAAAGCAGGCCCAAACGAGCTGGCCCATTTGTGCCGCGGGCTAGGAGGGGCGGGGACGGGCCGGGCGGGCGAGTCCGCTATATAAAAAAATATTGAAATAATATTACTACTACTAGGGTTCAATGGGCTAGCCCGCTTTAAAAAAAATAAAAATTAATGATGGAAATGGAGAAGAAGAAAATTAAGATGATTTTGACGATGTAATGGTTGAAGAACTCTAGTTTTTAAGAGATTTGTGTTTTGTTTGTCATACACTTTCATTTTGTGAACTTTTTATTTTTATGTTGGACTTCGGATTATTGATTATGGACCTATCACCTATGATTTATGTGATGAATGCTTGTGAACACTTTATATTATTTAATAGCTATTATATAATGAACAAATGATTCAAAAAAAAATTAAAAAAAAGGTGGATTGGCCCGCCCAACCCACAACCCATCGGTGGGTTGGGTTGGGTTGGGATTTGAAGGCCCACCATATAAAAAGCCCGCCCCATCCTGCCAACCCGTTTTGACACCTCTAGTTGCTGCTATGCCGCTGCTCCGCTGTTACTTTCGCGCTGCTGAGCTGCGCCGCCTGCTGCTGCTCCACGCCGGCGGTGTTCCGGCGGCGACGGCTGGACTAAGGTTTAACTTATTCTGGGCTGGGCCGGTTTTTTGGATAAAAATCTGTTTTTTTTTATAACCTGGATCTAATTGGGCTTTTTTTTTTCTATTGCGTTGGACTCGTGTTTTGTTTTTAATCTGGATTTTTTAAAGGGAGTAGGCCGCTCCAAAATTGAGAAAAAATGGCTGCCTATCTAATTTAAATGCTGCCACTTTATAATAAAAACAAAATTGGGCTAGGATTAATCATGATGAACTGGGATTTAAAATGTTGGGCCTTAAAAATAGGGATTAAGTGGTTGCCCATTTCTTATGGGTTGCGTTATAATAATAATAATTATTTTTTATGGGCTAGGTCACTTTAAATTAATTACATACATTATGTGATTTAATTTATTGATTGCGTATTTTAATTACGTAATGTTGATTGATGTATGTGTGAGATAGTTGCTGACGACGGTAGTTATACGATATTCCGATGTAATTTTCTTTTATAGAATCATGTAGTAGGAACGAAATTTGTAAAAAAAAAAAAAAAATCGTTTCTTACTAGGGCTCATGTATTAGAGGGGCCATTTTTTATGGCCATGTAATTTGTTTTGTTTCGTATTTACCATCATAGGCCATTGACATCTCACTATATTTTTTTTTATGGATGTTTCTTGAGATGGACATTTTTTTTATTCGCAATCATTTAATGTTTTATTATCGTCTTCAATTGAGTGGGAGATGATTATGAGCCTATGTGGCGAAATTTTCGATCTCATTCACTTGTGAGAAATAATAAAATTTTATTTGGACCCGAATAAAAATATTAAATAGACAAGCTTCTAACATATTGCGCATAATATTAACAGAAATGGATGCCCAAGTAGCTTTTCCTGATCTTTATGGCTTTGGCAAAATTAGATGGCCAGAACTATGCCATGTGGCACTGTAAGATCCAGTTTTTGCTACACCATAAAAATGTCCTTGATCATCTCACCAATACTATGACTATGCCGATTGAGCCAGAGAACGGTCAAAATGCGCATATCGTCGCGATTTGGACGCGTACAATAAGTGGGTGAATCAAAATCATTCTGCACGCTATACTATGCTGAGATGCATGCAGGATCATCTAATTCGTGAGTTCGAGACGTTTCCTACAACTAAAGAGTTGTGGGACGGCTTAAAGGTCACGTACGACACTACCTCAGCAACGAGACTAAGGGCTTCAACCCTTAAGTTCAATCAGTACGTACTTGACCCAAAGCACACTATGGAACAGCATCTTGATGTCATGAAAGACATGATTCGAGGGCTTCAAAATGCTGAAAATGAACTCACCGATGAACAACAACTTTTGGCAGTCCTAAGGTCGTTACCCGAGCAGACATGGGGACAGGTTAAACTTGTGCTCACACACAACGAGAAAATCCAGACCTTTGATAGCGACGCCAATCATCTTAGACTTGAGGCTGACCATCGAGAGGCGAAAAGAGCACAAGCAGCTGCTTTCGTCGCACACGCTGGGCAACGCAAGCCTAACACAGGCAACCGTTGGTAAAAGCAAAAGAATGCAGGACAAAGCAAAGCCAAAAACCAAAACTTGGGCCTGCAAGGTGAAAAGGCTAAAAATCATCACCATGGTAAAAGGAGCGGAAAGAAGAAAGATACTTGCTATAACTGTGGAAAGATGGGCCACTTTGCTCGTAATTTTACTGAGCCAAAGAAGGTAAGACCTGCTCCTAGCTCTTCTAATTCATTTGTTTGTTCACATGTGTTTGTTGCTAACTCTCTCCATGGTTAGATTGTAGACTCGGGAGCAACCAAACATGTGACAAGAGATAGAGCAGGATTTGTAGATTATCATCGAGTACCAGCGGGCAGCCACTACATTGCTATGGGAAATGGCGCGCAAGAAGAGGTGGTGGGAGTTGGGTTATACCAGCTCAAACTTAGCACTGGGCGCGAGCTGCTCCTTAGAGATGTGCTTTATGCGCCTAGTATTCGGTGTAATTTACTTTCAGTTTCAGCAGTTTTGAGTCAAGATTTTTCTTTCCTGTTTGAAAAGACTATGTTATCCATTTTTCTCGGCAACAACCTTTATGGCATAGGTCATATGAACAATGAACTTTTCATGTTACATTTATCTATTGCATGCACTTCTTTTGTTTCTTCGTCTGTTGATGTTTTGAATGATTCTATTAAATGACATGCAAGGTTAGGACACATAGGACGTGAAAGGATGACTAGGTTAGCTCGAGAAGGTCTTTTAGGCAATCTCGCTAAAGTCATCCTTCCTGTGTACGAACCATGTCTGACAGGAAAAGCCTGCCGGAAGCCTTTGGAAAGGCAAAGAGAGCTGCTCAACCTCTAGAGTTAGTTCACTCGGACATATGCGGACCCGTAAATGTGAAGACACGACACGGTGCATCCTATTTTCTCACATTAATTAATGATTATTCGCGCTACGGTTCAGTGTATCTCCTATTTCACTGCTCAAAAGCGCTTGATTGGTTTAAGTGATTCTTAGCGGAGGTTGAGAACCAAAGAGATAGGAAACTTAAAACTTTGCGCACTGATAGGGGTCGAGAATACTTGTCTGATCAGTTCAGACAATATGTGAGGAAAAAGGGATCATAAGATAACTGTAAATTTCATATACTCCGCAAAAAAATGGTGTTGCAGAGAGGAGGAATAGGACACTTTTGGAGATAGCAAGATCAATGATGGCGCAAGCAAATCCACCAATATCCTTTTGGGGAGATGCAATCTTAACTGCTGCCTACATATTGAACCGTGTACCGTCTAAGTCAGTTCCTTTGATGCTATATGAGTTGTGGCATTAAAGAAAGCCTAACTTAGAAGGCTTGCGCCCTTGAGGGTCAGCTAGGTTTGTTCATAATACTTCTCATAAACATGGGAAACTTAGTCCTAGAGCAAGCCAAACATATCTTTATAAGATATTGTGACCACTCGAAAGGCTATGTGATGTATGGTGAACATCCTGACGGAGGAATGACAGAAATTGAGTCATGCGATGTCAATTTCCTCGAGGAGGAATTTCCAACAATTGGAGAAGTTAAAGGAGATCTTAAACTTTATGAGTTACAAGATCCCGAAGACAACGCTGGAATTCCTGACAAGGATGTGGTTTCACAACCAAATCCAGCAATCGACGGGAATAATGAGAGCGATCTTAGAGTCAATGGGAGAAATCCATCGCATGAAGACTCTCAAGATCTAGAGTTGGAGCAAGCGTGGAACGGTGCCCCAAAGACGTTTTGAACTCGAGGGGGAATCTTTCATGTGCATAACTATGGATGTTGATGAGCCAGCCACTTATGAAGAGGTTGTAACTTCTCCAAATGCTAAAGAGTGGATAAGTGCTATGGAGGAAGAGATGAGTTCGATGGCTAAGAACCAAGTTCGGGAGCTAGTCGATCTACCGTCTAGATGCAAGATAATTGAGAACAAGTGGGTTCTCAAAGTCAAGCGAAGCAGATGGCTCGATAGACAAGTACAAAGCTCGCCTAGTGGCGAAAGGCTTTACCCAAAAAGAAGACGTGCACTATGAAGAGACATTCTCCCCAATGGTGAAGTTTGCCTCTATCCGTCTCATTTTAGCAATTGTCACCCACCTTGATTTGGAACTGTTCCAAATGGATGTAAAGACAACATTTCTCAGTTGAGAACTGAGTGACGAGATCTATATGGATCAACCTAAGGGTTTTCAGGTAAAGGGACAAAGCGCAAGATGTGCCGCTTAAAGCGTTCCATTTATGGACTGAAACAGTCATCCAGACAGTGGTACCTACGATTTAATCGAGCTATCACTTCGATATGCTTTACGATGGTTGAGGAAGATCAATGTGTGTATGTCAAAAGGAATGAGAAAAAATTCACAATTCTCTCATTGTATGTGGATGACATTTTGTTGGCTGGAAATGATACGGAGATGATTGTCGCCACTCAGCAGTGACTGTCATCTACTTTTGAGATGAAAGACATGGGAGAGGCATAATACATACTTGGTGTTAAGATATACCAAGATCGCTCAAAGTGACTCTTAACTTTGTCTCAAGAGACTTATATTAAGAGGGTTATGTAGCGATTTCGTATGCATAATACTAAACCCGTTGACACACATATGGAAAAGAATTGTGTTCTTAGTAAAGATTTATGCCCAAAGACAGATGATGAAAAAGAAAGCATGGCTAAAGTTCCTTATGCGAGCGCAGTAGGGAGTTTGATGTAAGAAATGATGTGTACTTGACCAAACATGCGCTTTGTAGTTGGGATGGTGAGTAGGTAGACGCGCTCACTGGGCTGTAGTAAAAAAGATACTTTGATATTTAAAGGGGACAAGTGATTTAGCTTTGTGCTGTCACGATGGCAGTCTGAAGCTACTTGGTTACAGCGATGCTAATGGATCAACTGATAGAGATGAACACAAATTCACATCGGGATATGCATTCTGGTTGGGTGGCACTGCTATTACTTGGTGTAGCAAGAAGCAGCCTTATATATATTTATCCACTATGGAAGCAGAGTACATTGCTTGTACATCTGCAATTCAAGAGGCTATATGGTTGAGAAGATTTCTCCAGACTTTGCACATTATGGTGCACGTAGATGATGCAGTAGTTGTCCTTGGTGACAACACAGTTGCACTAGCATATGCTAAGGACCCCAAGTATCATGGGAGGACCAAGCATATTGACACCAGATACCACTTCATATGCAGGGGCAAGTGGTTCTCAGGCACGTTCCCACTGGTGAAATGATATTTGATCCTTTCACCAAACCTTTGAGTAGAGATGTATTTCAAAGGCATGTTAAGAGTATGGGACTTCGTAGAATTTAAATTCTTTAAGCTTGTATGAACAATTTTATTTATCAATGAGATGTGCCCTTATTATATCTTAGAAGTACTGTGTCTATTATATGTGATATGTCACAAGGCTTGGATTGTCCCACTCACACGGGAAATCGCCCTGGCGCTTTGGTAAGCGAGCAGGATGAGACTGGCGGATCAAACACTTACTTGCGAGTGATCACCTTCGTGAGAGGAACAACATGAAAGGTTGTTGCCCGTAGTCGCCTTGGCAAGAGGCCAGGATGAGATCATAATTGATCGATTATGAAGAATGTCCTAACTTCATAAAAGCCTCTTAATAGCCGAGTGTGCGAATCATCGGAAGTTGTGTTGGAGATAAATTTCTAGTAGTACGCAGGTCAGACGCTAGAAGAGCGACTGGACTAAGACTCGTATGATGATTAGAGCATGACATGCCCAAATTTGAGTGGGAGCTCCATCATAGCATGTATTCATACTTCATGTGCTTAATGAAGACCTTAGTAAGAGGAGTGATCGAATAGATCCCTGCTTCGTCACTGTGTGAGCTCTTATAGTGATTTTTGTGCCCTTTGGGACTTTAGACTTTGTCATGAAGTGTAAGTTTGATGACGCTACTTTAGCATGTGTTCAATGGTCATGATTGATACGGTATGTCGGAGCATGACTAAGAAAGTTGTCAAGTCCAAGCAGATTAGCATAAGAGGCCAAGGAAAAACTAAGTTGGTAATGCACGTGTGTACTATGGCTCATAGGCCGGCTGACTAAGCCAAAATAGTTTTGACATAGTCATGAGCATAGATACAATTTAAGGGTCTAACATGTTCTATATGCATAAGAGGGGTCAGAGATGTTTGGTCTAGTGCAACCACATAGTTTGGGGTACACAGCGAGTCTCCTGAGTTGATGAGTTATGTTAGTTGGGTGATAACTTAATATAACCCTCCTCACTTTCTATTATGTTCTCGCTCGGTCGCACGCCTTAGTCTCTGTATGAAAGAAGAGTTGTGATGATGAGAATTGTGGAGTCTTTGAATATGTCGGATCAAATTTGTATGAGTGGGAGATATTGGTTGCATCCATATCTGATGGATCCCAATATAGTTGGGATATATATCTGACTAGATATTTGATATCTTATCAGATATAATTCCGATAGGGATGAAGATCTTATTCATGATTGGAGAAAGATCTCTCCCATACCAGTATATATACGAATATATCTGATATTCGTAGAGTACGAAAAATCATACACAGCAAAATACGTTTCTCCCTTTTCTCTCTAATTCTTCTTCTTGGAGTATCACCGAAGTCCTCCAAGAGTCTAAGGTGTGTAGTAAACGGCGGACGCTCTGGTAATGTTCGTCAGGACGGGCTTGTAGACAATCAGAATACGATCAACGTTTGGTGAATCGATCTTTTCTATTTTCGCTGCACCTAATTGAGGTATACATTGATTCTCATATACGTGTTTATGTGTTTTATATGCGTAATTTGTAACAGTAATAAAGAGTTAGCAGGAAGTGAGTGACAACTTAGTCACACCTCATTTGGTGGGATCCGAAACCTAGCTACAGTGCCTTTTTTTTTAAATTAGTAACGGGATGGGGGATTAAAGAATCACGGAAATACATGTAATTATGTGAAGGATGGGATGTGACAATAGAGTTATATCCAAGGGAATGAAGCCAAATAAACATGTCCTAAAAGTATAATTTAATTATACCAAAATCAATCGTGACTTAACACTTAGTCCAAATTTAATCACAACCTTTGAAAACCAAAATTTCCAAGCAAATAAAATCTGGTTTTCAAAAATAACAAAAAAACCAAAAAAAAAAACAAAAAAAACAAAAAAAACAAAAATAAAAAACAAAAAACATAAAAAACAAAAATAAAAAACAAAAAACAAAAAACAAACAAAAAGAAAAAACAAAAAATAAAAAAAAAACAATATTGTGACATGCCACTTAACTGTCATCATCAAGGATTTAGTTACTAAAACAGTTCGGTATCATAACAATAGTTTTAGAGAGAGAAACAAAATAAAAAGAAACAAGTGGGTCAACTTGGCATTGGGGTACGATCTGCAAACAACAGATCAGTTGAGGTTTTGAAAATTCTATTTGGACCACCAAAATTTACAACTAATTTTGATTGTCTAAAGCTAACATTCGTCTCTTAACACTGTTGAAGCTTCTCCTAGATAATTAGGTTATTTTAGAGAATAAATTCCTCTGGAAGTAATACTCCATTTGTTCACAAATAAGTACTACTTTCGTCTCGCTCTAATTTGCTTACTTTCCTTTTTCGTTTGTCTCAACTTAATTTGTGAGTCCATAAATGACAAATTTCTCTCACAATCTCCGCCTTCAAAATCTCCACCCTCAATCTCCACCTTTATAAAAGTCAAAGATTCCACAACATCTGTTTTTTCTTAACCTCCGTGTCCCACCAACATAGTCAAATTAGGCCGAGACGGAGGTAGTATCATTCTAGGAGAAATCATTTTTTCATCAAAGAATATCACTCTAGCAAATTTTACCTATTTCTTTCAGTGGAGGTCTCATGTACACTAGTTGCACGGATCTCACTATCCGAGTTATGGGTAAAAAAATATTACTACCTCGGTTCCAGTTAAATTTGCGTACTTGCCTTATCAGTCCGTCTCAGTTAACTTTGCAACCCCATAAATGGAAAATAATTCCTACAAGGTGGCGGCTATTGTCACCACAAAAAATTCTTTGTACACAACATTTTCGATGCACACCACATACGTAATATTTAAATTCATATAACTTCTTTATACACCACATAAATGTCCAATATTGCCCTTCTTCGAATAAAACTTAAAAAAATTGTAACCTTCTAAAGAAATTCAGAACTTAGTTCAACTCAAGCTATGGAAGATCAACGAGATGAGTTTCAACCTCAAATTTCAAACAAACAATTTGTGGGATTAGACATTATGAATCAAAACGTCCAATGAATACTTCCTCCAAGCCAACACTCCCTCATCCCATAAATTACTTATATAAATGGTAAATTTATTTTCTCAAGAATTAAAAGAAAATGACAACAATGTTATCGTTTTTAAGGGAATAAATAAATAATGTATCTGTAGGTGAGGATAGTGCAGATTGCAAAAGAAGTGGTAGTGGATGGGGAAACAATGATCCATTGTTTTTTCTTGATGAATATAACTGGAAAAGTGAAAGTGAATGTCAAATTAGTAATATGGATGTGGTCCTCTCCTCGCTTCAAAGGTTATGAAGGTAATTAACCTTTAATTTAACTGGTTCTACTATTTAATATTTACATTGGTATTGGTTTTAAAAAATATCACTTAATCATTTGGTCCAAGGTTAATTTTGTCCCCTTTATAATTGTGGTGTACATGGAGGTAGAGCTGTCAAAATGGTCGGGTCGGACCAGCCCAGCCTAGTCGGGCCAAAAGATAAAATAGGGTCGGGCCAGGCCAGTTTTTTCGGGCCTAGCTCTACCCATCCTCAGGCCATCGAGTTGTCGGGCCAGTTTTCGCCCGCTGCATTTTTTATTAAAAAAAATTGTTCAATGCCAAATTACAACACACAAATTATAATTATTAAAAATTCAAATACGCTTATATAATAAAGAAATAAGACGAGTATTATGAAAAATAATTAAAATATTTTTATAGACGAGCAATTACTCTTTTTTATTTTTTAATTACTTGAAAGAAAGAATAAAGTATCCTTCTGTCGTGGATTAGGAAACATGTGACAATCAATTGGATGAAAAGATAAAAAAAAAATAAAAAAAAATAAAAAAAATCCCTCTAAAAATTAATTGGAGGAAAAAATTAAAAAAAAAAAAAGAAGAGAAAAAATAAAGTCTGGCCATTTGATCCATCGGGCCAAATCAGGCTGAGTCCATCGGGATGCTTGGGTCGGCCCAAGTAGGCCTAATCTTTTTTCGGGCCAAAAAACTCGGGCCAGTTCAAATTTTTTTTTTTCCAGGTTGATCGAGCTAGCCCATCGAGCCAGGCTCATTTTGACAGCTTTACATGGAGGTATGTGTGGTGGCATTAGTCATCGCCTTCCCACAATCTCTACCCTCAAAATCTCAACCATCAATCTCCACCTTTAAAAAAGTTAAAGTAAAAAGAAAATCTGTCTTTTTTTAACATCCGTGCACGGTCAGGGTTGCAAATTTAACCAGGACGGAGGGAGTACTATTTATGCCTAAAGATATTGCATGTGATGAGTAAAGGTATCGCGGTAAAAATGCATCACGATTGATGCTTAAATGTATTACATGTTCTGGTGTAATACCTTTACCCCAAAACATGTAATACATTTAAGCATCAATGGTGATACCCAATTCGGATTGCACCGTGCAACTAGTGCACATGAGACTTTATCTTTCTTCTAATATTATCCTTAGCTATCTAATAAAATTTCCATACAAATTATATAATACTATATCCGTCCCGGATGAAGTTCCTCTAAGGGTATGCGCACACATATTTAGAAAATTTATTTTTTGTTTTTCCGGTTGACTTTTCTAAAGTGGAGATTGAGGGTGGAGATTTTGAGGGTGTGCAAATTGTTGTGGGATGTGCCAAAAATGAAAGTGTGCAACTTCATTCGGGACGGAGGTAGTATTATATAAATAAGGTATGAAGAAAAAGGTAGAGGAATTTATGATCATAAAAAAATTGGAGAGTAAAATGTAGGGATGTTGTCCATTCTATGGTCTCTTAAATTCCACCTGGAAGTAAAAAATGACACTTATTTGTGAACGAAGTGAGTAGATTATAGAAAAACAGTTCCGCTCTCCTATCTAACTTGTGTATAATAATAATAATAATAATAATAATAATAATAATAATAATAATAATAATAATAATAATAATAATAATAATAATAATAAGCATTTTGTTAATTTTTTTTTTATTTGCACGGGGATTTTGGAAAATGTGTGTTTATTTGATGTTCGTGAATAAAATAATTAGTTATTCATAAACACAAATATTCACGAATATGGTCAAACACATTTATGAACACGTTAGTGAACATAATCAAATACTCTCAAACACTCGAATTCGATTAAAAATAAATAGACTACATATGGACACAACAAGCTCGACTCGACTCGATTCATTTGCAGCTTTACTTGTGTTCACTACTCAATGTATCAAATTTTATAAAAGTGAACAAAATAACTTTTTTCCATGGTGGATAAGAGAGTATTTTTTTATGAAATAATTAATTTATGAAAACGATTAGTTGTATTATAAATTTCAAAAACTTTCCGTTTTTTCCTTATTTTTATTATAGAATAAAAAACAAACCCCTTTTTTTTCAATAATTGGCCCCCTCTGTAGTTAAGGTGTCTATTATGCAAGGGGAAGGGCATGCTATTTCCATAGAAAATTGATTTAAGGACAAATGTCGTATTCTTCCGCATGTGTGTCGCAACACATCTGCTTGACCTTTCAATTCAGTAACCACTTGATTCATGGGCCATACCCAATTATGACCAAAGAAGACTTCATATTCCCAATTTGCCCCCAACATTAATAATAATATTCCAACATAGTAAATGGATCTTGGAAGCCAGTTACAGCTCATCAAAATTTTGTTGATTAATCTAATAGTCTTATGGATGCTCGTCCTAAATCATGATGAACTCACACGTGCAATCAAGGTGCTGGGAGGCAGGCGTTGACTAGAAATCCTAACCTCATCCCTGCCCCCAAGATAATGTGTAACTTGGTTGATTTATATTTGGAAGCTGTTAAAAGAGAATTAATGATATTTGTGTGTGTTTGATCCTGATTAACGATTAGAGGGCAATCTTGGATCATTGAAGTTGTTAGCTGCCATACAACAAAAAGGTCCTTCACTCTTTAATATTCATAATGTTTTTCTGTGTTGGTTAGTTAACAACCTTAACTCCATTTTATGTTCCAAATAAATGCTGATTAAAGAAGGTAGATAAAGTAGACATGATGAATTATTGTTTGAAAGGTGATATATAATTATCACTCAAGCTTACGTCACATCCCCCATGAATGAGTACTGCTTTATTTTTTTGGATAGTTTTTATTGTACTTTAGATTCCAACCAAAACCAAAACCATTGCTTTTTGGTAATACTTCACTCATATGGCCTCTTTGGAAATTAATATTAATCATTAATGATTATTACGACTCGAATTGTTATATTGTTCTTTCATTATCTAATAAAACGTAATTATTAGAATTGGTAGGGTACAAACTATTGACCCCCTTTTTTTTCTGAAAAAGAATTATTATTAAGACACTGTGGTAACAATATCAACATGTTAAAGGAATGAATAAATGCTACAGCGATCTCCATTGAAAGAAAGAAAATGGGAGATTAAAAAAAATAAATGAACTAATGTTCACCTGTTTGGTTTCAAATTTAATTCTCAGTAACGATAATGCATTATTTGATCATATTTTTAGACATTCCTTCAATAAATTGTGGGTATGCCGTAAAAAGAAAAAAAAAAAGTGGCAAAATAAGGAGAGAAAATAAAGAGACTATAATGCGGCCACTCTTAGAAACGAAAAAAAAAAAGTCCTAACAACAAGCGAAAAAGAAAAAGGAAGTTGACCACATGTCGGCCATATTTTTACACATAAAATATGATCTCAAAACAAATATGGCCAATCCTCCAAAATCCGACCTCTTTGGTTGCTCAGATTTTCAAAGGAAGATATTTTTAACATGTGATATTATGGATGCTGATCTGGGGACAAATCCATCTTATATTTGGCGGTCATTGTGTTGGTGTCGGGATTTAGTAGCGGTCGGTCTTATGTGGCGGGTTGGGGATGGAATGAGCATTTATCCTTACAAAGAGACATGGTATCGGGACTTGCGTCTGGTTGCATCTCATCTCGATTAGCGGTGGCGGGTGCGAAGGTGACACATTTTCTCACTACAGGACGTTGGTGGGATGAGGAAAATTTTTGTTTGCTTTTTCTTCCTTACGAGGTAGAGGCCATTTTAGAGATTCCGTTGGGAAGTGTAATTGGGGTTGATCAGAGGTATTGGTTGTATGCGGTTGATGGGGTTTTCTCGGTTAAAAGTGCATACAAATTAGCCGTTGGTGGATTTGCTCCTCCAGAGAAGTCGTTTACATCTTATTCCTCTTGGTGGATGTTCTTATAGGCTCTATCTATTCCCCATAAGGTTAAGAATTTTTTTATGGCAAGCTTCTTCAGATTTCTTAGCTTTTCCAAAAAATCTTTGTGTTCTGTGAGAGTGAAAATATGATCACCGTTAATTAGGTGAATGGGTTTTCCACTATTAATAATAAGAGTTACAACAATATCAGCTAATTACAAGGAAAGAATCAAAGAATAATCTACAAGATATACAAAGATATTCTATATAAAATAATTTACATAATTATTGCTAATTATCCTTATTACCCCCCTTCAAGCGTTGTGTGGGGTGAAGACAAACGCAAAGCTTGGATCGAAGAAATTCGAATGCAGGCCGAGGTAAGCCCTTGGTGAAGATATCGGCAACTTGCAGATGTGAAGGAACAAATCGAGTCTATAATTTGCCTGTTGTAACAAGTTCACGTACAAAATGACAACCGATGTCAATATGCTTCGCGCATTTGTGAGCCACAGGATTCTGACTAAGAAAAATAGCACTCTTATTGTCACAAAGCAGAAGTGGACAATTTGGAGGGGAGGCCCGTAATTCCTTTAACAAATTAGATAAGCAGATGAGTTCAGAAGCAACATTTGCCAAGGCCAGATATTTGGATTCACAGTTGGAGCAAGCAATGGTGGGTTGTTTCTTAGCACTCCAAGACACAAGATTACCCCTTAAAAAAATGGAATACCCATAGGTAGAACGACGAGTTTCAATACAACGAGCCTAGTCGGCATTAGAATAGCCAACAATAGAAGAGTCAGGGCAAGAGGTGAATGATAAACCGAAATGCATTGTACCCTTAACATAGCGCAAAATACGCTTGACGGTACTAAAATGGGTATCAGTGGGGGCGTCCAGAAATTGACTGACGAGGTTAATAGCATACGAAAGATCAGGACGTATGATGGTTAAATATTGCAGAGCACCCACAAGAGACCGATATAGTGTGGGATCAGAGAATGGTGTACCATCACTAAGAAGTATCTCACCGGCAGGTAAAGGTGTGGCAACAAGTTTGGATTCCAGAAAACCAGCACGATCTAAAATATCATTGGCATATTTAGTCTGCCCAAGGAACAAGTCGATCGTAGTAGAAAATAGATCAATTTACTGAGATCCTTTATGGCAAACTCCGAGTGCGTGCAAGAAATAAACTTACGAAGCAAAGCCGGATTATTGCCTATTACAATAATATCATCGACATATAAAAGGAGATAAATAGTCAAATTGCCTTGAAATAAATAGAAGAGAGAAGAGTCGGAATGACTTTGTGAAAAACCCAAGCCAAAGAGATATGTACTGAAGCGTTGAGATCAGGCCAAGGGAGCTTGACGAAGACCATAGAGGGCTTTCTTGAATCGACAAACATGATCTGGGAACCTTGGATCAACAAAACCAGGGGGTTGAGTCATAAAAAGGGGCTTCGGGAGAACCCCATGTAAAAATACATTGTTCACATCAAGCTGATGAAGAGGCAAGTTGCGCTGAACAAAGAGAGCCAAGATGACCAGAACAGTAGAAGCCTTAACCACTGGAATGAAGATTTGTGCCGGGAATTTGAGTAAAGCCCTGAGCGACGAGACGGGCCTTATGGCGATCAATAGAGCCATCAGAATGGTATTTGGTGCGAAATACTCATTTTGAACCTACAATGTTAGTGTTGGGAGCGCAAGGAACCAAATCCCAAGTATTATTTGCGCGTAAGGCTTCGATTTCCTCTTGCATGCCAGAAACCCAGTGAGGGGACTTTGAGGCCGATTTAAAACCTCACGGTTCAGAGGCTGCAACAAGAGCGGAAAGCAGAGATGTAGACGCAATATCAACTGGGTCTCGCGGTTTAAAAATACCTGATTTTACCCGAGTGGTCATGGGGTGAGTTGGCCGAGGAGCAACTGCGGATGATTCAGTAGGGGGTTGTACGGGCTCAGGAGAGGCTGGTGGAGGCTGGTGGAGGCTGACAGCAGCATGAGGAGGAGGATGTACTGGAGTAACAACAGGTTGAGGTCAAAGTGTTCATGGAGTCATGCATGGCAGTGACGAGGGCGAAACCGGAGTAGGAGCCGGCGGTAGAATAGCAGAAGAGCCGAGGCCAATAGGAGGAGCAATAAAACTGGAAATGTCGAGTAAAATCCGCTGCGATTGAACTCCCGAACCCGAGAAAGGGAAAAAGGACTCATCAAACTAGGTGTGACGAGTGCGCGTAGAGATCGGATCAAAACAGCGAAATCCTTTACGTGTATTGTTGTAACCCCAAAAAATACAAGGAAGACTTCGTAGAGCTAATTAGTTAGGAACATAATCGTGTAAATACGGATACACCCGACAACCAAAAGGGTGAAAATTACCATAATCCGGTACAATCCCATACAAAAGCTCAAAAGGAGAGAGATTGTTTAAAATCGAAGAGGGAATGCGATTAATAACATAAACCGCAGTATTAAAAGCATCAAACCAAAGAGACGCTGGAGCATGGGCATGAAAAAGCATAGACAAACATGTCTCGGTAATATGACGATGTTTGCGTTCAGCCCGACCATTCTATTGCGGTGTATAAGGACAGGATACATGATGCAAAATGCCATGCAAAATCATAAAATCACGCACGTGATTATTAAAAAATTCAGTTCCTCCATCACTTTGAAAAATCTTGACAGGTCGCGAAAATTGGGTGCAAATAAATTCGGGAAAACGTACCAAAATGTCATAGAATTTCGATTTGGCACACAAAGGGTATATCCAGGAAAAATGAGAGAAGTCATCCACCAAAACAACATAATATTTATATCCAGCACAAGTAACAATAGGTGCAGGTCCCCATAAGTCACAGTGCACTATATCTAAAATAGCAGACGCACGTTTATCATTTAAATGAAAGGATAAACGTTTACTTTTGGCCAGTTGGCAAGAGTAACAAACATCAGGTTTTGGTAAAAGTGATGTGACAAATAGTTTGCCAGATTTATTCAATAATGAAATAACAGAAAGTGGGACATGCCCCAGGCGTAAATGCCATAACTCATAACTAGCTTTCAAACCTGTAGGTCGTAGAGCCGCAACAAGAGCGGGAATGGATCGAACGAGAATATAGAGCCCTTTCTCACACCTGCCTTGACCTAGAGTCGTCTTTGTTACTCGATTCTAGATCGCAAAAAAATTATCAGAAAATACAATATCAACCGAGAAATTAGAGGTTAATTTGCTGATAGATAATATTTTTTTGGTAAGCTGAGGAACGACCAGAATATCCAATAAAGGCATATCAGGGGATAAAGAACATGAACCAGTATGGGAGATTCGTAAAGAATTACAATTACCAACAATTACAGATGCATTACCAGAATATGGTGTAAAAGATTCCAAGGCAGACGTGTCAGAGGTCATATGGGCAGAAGCTCTAGAATCAACATACCAGTCCGGGGTGTTGTCCGTTACATTACAAGAAGCATGAAATGCTTGAGCCAATTGAGCAGATGGATCAGAATTACGAGCAGCAAGATATTGAGGGCATTTATCGGCATAGTGGGGATCACAACAAATCTGGAAACGAGGAGCATAATTTTTGTGACCTCCATGACCACCCGATTGATTGGGACGACTGCCGGTGTGATTTGGAGCAGACTGATTATGGTTGTTGTTGCGCTGAGAGGAAGTATTTCCACGCTGAAACTGAGGACGGGATGGTGTCGAAGAACCGCGGGCAGTAGCGACGAAAGCAGCGGGGGGTCGTGCCCCCCATGGAACGATGCATTATGTCAAACTATTTTACTTGATGAAGAAGATCTCAAAAAGGAGGAACAGGGGTCATAGCCATGCGAGTGTCCGCAAAACTCGAAAATTGAAGACCAAGGCCACGCAAGAACCAGTGGCTCTTGTCACTGTCGAAGACGGGATGTCCGATAGCGGAGAGCTAATCGCACAATGTCTTGAACTTACGACCATATTCATCAACTGATAAAGAATCTAGACGAAGAAATAGGAGTTCCTCGCGTAACTGATGGGCGCGAGAAGTAAAGGAGTGTGAGAACACTGCCTCAAGGGCCACCCAAGCAGATCTAGAAGTGGCGCAGTCTAATACTTCAGACAAAGCTTCTTTAGAGAGGGAGGACAACAAAACACTAAGAAGTTTCTGATCTTTTATGCGCCAAGACGCATGGGCCAGATTTGGACAGGTGGAGCCGTCGACGGCTGTCGTTTCGGCCGGAGGTGGAGGAGAAGAACCGTCTACGAGATGGAGAAGATCAAAACTGACAAGCATTGGCATGACCTGCCATTTCCACAGCAAATAATTGGAGGAAGAAAGTTTAATCGAAACCATATGGATCATTGTTGCAATGGGAACGGGATCGGTGGTGGGGGCAGCCATGGTGGCATTAATTAGAAGAAGAAGAAGAGAAAATAGATTAGGATCGGGAAAGACTTGATACCATGTGAGAGTGAAAATATGATCACCGTTAATTAGGTAATTGAATTTTCAACTATTAATAATAAGAGTTACAACAATATCAGCTAAGTACAAGAAAAGAATCAAAGAATAATCTATAAGATATACAAAGATATTCTATATAAAATAATTTACATAATTATTACTAATTATCCTTATTTGTTCATCATGTGCCTGCGGATCCGATTTGTGTGTTGTGTGATTCGTCTGTGGGGGACTCTATGAATGACTTATTTTATGTCGAGTGGTACGAAATTTTTGGGAAAACTCATGTTTTTTATTGGTGCTTAAGCGTGTGCATTTAGCGAGTTCTTCTGTTTCCGATGGGGCGGAATCCAATAGTTCTTTGGGGAGGACATGTTTCCCTTGTTTGCGGTAGCATGTTGGGCTGTTTGGGGTGCATATTGCCGTTGCAAACATGGTAGGTGAGGGGAATTTCAACTACCATTGTGGTCTTGGATTAAATGTTTTTTTTTATGGTGTGGGTAATGAAATTTCTAGTAGGTCTGTTGGTGTCGTCGCTCAATGGCAACCTCCTTCAACGGGGTATATTCGTCTCGATGTAGATGCAGGTGAAGATGAGCAGAATGGGCGATTCAGAGTAGGTTTTACATTGCGGGACTCGAGTGGGAGTCTGATTGCGGCAGGTTGCCATGTGATTAGAAAACCACAATCTATTTTAAATGCGGAGCTTGTTGCTTTGGATACGGGTATGTAGTTTTGTGTAGATTGTGGTTTTACACAAGTTCGGGTGTTTTCGGACTCTTTGCTTGTTGTGTAGGCAGTCACATGGCGAGGAAAATCTTTGGATTATAATGGCTTGTTTATGGATAATGTGCATATGCTTTTGGATGCATCTAATTTTGCCTCTATTGAGCATATGTCTCGCGATTGTAATAGATTAGCTCATAGTTTGGTTTGTTTTTCTTTTTCTATTGCCAGTTCACATGTGTGGATGAGGCCGTCTTTCCCTGATTAAGTTGAGAGCCTTGTGATTAAGGACAATCTGGTTGCCTAAGTTATAAGATTGCTCGATTTTAATAATATATATATATATATATATATATATATATATATATGACATCGCTCTCTAAAAGTATAAAGACAAAGTCTCATGCGCACCAATTACACGGTATAATCCGAGTTCGGTATCACTATTTATACTTAAAGGTATTCATTATGTTTTGGGTAAAGGTATTACAATATCTTTACCCAGAACATGTAATATTTTTAAGCATAAATCGTGATACCTTTTCAGCGTGATATATTTACCTAGAATATGTACTATTTTTTTGGGGATAAATACGAATACCTTATGGCCCATAACTCGAATTGTACGAATCTAAAATCCGTGCAACTGGTGCACAAGAGACCTCCTAAAGTATAAATCATGTCTTTCATATTTCTTTTGAAACTATTATTTCGTACATACTTAAATAACTGTGTAATTTAATACTCCCGCTGTTCCATATAAATTGACGTTTTAAGATATTCTTCCTTTTTCTAATTAATTGACGTTTTATATATTTTTCACCAATTCTTCCAATTTTCTCTTTGGGCTCAATCCTAAAATATCTCTATTTTTCAATCTATCAAGACATATTTTAATTTAGTCAGATCTTTAGCTCATGGTATATCGGTCTAAATATTTCATCCTTAATTCTTCTCTTTCATCATAAAACGTCAATTAATATGAAATGCAGGGAGTAATTAATATACTCCAACCACCGCAAAAGGAAACACAGCACAATACCACCGACAATGAACCTTTTCTTTAGTGAGGTTCAATGTTAACTATCAATGTGTTACACCCCCATTTATACATTTTAGGTTATAAGAATTTTCCTAATTATAATTGTGGTTTAAGATAATTCCTATTTTCTCTAAGTTTTATCCCTATTTCAATTCTAAAAAGTCTCTTAGCTTTGAATTTACTACTACTCATAAAATACGTAAAACACAGTGGACAGAGAGGGGCATTATGGGAAATTACTGGAACAATATCTAAACATAATTTAAAAGATTAATGGGAGAGAGAGATTATTGAGAATATTAATTCAACAACTTCATATTTCAATTCTAAATATCAATCACGTGAGGAAGTATTTTATTAGAAAATAATACATACACACGTACACGTACACTTAGAGTGGTAAAATTGACGCAACATGCTCGACAATTTAGTGCGCCAGCCTACATAATTTTTTATTCGAGGTGTCATCAGATCCAAAACGTTCAACACAATGAATTAAAAATTGGACGGGCCGCGAATCGACCACAAATCCTACTATCATAATAACTATAAGGGTACATTTGATATGGGATGTGACATAAGGAAGGTTAACCTATCATAAGATTACTTAACAAAGTTTGAGTGTATAATTGAACTAGTCTTGCATTTGATAGGGGGTATTAAGTTTTATGATAAACTAGTATTGTACCCGTGCGATGCACAATTTAAAGAGAATTGAAAATTTTGAGTAGATTTGAGTCATTATTAGATTATAATATTAGTAAGATAATAATTAATATATTGTAAAAATTAAGTGTAACAAATTTAACCTCTTCTGATCAATATAAAAAGCAATATAAAATAAATAATAATAAAAAAACATGTCATATAACACATCATCAAAGTCATCCTTAATGTATTGGACATCTAGCTAGATAATATGGGAACACATACAAGTTTGAAAAAATTAAATTGTTCTTTATGCCCTGTAGTCTTTGGACTACACATTTTTTGGCAAATGACTTTGGACTGTAATTAAATTATTTGCATAAAAAATTAATTAATTTTATTTACTAAAACAATACAAATATTTCTCCCACGATAAATGGCCCACGTCTAATACAACTAATCAATAAAAAAATAACATTTTTATAACATAATATTTGATTAGGTGTCAATTTTAATATATTGAGAAAATATTAATTTGAGATATTGTAATTAAATTGGATTATAATTAAAAAAATAATTATGTCATAAGAAATTTCAAAATGTTTTCAAATAAATAAACTAATTAACAGGTGCTACATATCAACTCATAAAAGCTGCCGAGAATTATTTCACCACATATAAGACAATTTGTTGAAAATGCACCAGACTATGGTATTATTGAAATTCGCTGAAAAAAGTACTTCCAATATGAGATGATTGAAGAATAATTCCTAATTTATACTACCTCCGTCCCACTCTAACTTTCCTACTTTTCTTTTTGGTTTGTCCCAACTTAACTTTCCAACCCATAAATGACAAACTTCTCTCACAATCTCCACCCTCAAAATCTCCATCCTCAATCTCCACCTTTAAAAAAGTCAAAGATTCCACAAACTCTGTTTTTTCTTAACCTTCGTGCCCGGTCAAAGTAGGAAACTTAAGCCGGGACTGAGGGAGTACTTATTTAAGAAAAAAATATCTAACCAATCGAATTTTTCAGGGATGTTTATAATAGTTTAACAAATAAATAGAGAATCAACGACTTAAATATAAGACAAATAATCAACCAAATTTATTTTGCATTTTTTAGAAATAATTTTTAGATTTTTAATAATAGTAATAATTGTCGGTTGGAAAACTATCAAACAAAAAAATTAATTAACAACTCACAGTGGTTAATATACTTCTTATTTTTTACTGACATTATTGCAAACCAAAGATGTAAATGTATCAACAAGTATGTTGAATATATACTAATTGATTTATATCAACATCCATTAGTATACTTAAATTATGCCTAAATATATTGATTTCGGAAAAATTTTGGAAAGTTGCGTGAATGTATTTATAGACTCGGACAACTTATACTAAATGTGGGAGAGTTAATATTGAATGGGATAATGGTGACTTATTATATTTTAGGAAAATATACGGCGAATTATCTCCAATTAGAACGTACTTCATTTTTGTCAAGATTTATCTAATAAAAATATTTTTTTCCATAAATGGATAGAGATTTGGGCGGGAAATTTTTTAATATTTCTATTTTGGGACTTAATTGTTGTTATATATATATAGATTTTATTGGGTGAATGATATCCTATATAATATTACTATTGCATATAGATTGAGTCATTGTAGTTACACTTTTATCCCTACCAAATCTGAAAATTAGTCATTTCCCTTCCCTCATCTTCATATCGCGGTGGTTGTCGCCTCAACTTGACCTAGGTGGAAACCTCAGAAGAACAAAATGTATCGCTGCTCTCGATAAGATGCTATGAAGATGATTTTGCTTTGTTACCCGAAACATAACTTTTATTAGATTTTAAATAATAATAATAATAATAATAATAATAATAATAATAATAATAATGATAATGATAATAATAATAATAATAATAATAATAATAATAATAATAATAATAATAATAATAATAATAACAACAACAAATATTAATAATAAGAATAACAACAATAATAACAAAAATAACAAAAATAACAACAAGAGACCCTAATATGGGCCAATAACTTGGCCCCTAGTTTAACACATATGAGTAATAAGAGCTACCAAATGATCGATTAGACCATATAAGTAAATATAATATGGGTTTATCACCCCTACCAAACGAGCCCTAAAAAAATGACTAGGTTTTAGGAGTGACAATGAATAGAGCCAGGGCTGCGATTGAGATTCCCATCCCCAATCATCATCATGATTCTCATCCCCGTATAATTCCCTGTTTGAAAAACTTGGGTCGAAGCTAGGGAATTCACGTTCGGAGACGAATGTCCCATCGGAGATGGGTCCTCGCAGAAATTTTGTCACCCCTAAAAAGGACAAACTTCACGCACTAATTTTTAGCCCGATTGAAATTTGAACCGACTCCATCCAACATATAATGTAAGTCCGATGGACTAGACCAACCAACATATAGGACTAGACCAACCTGAATTGCCATCTCCACGTATGGCTTCACGTTTTCTAGAATTAAGGAAGATTGTCAAAGGCAAAATCACAATTTCATAAATATATATATTTATATATATATACGGAAGTATTATTATATATATATATACTCTTGAAGAAAGAAAGCTGATTCTGAATGAACATTAGATTGAGAATATGTATGATCATCACCACTACTCCTACTCCCTCAACTGCGGGTGGCTTCACAATTTCACCATCATTTCTTCTTACAAAAGAATATAATATACCCAACATCACAAAAAAAACTAACGAATCCAAACAAGATATTGCAAAAACCAGAACACAAGATGGTAATCAAGACCACCTTTCTTCTCTCTTAATGCATCATCATCTCAAAGGCAAGGACGAAACTGCATTCATAATGTGTTTTTACCTTTTCTCGTGTTGTATCCACATCTAATCCAAGATGATTGGTTGGCCCTACTGAATGTACATGTTCTCTACAGCACCGGATAACTACCGCCTACTCCACCTGCTCGCCGATCAAGTCAAGCCCCACAAGCAAGAACGATATCCCTTGAAATAGCAAAAAGTAAAAATGGATTCCTTGAGCCGATAAGAGGCTTCTGGCAGAAGCTGTCAATAGAAGGAAAGCTAGGGCCAACTCCTTTGTGTATATCCGGTTATGCTTCTTCTTTTTCTTCTCTCGTTGGATAATTTCCTCACGCATTTCCTCTAAATTTGGCTCCGAATTACCTCTTTGCTTCGTCGGCTCTTTCTCCACTAACGAGATGAGATCGCCCTCGGATGATCGGCCCGATTTCTTCGTGACAACCCATTCATAGGCACTTCCGAGCTGGAAGAGGCCCGAGATCATGGCGTTGAACTTGGTGACGGACATGGTGTTTTCGAAGAGGAGGTAAGGGACAATGAACGGGAACGATTTTGGGGCGGGGAGTATGTTGAGGAACGACATGGTGGCTGGTATGTAGCATACAACCCAATGTGGGAGCGTAGCCTCGGGGACGAACATGGTCATCGGGAGAATGATGCAGAAGAGTGTGAAAGAGTAGAACGGGAGGATTAGTTTTCGTAGGAGGAAGAAGAGGAAGATTATGTTGGCTTTCTTCCAAATGCTTATCTGCATATATAGACCAAATTTAGAATAAAAATTTCCAGTTCATCTCAATGAATTCATACTGCATGGTTTTATTAATTCAGAAGTGAAGAGCAAAAATTAGGTCATTCCACCTACACCAACTCGTATTATACCAACAAAGCTGTTATGCTCTACCCGGCCAGGACCTACAACTACAAGAACTAGAAGGGAATACTGGACAAAAGTTTTGTTTCTCATTCTGTAAGATTACAGTGAAACAGATGATCAAATAGTCAAATATGACTAAAAATGATCAGTTAATATCAACACAGCTGTGATCATATTTACCTTCTTCTCTAGAAGGGGCTCACTTTGGGGGTTCTATCATAGGTAAAAATGTTTCCTAAGTATCAGCACATACCTTGGATCGAATGATGGCAGGCAAACAGAGACGAAACAATTGCATTGGCCCAGAGTGCCATCGGTGTTGTTGCTTCCGATAAGCTTCATATGATTCCGGCAATTCACATTCGCACTGAATATTAAGAAAAAAACATTAATAAATTGCTTGGCATAACATTACATGAAAGAAAATAGAGTCAATTGCACTAATATACCTCAACATCATTAAGAAAGACGAATTTCCATCCATGAAGATGGGCGCGTACAGCAATGTCCATATCCTCAACAGTCGTCCTCTCCAACCACCCACCCGATTCTTCCAATGCCTTTATCCTCCAAACACCAGCAGTCCCATTGAACCCGAAGAAATTGAGGAAAATCCCGTTAACCTGCTGCTCGACTTCAAAATGAAAAGCTAGATTAATCAGCTGCAATCTGGTTAGCAGATTTTCATCCTTATTCACAAATGACCACCTTGCCTGAACCAATCCTACTTCCTCATTATCCTACAAATAATTCGAAATGAAAAATCACATTTGGCTCATAAATATGCAATAAATACTGATCCAGAAACTACAACACTACAGTTATTACACAACGGCATCAAAATAGACAAAAGATAGTTAACCTCAGAAATTCAAGATTCCAAGAAAGCACATTAACTCAAGCTTACCTTGAAGTGAGGAATGGTTTTCATCAGAAAGTCAGGATTAGGCTGGAAATCGGCATCAAAAATGGCGACAAATTCGTAATCTTTAACGTAGCTACAACCCATTGCAGACTTAAGATTGCCTGCTTTATAACCCTCCCTAATTACTCTATGTCTGTATATGATATTTGCCCCATTTTTCTGCCATTTTTGCACTTCCTCCTTTATCAAGGACTGCGTTATCCGGTCATCAGAATCATCCAAAATTTGAATCAGCAATTTCCCACTAGGCCAGTCCATATTACAAACAGCAGCAATAGATTGTTGATAAACCTATCACAAATTCAAACCAACTTAGTAAGACATGCACCCTAACTAACAAATACTTCGAAAGTATGAAAATGTTACCTCTTTTTCATTACACATGGGGATCTGAACTAAGACCATTGGGAAATAACCATGGCCATCTCCTGATTCAAGATCCGCAAGGCCTTGTTTGGCAACAGGTTTGATATTCCTAACCTTGATATAAATACAACCCAAACACAGGATTAGCCTATCCAGGCTCTGGATTAGGAAAAGCACTATACAGACATTGGTCAACAACTGAAGCGGTGGGGCAAAATACCCGACCCGGATCAAGACCCAGTTGGAATAAACTGAATGAAGTACACTCTTCACTAGAACCGGACTTGTCAAGCTGTAAAGATGGTGTAAATCAAGATCCGATGCACCAAAATGCCACCCTTTAGAATAAGCAAACATTTCGAAAGCAAGCATGGCTAAAGACAGCCATAGGAAGACCTTGATGCAGCCGAAGAATCTTGATTTCACGGCCGGGTTCTCGGTGTGGGAGTTGTCAGTGGAGTCAGTGCGACCGGAGGCGACGCGACGGCGGACGATGGAGGCGAGGGAGAAGAATGCGGCAGCAATGGAGGTGAGGCAGCCGGCGGCTTTGTGGGCTTTCAAGAGGAGAACCCAAGTGAGCTGCTTGGCGTTCTTGTTGCGGCCACCCTTGGAAACGGCGTCGTTTGGGTAGATGAAGTCCTCGTCTGAGGGGGATTCTAGCTCCACCATAGACCAATTGTTTGGGTTCTCCATTTTCACTACCACTGGTGTTCCCCTGTGTGTCTCCTTCCCCCACCATGGAGCCATTTTTCAAGAATCTTTTAAAAATGGTCCAAAGATGGGATTTTTAAGAGACCCTTAAGTGGGGATCCAAAAATGCAAGAAATTTGGAAGTATCTAAAGGTATTTGCAGCAAGAAGGGGAAGGGGTGGGGTTGGGGAGAGAATGCTACAAAAACTTCATTTTGGATGACAATGAGAAAGAAACTGAAGAGGTGCAGAGAGAGAGAGGACGCGTGGGAGGTGAGAAGAAACTATAAATGAAGACATTCGTATGGTGATTATAAGGGAATACAAATTTATGCAGCAGAACAAATAAACTACTAATATACTATACACCACACTATACTTGTATTACAATACCAATACCATCGTGAGTGAGAGAGAGAGACTATTAACTCTTGTAACTACAAAGGTAAGGTCCTCTACATGTTACAGCTTGCAACAAATGCTATAAAAGTGATTATTGTATTGAAAAAGATGTCTAGAGAGAGAAAGATTGATGTGAGAGAGAAGGATAATAACTTAACATGTTATGAAATGAATCCAGAAAATCGAAAAATCAATATCAGAAACACAAAATTATAACCGACAGCACGTTTTGTAAACAATTAAAATCACTATCTTCTCCACCAGCACCAAACCCCTCCCACAAAATCAAGAAAAAAGATCAATAATATTTAATTCTTCACAATTTCTTTTGGGCATGTACAGAACAATAAAAGACACAATGCCAACGAAATGGGATTTTTTGGCCTTCAAAAAGGGATCGAAAAAGAAATACAAACAAAAGAGGGCCAATCAATGAAGGCTGGAATAAAAAAAAAAAAAAAGATGGATCGTACAACAAAAGAATTGGATAAACCGACAATAAGTTGTGGGCGATGGGGTTTTTTTTTCTCTCTCTATTTCTGTACTGTTTATCCTCCCACCCACTGCTTCTTTTTGGATTCTATATAATACAAAATACAACCGACAGCCTGCAAAGATATGTATCTACATCCATATATTTGCTGAAGCAAAGAATTCTTTCATGGAAGCTAAATTGTGTGAATGTGTTAACAGAAAGATTCACAGAAAAAATAAAAGAATTTCAAGAGACGGCATATAATACAAAGAGAAAGTAAAGGAAATAAAAAAAGTAGAGAGATTTGATAGGATTTAAGAGGTGAAAAGTTTTTAATAATTTCCTATTCTATGTTAAGACTTCAATTTCTAAACTAACGCGTTATAATATGTTGAGTTTATCCAGAAGTAATGAACATAGATTAGAAAATAAATACGGAGATCTGTTACAAATGGCATTTGCCCTTTATCCATTTTTCTGTTTGCATGCAGAATTAATCTCTTAGCATGCACAAGGACAAATAGTTCATTTATTTTGGCGAAAATGAGTTTTTTTTTTTTTTTTTTTTTTTTATGGCGAATTAAATCATATAATAACTAATTAAGAAAAAATTGGAAAAAAATTAATGGAAATAAGAAATTGATTTGAGGACTTAGTCAGTAAAGTGCCTAAGTGAAAGGTAGATCGATCATTAACTAGAAAGGGGTTTTGACTAGAATTTAGCATTATTCGCGCTCCGCCAAAAACATTTTCTGCAACCCATATTTTGTCACTTCTAAACCATTTACCCTTTTTGTTCTTCATTTATTCATCCATGGATCATAATATATTTCGATCCTTCAAAATAATATTGCCCGGCTATTAATATATGGGTCATTGTTTAGGGTCCTCCTACTATACAATCATAAATAATAACGATTAAATTTCCATCTTTTAATTTCGACCCTTAAATAAAGTTACTTATAACCTGCTAAGCCGTCACCATATTCTAATTTCTAAATTTATAATATATTCATTTCAACTATATTTTTCCCATTTTGTTTGACTTTTATGTTATGTTTTTTTATTTTTTTTATTTCCTTTTACTTTTCAGTTTCCTTCTTACCTGTTGCGTAGGAACCCCATTACTTCGTCTTCTTTTTTGTTCTTTTAATTTCCCTTATCAATTATTTATAGCTAAAATAATAAAAATGCTCACGTGAATGAAAATAAAAATAAAATTCCACACAAACTTTGAAAAAAGACTAACACAATTTATATAAATAAAATAATTCTTTATAGTGATTATTAGAATCCCTAGAAAAACATCCCGCAAATATAAATTTCCAAGAGAAAAAAAATGCAGAATTCCAAACAAATCGAAAAGAAATACCTTACTTTAGGAAGAAAAGAAAAAAAAAAAAAAAAGGAACGCCTATTTTTTATTATTTTTTGTCCAGGAATTTATTTTTTATAGAAATTCTACTTTTTGTATTTCTTGAAAACAATCATTTTGTATTTTCTTGAATTCTCTTTCTACTTTTCGGTCATTTTATTAATCTGCAATTTTTTTTTATATATTTTCTAGTAAATTTCTACTACACATTTCAGTTGTTGATTTGGCATGCTTATTTAAGAGTTGTTGTTGTTGTTGTTGTTGTTATAGGATGTAGATACCGAAAAATTCAGTTGATAAGAAAAAAATTGAATGTGGGTTGTGTCAATATACTTCGTAAAATTGTGGAGAGCCTGTTAATTTCAATTTGATGAATTTATGCATAGTTTAGATGAGAATTATTTTCTAATAAAATATAATTTAGTGTTGTCAATACTTATCCACACATAAGAAAACTTTTGGCTTCGATATTTGAAAAAGTGAAAACATTTAGCATTGATATTTAATACTACTTTCATTTTTTTAGTTGTTCTTTTAGCTTATGACTAGAAAATTAAGGAGGGAATTAAATGGACAATCAAGTCATCAATCAATTTTCCTCTTTTTTTCTCAAATTTCTAAAATTATATCATTATTTCCTTTAAATTATATCTCTTTCCAAGTGTTAAAGGGTTAGTATTGGAAGTAGGGGGGGGGGGGGGGACTATTTAAAATTAACTCACACAACCTAGAAGAACAACTAGAAAAAATGGAGGTAGTACTATTATATGTATTTTCTTCAAACAAAGTATAAATGGTAAAATTCTTCTTTACACTTTAGCTACTAAACATGACATGCTAATTTATGAGTTGTTATATACATTGATATTATTTGAGGAAGAAATTTTGGAGAAGTTTTGATTTAAGAAATAATAAGAATGTGGATTGTATAAACTCAACTTCTAAAATTATAGAGAGATTTCGTAATTTCTTATGGGTAAAAAACCATTAATTTTAAATTGAGCTCAAAATTATAGAATGAACCATTCTCTAATAACGTTTGGCACGAAACAGATAAAGAAATATTAAATTATGTTTCTTTTTTTCAATCTGTAAAAAACATTAATAAAAAAATATAAATTAAAATAGAAGTAAAACTTTGTGGATTTTGGTAAAGGAAAAGAAATAGGGCAATGGTGAGACAATACTTTACTAAATAAACAAATAAAATACTACTTGGTGTTACCTACTATAGTAAGTAAAAAATATGTTGTATCAATGCAAGGGTCGTACCTTAGAATTACCCCATTTTTTATAGTCGTTACGCTTAAATTGGATATAATTTATATCTTTTAAGTGGTTAAAAACTCAAGTTGTAGGCGGATCCATAGTTTAGTGGATTTTTTTCAAAAAAATATTAGTATATATACTAAAATGTATTACTTGCTCTGATAAAAGATATTAATATTTTCAGTATAAACAACAATACATTTCATCAAACAAATACCTGTTAACATAAATGGCAATACATTTCATCAAAATTTGTGATAACTTTAAGCATAAACAGTAATATATTTCACCAAGTCAAATACTAATACATTTGAGAGTTCAACTTCGATACCCCATGATATTGGTACTATTGTGTCGATGCTGACTATTGATTATTGGATGCATGATTTTTAAAATAAAGAAAATGTGAAGTGCTGAAATGTTATACTATGTAATTGTGCTCCCAAAACAAAAATATCTAATTTCCATAAAAACTTTCCATCACTTCAATAAAAAAACAACTCACTCTTTTTTATGAAACAATAAAAAGGACTTAAATTTTGAACTTCCCCCCTGTCACGGGATAACACCTAAGACTCGGGATTGTCTCGAGATTAGGTTGGATAAGTTATCCGTGACTCGAGAGGCACGCGCATCCGCGCAGAGCGCCGAGATGCGTTGCGGGAGGCAAGCTGCCGAGCGAGCACATGTGCGGGCTGGAGGAAGCCTTAGAGCAGAAGGCCTTAATGAATATATCCCATTGAGTTATGCAAAGGAGAACTTTCTTGATCTAGAGTTAGGGCCCAGAGGAGGGCAAACCAAAATGCAGACCTCCTCGGAAATCCAATGTCTAGTGGTGGAAATAGGGATTATTTCTTTAAGGGTATTATAAGGGGGACATGCTCAGTTGAGCGACGGTGGGCACGCAGCCGGTCCTCCCCGTGCCGTCGGGTACAAAGTGTGCAAGCTCCCTAGAGGCAAGAGGGAACCTCTAGGGGCCAGCTAAGGGCATTCGAAGGATGTTCTTAGTTCTCGATCGAGTTGGGAATCGGTCGAGCGGCGTGGGACGATCACGTTGGGCATCCCAAGGGCCATGAGGTTACTGCTGGGCAGTTAGGTTCCCATCGGGTGTCGGGGATCGCCTCTAGGCTGAATGAGTGATCGAGGCATACGTTACGAAGCCTCGTGAACTGACTCGTAAGCATTACCTAGTCTCAAGGCATGCCGCGAGGGACCGTTGGCTTGAGACATGCGGTTACGTGGCAACACCGCATTGCGGGTAGACTTGTGGGCAAGTTTCGGAAGGTAACGCCGAGTGTCGGGAGAACACTGTCGGGTGCATATGTGTTGATGGCACATTATCTAAGCCAAGGTTTGAGATGTTGCCCGTCTCGGGCGAGACACGTACGAGGAGCCTTAGGTACAGCACCTAGGATACTCCGAGTGAGTGACGAGCATGAGGAGTTGCGCTGTGGGCGTGCGAGCGACCCTCAGCGTCGAGGAGAAGCACGAGTGCTTCCATGCCATCACGAGTGGGTCGAAAGGACTTGCGATGGTCGGCGATGCGTAGCTAGTGTGCTAGCTAGTTGTGGGCAAAAGGCCGAGACACGCAAGGCGTGCAACCCGGCAGCCCTCGACGAAGGTGATCATTGAGGATAGGTGAGTGCTGGCGCAAGGCGCAGCGCAGGGAGTTCCAATGCTTATGCTAGTGTGCATGGTGTGCGACAACCGAGCAACGGGTCATCATGAGACTCGATGAAGGTAGAAGGCCGGACAAGGGCTAGGGAGTCTTTGTGGCCGCACGGGAAATGTTTCGCTGCGTGAGAATACGACGGCCCGAATAGGAGAAGGGCTGCGTCCCGTGACAGGTGCTATCAGAGCTTGGGTCATTCTCCCCTAAGAAAGGTTAATCCCAAGCACGAAGTGAATTGTGCATGAAACGAAGTATCATCCTTCGGGAACCAGATGCTACCCGGAATTGTGCGAATTTTTCATGATCAAAAGGCAGTGGAGTCCTGCGATCAGAGTGCGTTCTTTACGTACAATAGCTAGTTCTGAGAGCCGCTTTGGGCAGTTTGGCGAGGGCGAATGGTAGTACCTCTTGCTGGCTTTTACGGTTGGGCGAATGGTAGTACCCTGACTACGAAGTTTCTGTTTGTGGCCGCACGGGAAATGTTCCGCTGCGTGAGAATACGATAGCCCGAATAAGGGAAGGGCTGCGTCCCGTGACACCCCCTCTATTGTTTGAATTCTTAATCTCTTTGCTCTTTATTCTTCTATCTTCGCAAAACATTTGATTTTTTTGTTATCAAATTAAAGAGGGATATTAATTTCTTTTAGCTGAAGATGAATCCCGCCCTCCGACGAAAATGTTAATTTTATAATTATATATTCATCTATTTTAATGTGTAAAATATTTTTTTTATTTTTGAAAATAAATTAAGATCCTACTATTACTTTATCTTATAGAATATCGAAATAAATAGTAATACGCACTCTAGGGAATACCTGAGTTCTTACTATTTTGATTACCATATCACTGAATCGATATCATATACGAAAATTGTTGGTCCCAAGTGGTAGAAATTTAGAGGGGATGAATAAACCTCTAGCTTTATCTGATTTTTCTTTTTAAGAAGTGAACAATAAGTTGATGTCTGTGATAGAAAAATGGTTTATATGGCAACCTTACACCAACAAGTTCCTATAGAACAAATAGCTTACAACGGGTTGTTCTTTTTGGAGCTTACAACAACCAGTGCTCAAGGAGTTTATGCAGGGGAAATATGATAAAACGCTTTCTAAGATAATGTAGTAGATACTTAGTATGCTACAACAGCTGGAAAAAATAATATGAAAATACACAACACTTATAGTGCTTCGAAGGTGAGGGTAATCATTCTACGTCTACCCTTCCCTCACACAGGGGAAATTACTAAGTTGTTCATCTAGTACAAGACTAGCAACAACGATGTAGAAGTCCTACTTAGCACCTTACAGTAGTTTTCACCTATCCTCGGAAGGCTACACTCTACTATACAAGTTCCTCAAAACTACGCTAGTCCAATCTGAATTTCTGATTCAACATAAGACTCCCCTTTAAAAACCACCTAAGGAAAAGGTTTATGAAAGTGTTTCTTTAACTGGAAGTTGTCTCTAAATGTGTAGAACATTTTCAGATGTGGGAAAGCTTTCTAGGTGAAAAGGAATAGACTGACAGTGAGCTTTTTGAGAGCTTAGCTTGGATTGACTTTGAGAAGCGGTTGTAGCTTCAGGACTTTGCTTGAGTAGTAGTTAATTGTTGCGTTGTTGCTACTTTGCTATTATGTCCTTTAACTTTTCATGAGATTTTAAAAGGATTGATTTCTTTGAATGCTAAGAATTTTTTAGTTTGAAAAGTACTTCGAAAGTAAAATTATGTTCTCATCTTTAGTCTCCTTCTATTTAAAGCAACTGGGTTCCGTCCTTGTTGAAGAGGTAAGGAGATTTTCGTTGAAATTTAATGCACTTCGTATGGCTTATAATCGTCTTGTCCTTTTGCTGTGAGATTAGGTCAGAGTAGGTGCGATTTCTTATCAGTGTTGCAGAGTTGCTTTTGCTTTTGTCAGGGTACGTGTCTTAAAGTTATTGCATAATCAGTAGAAGAATGTTTTTTTTTTTTTTTTTTTCTTCCGTTGGCTATATTTTTTAATCTTGAGATCACTTATTTGACCCGAAGTCCTCTCCGCCAACATGGTTGTTGTACGTCTTGTTGTTGTATCACCAAGTAATGGTCTTACTGCAACAGACTTTGTTGTACGACTTTTAAGTGTAACTTCTTGCTGTTTGCTCCTTACAACTTCTGAACCTATTTTTCTTCAGCGGACTGCATGTTGTATATTGCCTGATGACTTTGTTGTAGTTTCATGTTGTGACTTCTGCCTAAGTAGAACTGCCCTATCTATTACGAAGATTACATAGTATTTTGGGGTACTCGTTCCTACCTTTCAGCTAGTTTTGGGCATCATCAAAGATATACATAAATTTCCTAACAAGGCCGATTTCTAAGTAATTTACCTATAAAATAATAACTTTTTTGCTAACTATTGATAAAAAGTATAATTTTAGCTTAAAAGATATACAAGTAGATAGTAATTGACAACCTACACCTAATTACCTATTACAAGTCCTTAGGCGTCAAATGACCTTATTAGGGTTGTAAATGAACAGAGTTTTCATTGAACAATTCATGAACAAGCTCGTTTATTTGGATAAACGAACAAATTTTTAAGCTTGTTTATAAACGATCAGAGCTTGGATACTGATTGGCTCGTTAATTAATAGCTCATGAACAAGCTTGTTCGAGACCCACTTAATAAAATAATAATAATAGTAATAATAACAACAAAAACAACAATATTCATACTATATATAATCTAGTATTCTTATATTACTTGTTATGCTAGTAAGTATTTGGTTAAATTTGTTTATTTGTATGGAAATTTAGGAAAATGTGTGTTTATTTTATATTGGTGAGCAGGGTAATCAGTTGTTTATAAGCACAAATGTTTACGAACACAACCAAATACATGGGTGTTTATTTTATATTGGTGAGCAGGGTAATCAGTTGTTTATAAGCACAAATGTTCACGAACACAGTCAAATGCGTTCACGAACACGTTCACGAACATGTTCATGTTCAAATTCAAACACTCTCAAATATCGCTCTTCTCAGCTCGAGTTCCATTACAAATAAATAAATGAACATGAACACCTACAAGCTCGGCTTGGCTCGTTTATAATCCTAGACCTTATAATCTTGAAATTACTATTTTAGTTACTGAAGTTATCGTGAAAAATGATCCTAACTGGTTAGATTAGTGTGCTCTTCGGACTGCAAGCATACAACCTTCCAATAGAGGTAATATATAAGATATTGTATCAATGAGGAGGATCCTCCATAAAATTAGCTAAATCGTTTGTTCAACATAAGTTTAATGAATTAAAATTTCAGTAAAAGTAGTGTGTCATAAACAAGTAGGTAAATCAACGAAATTTTAATGTTGAGGAATTTTTCGAGGGTCGATTTCAAAGCAAATCGAGAAGAGGATAATCTATTGTGATAACTAAATGATTTAATTATGAAATTGACAATGAGAGGATTGTAAACAATGAAAAGTTGGCCAAAGAAGGCTACAACCTTAGGAATTAACCCCCATGAACTTACGACCACCCTTCGTGGAAGTATTAACCCAAAGGCTAATCAATTTCAATCTAGGGGTGTAGAATATGGTGAACCTAATGTAAAATGCATACATCTTAATATCTTTGTTAAATGTGACTCTAGGTTCAATCAATTTTTATTCGTGAAACTTGAATACACCACCATCCCCCCAAACTATAAATCGGCTTGGGGGGCTTAGTAAACACTAGAGCACAAGGCAATCGCGTAAATTGAAACAACCCCTTGATTAAGCCCTAACCCTTGTTTCTCCTTCTCTCTAGGTCTACTTTTTTATGAAGAGCTTAGCTAATGTGGTTTTGAGCATTAGAAAAGTGGACCAGAAAGAACACAAGAAATAACTCGTACCTCCTAATACCTATTCATACCCTAGAAATAACTCATTTCGAGATATAAGGGATTATTAGGCATTGGCTAAATCCAAGATCAATATCCATAACAAATCGAATAATACATCAATTTAAGGCTCGGGTTACTCCCTAACCTCAGGAAATAAGGGGAACTACTCAATCATTATCAAAGCAACAACGAGAATCATCATCATCAAGTAAGAAATCATCACAAAAAAAAAAAAAAAAAGGACTACTAAATAATCAAAGATCATTTAGAGAACGTTGGCATTGTTGATCGACCTTATAAGCTTTAGAGCAATCCACAAGTTTTTCAAATCCAAATGGTTGTCTCCTTAGAAGAAGTAGAAACCCTAACTAATAAGGGAAAATTGGTATAAATGCCCAGTATGTTTTCACTATTTAGAAACTAGGACACTAAGTACACCATTTTTTAAAAATGTCGTCTAACTTACGAAAAATTGATGAAAATGCCCTGTGACCGGCTATAGGCTGTTAATCAACCGGTCACTTGTGAGCTGTCTTTTAACTTTCGGGAAAATTTGTATAAATGGCCAATATGTTTCCCTTATTTAAAAACTAGGACATTAAGTATATACTTTTTAAAAATACCTTCTAAGTTACCAAAAAATGGTGAAAATGCCATGTGACCGTCTATAGACTGTGACACAACTGATCATTAATGAGGTGAAACTCTTTTTCTGACGTGAAATTAATTTCATTTTTTATTTTATTTTTTTCTATTGACTCATTTGTTAGCCTGGAAAAAATATGTCATCGACTTTGGCGATGACAGATTCGACGGGAAGAAGGCGAATAGGCGAAGAATTGGGTGATTGGTCAGGTTCCGATCAGTTAATGGATGGGTGGGCTGGGCGAAGCGTTGTTGGCTTCTTCTTCGTATTTCATGTTAGTGTCTTTGTAAGATTGCATGAAATCTATAAATATTAGGATCTAGTATGTTGTAATTAGGGAAGAAGAATGGAACAATTTACTTTTTAATTTTTTAAAATATAATCTAAAATTTATTTATTAATATTTCATATAATTGTCTTAATTCATAATTTAAAATAAAATATTAATAACATGAGAAAAGTAAAAAAGAAATTTAAAAATATTAATAAATTTTAGAAATTATAAAAAAAATCATATTTTTTTTTTCTTATTTTTTAATAAATTTTAGAATTTTTTAAAAAATATCAAAACTAAATTTTTGAATTTTAAATCAATTTTATAATTTTTAAAATAAATTTAGAAATTAATTTTATATTTTTGAATTTAAAATAAATTTTATAATTTTTTAAATAAATATCAGAAATAAATTTTAAATCTTTGAATGTTATAATTTTTAAAATTAATTTCACAAATAAAAATTTTATTTTTCTAAAGTTTAAACAATTTTCTAGGGATTATAATTTTTTATAAATTCAAACTAATATTTATTTTATTTTTCCACCCTAACAAATGAGTCAACACAAAAAATAAAAATAAAAAATGAAAAATTAATGTCACGTCAGAAAAAGAGTCTCACCTAATTAATGACCGGTTGTGTCACAGTCTATAGACGTTCACGGGGCATTTTCACCATTTTTTGGTAAGTTAGAAGGTATTTTTAAAAAGTGGTATACTTAATGTCCTAGTTTTTAAATAAGGGAAACAGCTGACCATTTATACCAATTTTCTCGAAAGTAAAAAGACAGCTCATAGGTGACCGGCTGGTTAACAGCCTATAGCCGGTCACAGGGCATTTTCACCAATTTTTCATAAGTTAGAAGTCATTTTTAAAAAGTGCTATATTTAGTATCCTAGTTTCTAAATAGAGAAAACATACTGGACATTTATACCAATTTTCCCTAGCTAATAATAACAAAATGAAAGAAAGGAAAACTACAAAAAGTAGACGTTGTGAAATTAGGGAAGATGAGGGAGTATTTATAAAGACTCAAACCCCGCACAGGCCAAAAGACTGAAATTTTCTGAAATAGCCCTAGAAGTGAGGGCAAACAACTAAAATAAAAATAAGGAGAATTAGTTAAATTGTTGGGCCGAGTTAGTGTGTTGAGGCATATGTAGAACAAACTTCTAGGAAATTCTGGAATAAACAGCTCATAATTGGCTCTCGGTTCTTTCTACAAAGATTGTAAGGGTTTACGATAGCTAGCCGTGCATCGGATGGGAAAGTTACAATCGAAAAATAAAATTATGATAGGTCGAGATGCCCGCGTTCAGGTACTTTGGCAGTAATGCGGAGGTGGCTGGCGGCATGGTGGAACATGAACAATTATAGGAAGTTTTGGGGGTCTACTAAGGCATGAACGTGGGGAGCTCCGCGATATTTCCTTGTTTGTGCCCCATCCCTTGTTTGTGCACGTCTTCGCCTTCTATTATCTTTTCAGGCCTCTTCCACATGTTTCCTCTCACTGGTGCCTTCATGACTCAACGAACTTCTATTTGACCTAGGTTTGGGACAGATTTGGGCTCGTTTGTGCCTCAAAATACATACAAAATAGACGGATATGTGGAACGGCTCCTTTGAATCTCCAAATTCCTTTAACCTACTCAATATGGCTAAAAAACATCCAAAAGCGCACTCAATCATACATATAAGAGAAATCATCCTGAAAATACACTTTTGCACGTTATTGTATTTAGACATAAATCACCATAGTTCACAATAATATATAATGTGAAATACATGTAAAAAATGATCATCTTAACGTTCTTCATTCCCACAAACTTAAGATATGCTCGTCCTCAAGATGAGATATCAATTGAGCTCATGAAAATGAGATCAGGAGTTATTGGAAGCCCTCAAAGATTTCATATTCTCTTTTCTGTTAAGCCATTTTTCAAACTTGTTGATTCACCAACTCATGTCTTAACCTTTGACTTCAAGGGAATGGATATATAAGCAAGGGAACAAGAAAGCATAGGACTTAGAAAAATAAGTGATTTTTTCATTTCTACTAATACCCTAGGCCATATACACTAAAAATCCCCAACTTAAAACATGCTTATGTGTGTGATTCTGAATGACCCACTAAGCTTTCAAATCCTTGACTAAAGGTGGTTTCGGCTCGGTTCTTTTCTAGGAAGAATTCATGCACTCACCCAGTGTATTGTTAGTAAACTTCTTAGTGAATTTTCTCACTATGTGAGGGAAGAGTGGACATAGAAGGATTATCCCCACCTTCGAACCACTATAAATATAGTGTCTACTTTTATACTACTTTTATTATTGTTGC
This sequence comes from Ajuga chamaepitys, assembly GCA_958295605.1. Classification (NCBI taxonomy): domain Eukaryota; kingdom Viridiplantae; phylum Streptophyta; class Magnoliopsida; order Lamiales; family Lamiaceae; genus Ajuga; species Ajuga chamaepitys. Next base: position 19,076,406 of record OY282503.1, on the reverse strand, counting down.
TGGCATACTACATATATACTGCATAGTTTTATAAGAAAACGTTTAGCATATTCCGCTGCACATAAAACTCCCTTGAGTATTGCTCACTGTAAGTTACTTAAGCCCAATTTTCTTTGTGTCTACTGTCTTAAGTAAACTTGTTGTATTAGCTTTGCTGCAAGTACAAGTTTCTTGCAGTAAGCAGAAATCTTGTGCTCAAAGAATTTGAAAAAGAGAAAATCGAGTTAGAGGTTTATCCACTCCCTCTAAACCTCTACCACATAGGACCAACAAGTGGTAGAGGTTGGTTTCATACACTATCGTCTTTGGTAGCTAAACCAAATTTATTCTTTTTCTAGCTGAAAAGCACGTTATAAAAGCAAAAGATTTTTAGTAAAAAAGCCACAACAATGGAAACTTCTTCAACTAAAACTCTTATATTTTCCTTTGAGGAATATGAGGACTGGATGATAAGGATGCAAGAACACTTAGTAGCTATGCATGATGAAATGTGAACATTCATCACTGAAGGTCCACTAGCAATCATGAAGATTAATACTGTTGTGCGAGTTGATGGAGAACCTGCACCTCCTCCTATGGTGGAAAAGGCACATATTGAATGAATTGCTCATGATAGGAAAAGGCCAAACTTGGACAATCTAGCCAAAAATATACTTTTCGCTACATTGGACAAAGGAACCTTCACTAAAAAGTCAAGGCATTCAAGACTGCCAAGGATATTTGGGATCTGTTGAGGGAAATATGTGTTGGCTCAGCTCTACTTCATAAGAACAAGGAGGCTACTGCAACTCTAAACTTTGAGCTCTTCAAGGCAAACCTTGGAGAGTCTCTAAACGATTTAGGCATGAGATACACAACAATCCTGAATGAGGTTGTGTATGCTAAGAAAGAGTACACTCAGCGGAAGATAAATACCAAGTTGCTGTGAGCTCTCAGATCGGACTGGGATGTAAAGGCTATTCTAATAAGAAACTCAAAGAAGCTAGGTCAGAAGAGCATTCACGAGCTCTTCTCTACCTTTAATCCTTTGAATATGACATTTATCGAGAAGAAGATGAATAGAATGATGTTGTAACCAAAGCCCTAGCAGCAAACAACCCTCACAACAACTCCAAATGGTTCCAGTAACCATCGTTGTGCCAAAGCAGCAACTTCATGTTGTTTCTGAGGAGGAGCAAGCATCTGAGGAGATGGCTTTACTCATGAAACGTTGGACATATTTTATGAAGAAGCATCCAAAGGGAAACCCATCCAAGCCTCAATACACCAAGCCCTCAGAAACCCAAGGATGAGCAAGGAAGCTGGAGATCTTTGCTGCAACTGCCTGAAAATTGGTCACTTTGCAAGGAAATGTCCATATCCCAAAGTGAACAAGTATCCTGAGGAAGTTCGCAAGAACCAGCGGGATAGAAGGATGCAGGAGAAAGCTCAGTTAAAGGATGTCTTGAGTGGAGCAAAAGCCATCAAAGCCTTTCCACTGTCTTCAAGGGAAACTACAACGTATGGAAGACTCAGACTTCAATAATGACTCTTCATATTCTGATAGCAAAGCACTCGTTTGTCTCATGAAAAAAGAGATTGACGATCATGATGAGGTAGATTCTCCCAGTACTTCTTCAAGATTAGAGAATGTCGACTCTGAATGCTTACTCATTTCGTTTAGACAAATTGTGGCTGACTTTGACGTGGTCAATCAGTCATATGAAGAGATGAAGGCTGAGAACATACAACTTCTTAGAGAAAATGCAGTGCTTACAATTGAAGTTGAGAAACTTACACCTAAAACAATTAACTTTTGTTTTCTTCGAGAGGAAGTAAGTAAGCTAAAGATGGCTCTCGCCCTTCAGACTGAGAAATAAAAGAAACTAATGTCAACCTTGATGTCTTTCAGTAGATCATCTAGGAATCTGGATGAAGTACTGGATGTCCAGAGAAACCTATATGACATGAAAGAGATAGGATTCTCTGACATGGTTTCTAACTATCAAGCAACTAGTACTTCTGCTAATTGTTCCAACAGTAAGTACGTTTGAGTCAAACATGCTCCCCAAATAGTGTAAAGGTAAGTCTAGAAGGATGAAGAATATCCCTACTAGGAAACCTAGACTGGAATCAGGCAGTGATAAAAGGAAGTCAGTTGTTGTAAAAACACCTGGCACAGATACAGTAAGAAGCAACAACACGGAGCAAGCCTTAGCTACTGAGTGCAGTAACTTCCTACAGCAGCCTAAGAGCAACCATCATAAGAGTAGGCTTGATGCTTAGAGGCTTCCATGAAAGTCAAGGAGAAACCATCACAAGTCACTCCAATCCAGGAAGCAACCTACTCTTGGTACATATTAAAAAAAAAAAAAAAAAAAAAAAAGGGAAACCTTCCAAGGTGTACGCCAAGCAAGCTGACCCAGAGAACAACTTCCTGCTCAGAGTTTCAGTTGTAGATGGGTTGCCAGAAAGACTAATTCCCAAGGACTTATTAAGAAATGGGTACCTAAGTCTACTTGATTACTTTAAAGGTCAAGTTGCCTACTGGACATAGTGATATCTGGTACATCGACAGCGGGTGTGCTAGGCATATGACAGGTAATATGAAGTCTCTAAAGGATTTCAAAGGCTGCAAAGGACCTAAGGTGGTGTTTGGAGACAAGGACAAAGACATCACCATAGGTGTTGGAACTTTCTCTAAAGGTAAAGTCAGCATACAAAATGTCTACTTCATTGAGGGCTTACAGAATAATCTACTGAGCATAAGCTAAGTCTATAACAAGGGACATTCTATAGAGTTCACTTAAGGGAAATGCTTAATAAGAGATGTGAAGTCCAACTAAATAAAGCCATAAGCACTAGAAAGCGTAACATCTACCTAGCTGACTGAGAAACTATTAGAGCACAACTCTTGTACTTTATAGCTAAAAGCACTCCTGAACTCGGCAGGCTATGGCACAGGAGAATGAGTCATCTGAACTTCAAGACTATCAACAAGCTAACACACAAATGGTTGATAAGAGGATTACCAGATGTAGCATACCTGAAGGAGAGTGTTTGTGATGCATGCCTGGAAGGCAAGCAAATTAGGAAATCCTTCAAAGACAAGCCTATAAGTCATCTCACAAGCTTCTGGACCTGTTGCATATAGACCTCTTTAGACCAATTGAACCAGTAAGTTTAATTGGGATGAAGTATTCAGAATTAGTGGTGTCTCCAGATATACTTGGACGACGTTTTTAGCCAAGAAATCAGACACTCAGAAGAAGCTCCCAGACCTTATGAAGCAAATTCAGAATGAGAAAGGCCTCAACATTGTCAAGATCAGATCAGATCGAGATACTGAATTCACTAACAATTTCAAAGAGAGTTTTTGTCGTAGCAATGTGATTCATCACGAGTATTTAGCTGCAAGAATTCCTCAGTCAAATGGTGTAGTAGAATGGAGTAACAGAACATTGAAAGAAGCTGCTAGGACCATGATTGTTGAAACACAACTACCTAAGAAATTATGGCAGAGGCGATGTCTTATCAACAAGATCTAGATACAATACCATATGAGTTGTGGACTGGAAGAATGCTTAACATATCATACTTCCATATATTTGGCTGTAGACGTTTTATGTTGAATAATGGGGAGGAACATCTAAATTTTTTGGATACTCCTCAGTATCCAGGGCATCCGTTTAATGTTGATGACCCTAATGGAGCCCACCTAGGCTATATGGGAAGAATGAAGAGGACCGTGGATGCCAAAAGCTCCGAACCCCCACAAAAATCATCAAGGTTAACCAAGAAAGCTCTCAATGCTGCTGCCTTTGCTCTATCGAAGAAAAATATGCTAGTGGAGCTTCTTCATCCGCTCCACCTTCTAAATGGCGAAAGGCCAAAAAAAAAAAAAAAAAAATCCTCAGCCCATGCGCTTGATTAATGAGCCAACGGGGAGTGACGACGATGATGTCTTCTATGTGATCGATGAACATATGGAGGAGGTTGAGAAAGAGGTTGACCAGTCCTCATCCTCAATAGAACTGGATAATGAAAGTGACAAAGATTTCAATGATGCAAAAGAGCCTGCTCCAGAGGAGAATGCTAGTTTGAGGAAGAAGAACCATTCTTCCAACTATGGGGCCTAGTTACTGTTTGTCAATATGTAAGGAAAATCCGCAAGAAGAAAGGCAAGACCAAAGTTGGTTCCAAGGTTGGCTCAACATCCACACCAACCCAAGCAAAAAAAGATACATGAGATGACTCTTCTGAAATTGGGTATGATTTTTGTAGTGTTGTTGATGAAATACGGCCAGAAAGGAGAATCAACATTAGCTAGTTTCGAGAGCTTGGTATTCTCCAGCTTCTGGAGAGGTATGGATTACTGCCTACTGTAATTTTTACTGCTCCTTTTCATGAGGAGACTGTGAGGTTTTTCTACACCAACTTGGTGAAACCTGTTTCAAACCCTCAATCGTGCTACTATGGGAAAATTTATGTGAAAGGGAAGGTGTTTGATTTCACTCCTCGGGTTATTAATGAGGAATTAGCAACATGAAATGATTCTAGAGTACTTTTTATGATGACCATGATGCATTGCCAAAGGTCATCACTGGAAGAAACGTTCAAAAGTGGCCAGAGATCATGAGAATTTCGATCCTCTCTCAGTTGTATGTCGGGCTGCAAAAAAATATCATGGACAACTGGTATCCCTCAGCCAACTCCATGAAGGTCACAACCGAATTGGGTGTTCTGATTTATAAAATTGGAGCAGGATGTTATGTTAACTTCGGCAAACTTTCTTTCAAGCATATCATGGCACTTGCAGAGAAAAATCAAGAATCAAATAATTTTTCCATCCTTGATCTTCAGTGTTCTGAGTTCCCAAGGTTTTCCAAATGCAGAAGAGTTTGATCTTGCCATGCCTCCATACTTGAACCTCTAACTACAATCAAAGCCCCTGGTCGCTTTGTTTATCTGCTTTGGATCGATAGTGACACTGAAGTTCCCACTAATGTTGACCACGATGTTGGATCAACATCTTAGCCAATTCTGTCACGATCCTTTGTTCTTCAAAGGGCTCGTTTCCTCACTGCCCAGATAAAAGTCCTCACTAAAATTAGAGATGCCCTTCTTGCCTCAAACTCTCCACAAAAGGGGGATGTAGTGGTCTTGCCACAACGGATCCTGTTATTGATGCCGATCATGAAGTCTATCCCGAAGATGAAATTTATCCACTGTGGAGTGATATCATCCAAAGGCGGGAATGACAGAAAGCTCTAGCAATCCACTGGATGATGTGATTCGGTGAGGCGAGGTTGGTTTGGGAGATGATGATGTTCTCAGAGATTATGACTACTCCAACGAAGATGAAGAGGTAGAAGATGATACAGATGTAGATGATGATGATGATGAGAAGGAAGGTGAAGGAACTAAGGAGAGGATGAAGACTAAGAAATTGATTTTTGTTGGGTGATTTTTTTAAAAACATTTTCAATTGTTTTATGCTTATTTTTATTATGTTTTTGATGAATTTTTATTTGGATATTTAATGCATGATTTTTTTTTTTTATCCTTGCTTAACTTGTTAGTTTACTAGATTTTCATATCTAGCTTTGTGTTAATTTATTAAGGGAAAGATATTGGGAAATTATGAAGGGGAAGTTTATGTTTTGACTTAGTCAATTTCAGTTTTACGTGTGATTTTGTGTAGAAAAGGTAAAAAGGGGGAGATTGTTAGAGTTTGGTGTGTCAAACTCTTAATAAAATCTCCATTTTATTAGTTTTGCCTTTTACACCTAATTTTCTTTAATTGATTAATATGGTCAAATAAGCATGACGTAGTGCAGGTGTATTGGAGCTTAATAGGACCAAATCGACCATTAAATTGGTCATGTGAAATATCGAAGCTGAAATAGTGGAAGGAAGTTAAGAGTAGACATTGTCAACTCTTAAAGACCAAGTCATACAAAGTTATGTCCACATTTGAGGAACTGAAATGGCCAACTAACCACGCCCTAAACAGGTGGAAATGTGGTTAATGGAGAGCGTTTTCCACGCTTTCAGATGACCTATATAAGGAGCTCTAACTGTTAACGAATTACAATGAATATCTTAGAGAAAATATCTATATACATAATAGTATGTGTTGTCTACAATTTTGAGTAGGTTTCTATCATATATCCATTTTGTAATAAATTCATATTCCTCATGAACCTGAATTCCTTCTTTTTGGATACTTTCAAGATAGTGTTTGTTAGATAGCTTTCGTATTCTAGGTTGTGTTTAATCGTGTTTTTAGACGTTAGGATTTGAGAGTTGTGGATTGAAGTCTGTCTAGATTCAAATTCTAGATCTTTTTGTAATTCACCAAGTGATATAGTGAGTTCTTTTACCCTAAGGCATCGACGAGTTATTTACAACTAGTGGAAAATTTTACATCGTTTCTATTATTAAGTTTCTACTGTGTTTAGACTCAAGGTTTGGTAAACCTCGTATCCAACCTCTTTACATTTACGAAGCAATGTACACGTTCACAGGTAATATATCTATTTTCACCCTTGAGACAATTGTTTTAATTTTGTTTCCCAATTACTCATTTTTCATAGACTTAGGTCCAAAAGAAATGGTTGTTTCTATTCTATTTTTTTTGCTTATAAGACCTCACTACTCTTTCTCGAGCTATGTGAAAGGTCTTTGACTATAATAATACTAGAACTTTGTTAAGTTTAGCTATGTTTCATAATTTTTTACTTGTATAAAACAGAAAAATCATTATAATGACTTTACCCAGTGACCTAAGCACCTTATAACTCATTTCCTATATCCCATTCTTTTTCCACCACCAAATAGTAATTTCAAATTATTTTTATGAAATCATCATCATCGTGCTGTGGTGTTTTGGGACTAAGTGCGACTAAAAGAGACACGACTTCGGTACATGCTATTTTATTTGCAATTATGATCCTATTTACTATATCAAAACATCCCTTACTCGTTTATCTCTCTAACATATTCATCTTTCTCGATTTATACATGCAATCCTCTAGTATTTTATTATGTGTGTGTAACTTCTTGAGAATTCATTTTGATCTTAACAACACGAAACACTTCTACTTTCCTAATTCATCGACTCAACAACAATAGAACACAACAAGTACTCAATACCAATACTCTTTTTATTCAAACAAAAACAACTAAACAAGGAAAAAAAATGAAATGCGAGATGTTAATATGGGATAATTTCATGAATGAGTCGATTTGAATGAAGTGAAGAGAATCCTTCATGATTTTTCCCCATCTTTAAACTTCAGTTAACCCAACGAGTACTAGAAATAACTCAAGACCACAAGAGGGCAGTATTCACATACAATCACCATGTCCTACTACAAATAAAAAGCAAGTTGAATCACATGCGTAAGTCAAGAAAATCTAATACATGAACTCCAATCAAATGAAACCTCAAAACAGCTCACATTTTCCATATTATCTAATAATTGTTTTGAGTAATCACAATCTTGACATAAACAACTAAAATACGGGTAATTCAAAGGTCCTCTCCCACCAAAATAAAATACATAACTAAATAATCAGCAAAATTAATAAAGCAAAAATTAGGGAGAAGAAATAATACCGCCTTCTAGTCAAAATCCTCTGAGCCACTTTGAAATTCTGAGCTCAGATTATTAATTGTGCCAAAGTCACCTTCTCTCTCAAACATTACCCAATTGCCTGAGTTCTCGAGCTCCACATGCTCAAAATTTGAGAGGACCATTGGGAGCGATACATGAAGTTCATCCTACACAAATTGTCTTGGCCTTTCTCAATTATACCCAACCCTGATAGGGCTCTTATGTCAAGATTCTTGGACCCCAGTGCTCCTTCATAATGGGTGAAGTCGGTTCCAATAGCGAGGAGAATGAGTGTGACAAGACCTCCTACCACAATTGTCTTATCAAATGGTACGGTGTACTCAACAATATTCTTGATGAAGAAGTACACCATATTTAAATGATTCCCACAATGCAACCCCAGAATGCAAAGAGGTCATTGTGTGTCATCTTGTTTGACTTAATCGGCGAAACATCATGGTGGACAAATGAGATAGTGTAAGTAGCGCAGAAGTGGATTCTAAACTTGGATGACTAGGGCGGAATCTTCATCAAATGGGCCTCCTGGTGCTATCTAGCCCAAAAGTGGATAGGAGGAAGTTTCAATGTACAGTTCTTGAGTTAGTGTAGGTGAGGCCAAATATATCGTTCATGTTGGCAATGCTTACCTTAAAGGTGACCCCATTGATATGCAATTGAAATAAATAATCCCAAAGTCGAGACTCTCCCTCATTATAGTTTGTAAGAGTAACCAGGCACATACGTGCAAGAACCAAATTACGTTGGGTATTCGTTCATCATCATTCGGAACCACCTGTTATCCCTCTTAAAGGTGTGGAAATCATTACGGTGCAAGAGTACACTAACCAAGTCCTCATCAAAGAATTTCTTTTACATGACCTCCATATCCATGACCTTTTGCACTTGTGCTTGATGAGAGGGGAAAGACGTTCTTGAGGTAAATGTAGTAGGAGGCTTGAAGAATAAGAAAGTGATGGTCTATCGGAGGGAGTGACTTAGGGAAATATGGAGGTGGTTTGTGTGGAAGGACGTAGTAGAGATAGAAACAAAATAATGCGTCCTCACATGGTGAAAGTGAGTTTGACAAGACGTGCGCTAGGAAAGTAATTCCAGACAAAAAAAACTTTTACTTTTCTAAAGGGAATGTGACAAGGGTACATAAACATAGATTTTTCTTGCAAAGGCAAAGCGGGAGTCCTCACACTCACCCTTTACTTCACATCCTAGATGTCGACATCCAAACTATTCATAGCAACTGTAACAAAAGTGAGTGTAATAGTTAGATATGTGAATAAACTGAGACAAATAAATAACAACAAGGCTAAAAGAAAAATTAAATTCCAAATAAAAGTTATTACACACTAAGAAGGAGTTAAAGAAACTTTTGGGGTGCCTTCTAAGAACGTTTCTTTTACATCACTAGTCTGACCATTTCATCTTCTTGCTATCAAGGAGGCTCGAAGTAGAAATTTTCATCTTTGCTCACGTGGGTCCCCTCTTGAGCACATATCCAACAAGAATCTCTTTGCCAATGCGACTTTCCACTCTACAATTAGATCATTTCCCTCAAAGCGGGTAAGCATTCGAAGGTTTGACCTCTCGATTTCGGTTACTTCGAGTTCTTTTTCCTTCGGTTTCCTCCCTTCTCTGAAAAAGGGCCTTTCACAAAGAATAAAGTGCTCAAGCGTAATTACTCTAAACTTTTCAAATTTGTCCATTGCTAAGAATACTCTAATTTCCTTTTCTCATTAATAAATGCGGCAAATTTAAAGGTATTTCCTCTCAAAACCGAAATAATATATGAACCAATTCCCTTTCTTCAAGAAATCCAAGTTAGTAGAAGTGAATAAATTTCCCACTCCAATAAAATCATATCCAGCATTGTTTAAATTATTATTTTCAATATCTTCTAGTAAAATTGAAGAAATTGAAACACAGTTTAAATGCATAAAGTTAGGTTGTCAAGCACAAAGTGCGGCATTACATTCAAATTTGTTCGAAAGTTAAAGAGAGAGGCATCAACAATAGTGTTCCCAATCCGAAAAGAGTTAGGGGACAATTAGGGCTTTTAAATTTAGAATATAATATTTCTTTGAAAAAAATTACCCCTATTGAATAGGGATGGCTCCCCACAAACTTGAATCATCAAATGGTGAAAGGAGACTCATTCCAAAGGACACGCAGAGAAGGAGAAAGTTTAATTACATTCGTTTCCAAGATAAAATTTTGTTTTTAATTTCTGAGAATCGGGGGGAAAATAAGTGTTGGATAAGGTTCCATTTTCAGCGATGTCATAAGGATAGTCATTCAAGCAAGGACTTTTAGATTCTCAAAATGTATTCATCTCTTCTCTTTCAACTCTATATGATGGATCATCACACAAGGGGAGGGGGGGTTTGGATTAAATTCTTCATGATTCAAGCCTATATTAACCACCTCTGCAGCTTCGATCTCTTCAAGCTTATCATCAAATGTAACCGCATATTCTCTTTTCGATTCAAGCTTAGATTCTAGCTCATCTTCATGGGCAAAAGGAAAATATCACACTCTTTATTGTCACAAGCACTATGGAAAGTAGACCCAACATACTCCACTTTATTTCAAGAGTTTTCAACAATACAAGCATGACTCTCACGATTTTAGGTTTCATCCATCCCATAGAAAATCTTGAAACTTACCTCTTGATCAAGGAATAATGAGGTACCTTCATCAGTACCGGGAAGGTTCAATGGCTTTGAGCAAAAAGTAATATGTTTCATCAAATCAACTAATACATTTTGATAGAGGTCTTATAAAAGATATCATATCCTCGAGGAGGATTCTCGGTGAAGTTAGCTAAATCGTATGTTCAAGATAAGCTTATCGAATTAATATTTTTGTGTCTTTAAGTATTGTATCATAAGCAAAAAAGGTAAATAAATGAAAATGTCAATTGAGAGGAATTTCCCAAGGGTCTGTTTCACAACAAACCGAGAAGAGGGTGATGTATTGTGATAATTAAATGACTAAATTGTGGAAATGACAGTAGGAGGATTATAAACACCAAAAAGGTGGGCAAAGAAGGCTACAATCCTAGCAATCAACCCCCCCACAAAGTTACTGTCACATTTCATGGCTAGATTACCCAGAGGCTAATCGACTCCAACCTAAGGGTGGAGAATATGACAAAGTCCAATGAATAATGCCTACATCTTATTGTGTTTTCTAAAATCAACTCCGGATTCAATCAATCTTTATTTATTTGAACTTGAATACACCACCATCTCCTAAACTATAGATTGGCTTGGGGGCTTTAGTAAAAACTAGAGCAAAAGGCAATCACTTTATTCAAGACAAGAACTTGATTAAACCCTAACCCTCATCTTCCCATACTTTCTCCCTTAGGTCTTCCTTACGGTACATAGAGTTTAGCTAATATACTTTTGAGCATTGGAAAAGTCAAGCAAAAAGAAAATAAACAACAGCTTGTACCTCCTAATACCTAGTCGTACCCAAGAAATAATCCATTCCAAGATATGAGGGATTATTACAAATTAGCCAAATTCAAGAACCCTAAGTTTATCAATATCCACAATAAATCAAATAATACATTAACGCCGAGGTTCAGGTAACTCCCTAACGTCGGGAAACAAGGGAACTACTTAATGATCATCAAAGCAACAAAAGAAATCATCCACATTAAGCAAGAAATCATCACAAACAAAATAAAAGAAAAGAGAGGAAGAAAAGGCTTAATAATCGAATATTGTTCGGAGAACTTCTACGACTTTGATCGACATTACAAGCTTTTGAGAAATCCACATTAAGCTTTTGAACTCGAAATGGTTGTCTCCTTAGAAGAAGGATGATACACGATAATTATGCATGTAATTAGGTCGATTTATCATAGTATTATATAGGAATTACATGCATATTTGGTTGAGAATTGGATAAAGTGTTATAAAACGTGTTTGACTTGTTTTAAGGTATTTTTGAGCATTTTCAAGATTAAAATTTGTGATTTACAACTAAGGGACGAAAGAACAAGTCGAAGAGACGTCTAAACCGGACCAATTTGACCAAAACCAGTCCGAACCGGCCAAAAATCGGCTCAAACCGGCCCGGACCGGTCTAAACCGGCCAAGAAGGCAAATTAGAGAGGAAATGACACGATCGTGTCATATATACAACACAATCATGTCAAAAGTGGCTCGTAACATGTAAAACAGCACTGTGCTGCAAGCCTGCAACACGACCGTGTCACTTAGCCAACACGGCCGTGTTATTTTGGTCGATTAAGTACAAAGAGACACGGTCGTGTCACTTGACCAACACGGCCGCGTCTGAAGATCGATGGATAATCCAAATCCTGTCTCAAGAAGAAGTTGATTCCTAACTCCATGAGGACTTCTCCGAAGTTTATAAAAGAGGAGTAAAGCTCGTTTTTCAAGAGAAGAGATACACACCTTCACTTAGACTAATAGTTAGATGACTTGGAAGACGAAGAAGACTCTAATCATCAAGACGATTCATTCAGGTTTGGTGATTCTTTTCCAGTTTTTATTCTTTATGATGTTTTGCATGAAATATTGTATTGGATTGAGACTAGGCATGAGTAGCTAAGCTATTCGTGTCCTAGGGTTAGAAAGTAGGGATTTTTACAACAATATTTTTATTTATGTTTTGATTTATTGATTCCATTCTTAATGTGTTTATCTTTATGTTTGTTTTTATAACTGAATTTAGACTGGCCATCTAGGTTTAGTAATCTCGTTTAACAAATCCGCTTCGAGAGAAGGGGTTTGTTATCAGACGTACGACATAGAGTGCAGTTGTCTATGACTGTGTACGCATAGGTTTGTGAGTTTTTGGGAGTTACTAGGATTAATTGACTCGAGAGGGTAATTGTTCTAGTTCATCAACGATTTAATCCCTTCGAGAGAAGGGTTAGGTTAATAGAGCACCGCCTAATAAACACTAGAATCTGGTTTAAAAATCAATAAGTTAGACATAATCATCATTGAAGTAATATCTTGAAATCGAAACCCTAGGATACCTTTTCTTCGTGATTGTTATTTGTTTTTGTGTGCTAAGTGTTACGTCATAAGTAATTGAATAATTTAGTTAATTAGTTAAATTCTTTAGTTTTGGTAAAATCAACCTCTTGCAATTTAGTATCTAGTTAGGACAATCTTACAGTATTGAGGTATCAAACTACCTATAATTTATTCCTTGTGGGATCGACCTTGACTGCCGCTACTACACTTACAACCGTACACTTGCGGATAACTAGGTTAGAAACCGACGTGTCAAGTTTTTGGCGCCGTTGCCGGGGAATAGGATTTAGCGCTTAGTTTTTATCTTGAAAAATAGGAGGAAACTAGACTAGATTTTATTTTTCTTAATTTTAATTTAATTTTCATTTTTTTTGTTTATTTTGTGTGTTACGCGGTATTTCTTTTTTTTTGGTGTTTCCAGGCTCTGCATGCAAACCAGATCGAAACGACAAGAAGATCTTCTTCCTTTTGATCCCGAAATTGAAGCAATAGTCCGTAGATACCGAACGAGAAAGAACCCAACTTTCGAGATGGAGACCCCACCACAGCCAGCAAACCAGGATGAAGCCTTAAACAGAGTATTGGCAGCTTTAGCACGCCTGGATGACAGAGTAACCAACATTCAGCAGCAGTTGCCTGCACAACAGCCACAACTACCTCAGCAGCCAAACAGGTTCACGACGAAGCTGGGGAATTAGATGAAGATGACACTCCCATAAGTGACTGCTTGAAACCTAATCCGAATCAGCAAGCTGGTGGAATACAACCCCCACCACTCAATGCCAACAGTTTCGAGCTGAAACCTACACTAATCAATATAGTGCAGCAAAACCAGCATGGGGGAAGTGCTTTAGAGGACCCGAATGCGCATCTGATAAAGTTTCACAGACTGGCGGACACCATTAAAATAAACCATGTGCCGCACGAGCAGGTCAAATTAAGACTATTTCCATTTTCTCTAAAAGATAGAGCCCTACAATGGTTCAATTCGTTGGAGGATATTACAAGATGGGAAAACTTGAGTACTTCGTCTCTGTTGAAGTATTTTCCACCGAGAAAGATGCTTGACCTGCAGAATCAGATCAACCAGTTCAAGCAATTGGACCAAGAGCCATTCGGAGAAGCTTGGGAGCGATTCAGGGATCTTATCCAGAGTTGCCCTCAACATGGGTTTACGAGGAAGCAGCAGGTGTGCAAGTTCTATAATGGTCTACTTGCTCTGACTAGAAATCAGGTAGATGCAGCTGCAGGTGGTAGTTTGATGGAAAAGTCTGTAAAGATAGCTTTCTCGATTTTGGATGCTATGGCCAGAACGAGTTATCAGTGGCCGAATGAGAGAAACCAGCCAAGGAGGTTAGCGAATGGATGGAAGTGGAGACAGTCAGCAATGAGCCGCTCGAAAAACTCACATCACAGCTGACAACATTGGCAAGTCAGGTTAATCATGATGTATAAGCTAGTGAGATTTTTTACCGAGATGAGGAACTCTTATTCTTGGGGTTCAATAGTTGATCATATGTATTACACCTCTAGAACTTGCATTGAGTCTTCTTAAAATTATGAGGCATATTTATGAGCATTGAACATGATTTTAGGCAATCTTTAATTGTAGCTTGTTTGAGCTTTTAATTGTTCTTACCCAGTTATATGAATTATCTCTAGTTAGTCAAGTTGAGCTTGTAGCCTTGTTATTCATAGCTAAAAACTACAAGCCATATCCGTCCTTTTAAGCTTTTTTCGTACACTTGGATCAAATGAGTTTGAGGGAGGAGGTTGGAAGATAGATAGGAGAGAGGGTTAAAAAAATGATGAGGGTAAGAAGATCAATACAAATCGCAAAAGATAAGAGAAAAACAAAACGGAAGTCATGCATTGAATTGAATGAACGAACAATCTTAGATAAGATTATTTAACCTTCTGAAAAAAAAGGGTCGGTTAAATTATAAGTTCGACCAAAGAAAAAATAGATAGTTATATTAGAAAGCGAGGTCGATAAAATCGCAGGGTGGACTGAAAAAGGGTGCATATATCATTTTAATTGAGTATTCATAATTTAGATCGAGAAAGGGGTAAAAAAAATCCAATGATAGGGTTTATTTTGATTAAGTTCGAATTCAATTTCTTTACTATTTCTCTTTTTTTTTTTTTTTTGGTCAAATGATATAATAGTTGGTTGAGGTGAATTGGAGAGGGTCAAGGGAGCATAGTGGTAATAACACGTTGAAAAGAGAGTGGCAGTAGAGCCTTTGTGAGGGTTAGTGGAGTGCAACTCAATCGATCCAAGTTGAGTCACTACACCTAAACATATCCCACCTATAGAGGTGGAAAAATCGGCCCGGCCCAGTAGGCCCGATATTTTAGATGGGTCGGGCCCTAAAATGTAGGCCCGAAGTACTATTTGGCCCGAACGGACCGGTCCGATGGGCCAAAAGTCTGACGGGCCCTGGGCCAACCCGATAATCTTAGTATATTATAGGGGAATATCTCGGGCCGGGCCGACTAATTTTAGGCCCGACCAAATTTTGGCCCGGCCTGAAATATGGCATTAGCCCGAAGGGCTCGGCCCGACCCACCTAGTCCAAAAGCCTACATGTCAATCAAAACAAAAGACCTTTTTGATTCTTTACTCTTATTTATCAAATGTGATGGAGAGGTGAGACAATGAGCAATTATATGGTAGGACATGCATGTGTATACAACTTGAGAAAGACAGAACACTGTTTATACACTTGAGTGCTTGCGTTATAGACTTATCTATGATGATATCACTGATAATCTCAAAAGTTCTTTAACTTGTGACGATACATAAACAGTGTGGGTTTTGGTCTGTGATGCATGCTTTCAAGTAAAACCGACGATGTCTATTTCTTCCCTTTGCTTGAGAAAGAAAATTGTGGATTGCCTTGTTTTATTTCTCGGGGATGAGCAATGACTTAGTTTGAGAGGGTTGATAAATGGGGTCTTTCACTATAAAAATGTGCTTAGAATAGGGGTTTTAGTATATTATAATTGCATCCTAAGCTCCCGTTTATTGTTTATTTTGTATTCATCTCACTTTATCAAAGAAATTGGGTTTTAAGCTATTTTGCAGACTTTTAGGGCCTAAAAAATGAAGAACATGTAGAAAGATGAAGAGTCGAAGGTGAACGGACAAAGGAGAAAAAACGACGGGTAATGGGAATAAAAAGGACCAACTCATGTTCAAGTCGTGCAGAAGTGCACGAGCTATGCACCAAAGTAGGTGAGCTTAGAAGAATTTACGCATGCATGGTTGGGTCATGCAAACCTTCACAGATAGTGCGTACTTTCTAGAAAAAATGCCCAAAATAGATCGTGCATGCTCAGGTCGTGCACGACCTGGGGGAAATGTACATTGGTTAGGGTTTTATAGGATATTTTTTCCTATAATTTGATATTTCCCCAAATAAATTAAAATAACCTTTCCTCTGTTATTTTCCCCTTTCATTTCTTCAACAATAATTCATTTGCAAAGCTTTTACACATTGGAGTAGAAGGCAACAAAGAAAAGCTCTCATGTGAAGACCAAGATCAAATTGCTTCAGGTTTCATCTTTTCATCATTTTATTACTGTTAAACATGATTATGTCCATATATTCTATTTTAACAATTACTATGATGATTATTAGCTAATTTTTCATTATATACTATGATTAGAGAGTAGATTATGGGTAATTAGTGGTTGTAAACCGATTGATTGGATCCAGTGTTCTGATATTATCTGTTTAATCGTTTTTATTATTTGTTGACTGATTTGGCCAATGTTTTAACATTTATTGCTCGTTAAATTAAGATCCGAGAGGGGAGATTTTTCAATAAGCTACGTCAAATAACATGATTTGTCAATAGAACCGAAAGGTTTGAACTGATTGTGAGGACTTCGATCCTAGGATCATTTGGGTGTTTTGTATAATTAATCGATCAGAGATGGTGATTAATTATACATAATCAACACGGTTTTCACTCCAAGAGGGGGTTTAATTGACTTGTGCTACCATCTTATAATATCTAACATTTGGTTTAAAGATTCAATTAATCGTGTTAATAATTGTTAGTTAACCATCGTTGAAATTGACTCCTAGAATATACCTCTTCGCTTGATTACATTTAAATTGCTTGATTATTGCTTCATTTTAGCTAAGTCGTAGTTTAATAGTGTAATTTAGTTTTTAAAACATAAAATCAATCTTCGATTCTTCTAGATAGAATTTTAAAGCATCATGATTTCTGTACTTCTTTTGGCTTATTGATCTGATCCTTGTGGGACCGACCTTGCTCACCGAATATTGTAGCAACACATACACTTACAATCGAAGCTTTAGTATAAAAATAAAGTGTAAGTCAGCATGCAAATATGGAGAAAATATAAAAAATAGCTTGTGCGGGCCCTCCCCCCAACTAGTTTGTCATTTGTGTATGCACGTTGCTTACACGGCTCAAATCATCCCTCAATTTGCAACCCCCCGACACCTGTGTGCTCGAGATAAAGTCTCTTTGGTATTCATTCATACATGCCTTAGAAGGAAAAAACATATATATGCCAATTTTTGGGACAAACTTCTCAAGCCCACTTCTCATACCCCAATTCATCGTAGAATATTATTGCTTTTCTCCTTGGATTTTCCTCGAGTTTCTCTTCCTTCTTCACTTTCATTTTCTCCTCTTGATTCTTATCCGTTATAACATTACACTGCTATTTAGGGTTCTTGGTATCACTTGGGAACTTTCATTGCTAATGTGTGTTTCACATCTTCTTCACTAGCTGATCGATGTGCGTCTCTAAATTCTTCACTTGGGCCCCCATGTTGCCCACATTAGCACTCAGTTACACTATTTGGCCATCTAGTTTGTTCATTCGGGCTTCGGTCTTTCCATTCCAGGCCCATGTCTCTTTTACTAATGAGGTAAACATTTCTTCTATGCTTCGATTCTTTGGTTTATCAATTGCCCGATTATTAACTGTAGAGTCTAGCAGTGGTTGCAGCACACAGTTCGAGTTGGCATGTGACAAATTAGAATTATTCCTCATCCCTCAATTGTACCTATTGCCCATCTGACCCAGCCTGAAGTTCAGATTAAAGTTCGAATTTTTCATGTTGTTCATGTAGTAGGCCTCTTCATATCCACTATCCATACCCCTTGGTTTATCATTATCTCTTAATGAGGTTTTCTTAGCCGGCTGACTTACTTGGTTAACTTCGCGATCTTTTCAGTAGGAGCCGTGACTGTCCCTTTCCTTGAGATCTCTGGCACTCTTCTCAACATCAATCTCTCTACTGGCTACTGGAAACTGTTAGCAGCCATCTCCTCTAAGATTGTGATGGCATAACTTGTCAACATAGCCAGTAGTTCACCTCTAGATGAGGTGTCTAGAATTGTCTTGGTATGTCCTGAAAGACCATTATAAAAATACCAGACTTGTTTATCTTCAGGGTAGGCATGATTTGGACACATTCGGAGGAGTTCCCTAAATTTTTCCCAAGCCTCTTAGTGAGGCTCTTTATCTTGTTGGAAAGGTGTAATTTTTCTCTTTAAGTTTAAGGTCTTGCTTGGCGTGAAATATTTAAACAGGGATTTGTGGCGCAGATCGCACCAACTGCTGATATTTTGTGTGGTAAACCAAGTCTTCGCTTTATCCCTAAGTGAAAATGGGAAAAAGCAAAGGCAGATTGCATAATCAGAGGTCCCGTTTATCTTGATGGTATCACAACTCTAGAAAATGCCCAAGATGGCCATTTAGATCCTCCATATCTCCCCTTCCAAACTAGTCCTGCTGAACCATGGATATTTCAGTTGGAATGTATTAACTTGAACAACTAGCCTATTTATTCCTCCAAAGTTCCAATTTACCACTGACCTTAAAAGCCCCTTATCGGTAGTTGGACTTGTTCTTGTGGCTCATCTTCATGCTCATCCTTCCTGTTGGTTATCTTCTGTTGGAAACAGTTCACGTCAAGTCTGGAATGTCTTTTTCTGCAGCTGGTTTTTTTCACTAGGTCTATGGGTATGGTTTCTCATACTTAAGACCTTGTTTCATGCATTGCATACAAAATGCTAAGACAGAATGCCAAATAATAGTTAGAAACCAAAGTCGATTGAGTGGCAAATGTGCAAATTTCAAAAATAATTTTAGAATTTTCGAGATTCTTTTTTCGATAAAAACAAATAAAACCTAAAATAGAAAATAAAGCAGTTAAATGCCTAGACTACTTAAAATTAAATCCTCGTAATATCTAATTAGCACCCAAACACTTAAATCCCACAAGGACTAGTGAAGATGACCTAACCTAATTACTACAGTTCTCATAGTACAAAAATATATAGGCGAACCGAACCAATGATTGGTTTGGTGATTACCCCATTAACTAAGTATCTAGACCCACAACAATAGTGCGAGAATAACTAAATTAACTAATATCAACTAAACTAATGATTAATTAAATAATGTGAATTGACTAATGATAAAAAAATATCTTAGGATATAGATTTCAGAATCAACTACCGTGCGATCATAGATAACCTTACCATGTTTTAATGTTATGAGGCTTCGTGATTATGTATCATAAATCCCTCCCGGAGTGCATAAGGTGCGGGTTATAGACGACAGACAACCCTCCCAAATGAAGTGCCTATAACTCCTGAAGGAACCTAGGAAAATATCCTCATAATATACCTTGAGCCTTCCAGTGTCTCGGTATATATTATGTCGTGTGTTGTTTGGCCATTAATACCCTCGCCTTCTGGTATCTTGGATATGAGGTTCTAGAGTGCTAGGCTAGATGATCGGTCTATCCTAACATCAATCATTGTGCAACACATCAAATAATAATAAAGACATGCAATTATGGAATACATGTAAACATTCACATATGTAATCAACACCTATTTTCTAACCCTAAGATATTGAACAACTACTCCATAGATAAAGCAATAAAAACAATAAATTTCATAAATAACATAAGTTCAAACCAGAAAATAAATCTAGAATTTTAAAAAGTCAAAATACTACAATCACCGATCGAACTCGTTGGATAAATCACCGTCGTCTTCTCTGGCTCCTTGACAAATTGCTCTAAACTTGTTGTTATAAACTAATTATATGATTACCTTCAAATAAAATTTGGGCACTAAAAACAAAATTGATGTCTCGACAATTCCTAAGTCTAAGTATTTGTAGGAGTACACAACCGTAGGTTAAAATGGGGATCAAATCTGATAAAACCCCAAAAAATGTGTCAGCCGTCAAAACAAATGACACTTTGCACGACCGAGTTGCTAGGCTACTTGATCGAGCAAATGCTCTTCATCTATGAACAATCTTTACTTTTGTAGGATACACGAATGAGTTGCTAGGCTACTCGGTCGAGCAAATGCTTTCCGTTTGCACCACTTTTGAACCTGTGAAGGTTGCACGACCGAGTCCCTTATCTACTCGGTCGAGCAAATGTTTCTCCTTTATCTTCTCTTTTTAGCTCGTCTTTTGGGCTTCTTCATTGCACATTGGGTCTATTCAAAAGCTATTTTGGGATCAAATCTTCAATTCCTTCATTACAAGCCTTATTTTATTCGTTTGGACTTGTGAGTTCACCATTAACTCAAAAAATGCGTTGTTTTGTATTGAAAACACTTAAAAACCCAACAAAAAAGTGAAATCCACAAAACATACAAAAAAGTGGGTTAGGAAATACAAATTTACACAATAATGCACTATTTTAACTACAAATATGTGCCTAAAAATTAAGTAAAATATGGAGTGATCAGCGAATTGTGTACACGAATGTCGGGCTGGTTGAAGAAGGGGGGGGGGGGGCGCAAGCTAAGTTTTGCTATTTTATTTTTATAATCTGCATGGCTTTGCAACTTCTAGCCTTTTACACCATATTTTTGTTTCTCTTGAGTGCCTTTATGAGTGTAATTATGAAGTTATTAAGCCATTAATCCTGAATTAGTGGAGCATTCAGGTTGCTCAACCAATAGTCAGTTTGGGCCTACTTATAGGGGCTTTTCTAGTACAAGGAAAAACACTTTATACATTTTTAACACATAACATTTTCCAGTAATTTGCTACATCCCATTTCTGCTCTAGCTTGCTTCCATTTCCTTGGCCCTCTGGTATACGTGTTCATGCAGGCATTTTAGGTCGAATTAAGTGTCGTTTTAATGACATTTGCATGCATATCTGACCGTGTATTGTTTATATGTATATTATTAGACCATTTAATGTGTTTGAGCTCATTTTAGGACAATACAGGAAATATAAGACCAAGATCAAGTCTTGAAGAAGTCCAGAACGAAGAACAAGCCAAGGATGAAACAACCGCGACCAATCCAGCGAAACCCAGCCAAAAGTCCAAGTCACGGTTCGCGGCCGCGACCAGTCCAGTGAACCAAAACCTGGCTTAAGCAAAATAATGGTTCACGGCCGCGACTCATCTTGGCGGTTGTGATCGGGTACCTTATTTCTTATCCTGAAACACATTTTTTGCCCATTTTTTAGCCCAACACTTTCTCCTCTATATATATAAGGTCCAATTCGAATTTAACCTAACCAATCACCCCTTTTACATATACCTTTAGCCATTATTCACCATAGGAAGCAAGGAATTGGAAGAGGGTTGAAGATCAAGATCATCAACTCAATCTTTTGGTTCATTCTATCTTATTTTCATGTCTTCTTTGATTTTCACTTGTTTAATCTTTGTAATAGTTGATATGAGTGGCTAGCACTCTAATTTCAGCCCTTGATCATTAGTTGAACCTTGAATTTTGGATGTTTATGTAATTTTTACGGTTATTAACTGATTAGATTATGTTTTGGAATATTCTGTGTTATTTGAGATTGTTGATTCACACTTATGAATTGAATTATGGTTTAATCACCCATTTGGATATTTATTTGTATGTTGCTAGAATTAGGTTTGTAATCCATAATTGTTATGAATCCGATTCCCGTGTAGCGAACAATTAATTTATTCTATTAGGGATAACATAGAGTTCAACCACTAAAACCGAGCTTGTGAGTTTTATGTCGTATCTACTTCGTTGTCTTGATTCTTAATGCATTTGGCTATTGATTCTTAGAGAGCCTATTCTAGGAATTGATAAGTTGAGTAGGATTAATTGAAGAGCTTTTTTTGATTAATTATACTTAAGAGACAACAAGGTTAATAGAGCATGTTATTAATCTTGGAGTAGGAATTCTAAGGCTAAATTAATCGGGTGGTAACATCAATTATATAGATTATCCGGGCCAAAGGGATACTTGATCAAGGGTTAAATCCTTTTATCATTTATAAAACCAAAAATCATTCTCTTATCTTTGTTTACTTGAATTGTTAATTTGCTAAGTACTTTTAGAGTAATTGTTAATTGAGTTGCTTAATTATAATTTAGGTGTTAGTTGTGATTCCATCAAAACTCCCCCCCTCCTTCTATATTGTTTTCTAGCTTATTTATATTATATTACTTGATCATAATAGTTTAATACATAAAGTAAAATTGTTCGACCGTTCCTCGTGGGATCGATCATTATTTACCACTCTGCTAGTTAGAGTAGCCGATCAAGGAAAATTATATTTATATATTAATTTGGTAAGGTGAACGACACATCTCGTACCAAATTTTGGCGTCGTTGCCCAGAAACGGTGTTAGAACGATTTTGTTTTTAGTGTTAAACACTATTTTTATTACTTTAGTTGAGTGTTTTTGTTACTTTTGTTGTTTTGATAATCACTTGCTATTGTTTTTGCATTGATCGAGTGGATGTTCACACGTGCTTAAGGGCACAAGGAGCTATTGTCTGAACCCGATATAGTTCTTCGAGAACGAGTTTTGAGGAGGCAAGCAAGAACAATTGAGCAATTTTGTGGAGAATTTGAAGGATTAAATCTTGAACCCGAAGAAGAACCGAGAGAAGAAATGGAGAATGAAAGGGCACCCGAGAGGATCATGAAGGAGCTAGCAAACACGTGGGTAACACACCAACCCCTATGTATTACTGACACGTCGGTTCTTAACCTAGTGTTCCGCAAGTGTACGGATGTAGGTGTAGTACTATTGTCAAGGTCGATCCCACAAGGAATAGTTTTAGGTAGTTTGATACCCTAATACTCTAGGAATGTCCTAACTAGATACTAAGTTTTAAAGGTTGATTTTACTAATTAAACTACTCAATTAAATATAACATCAAACTTAGGAAACACGAAAACTAACAATCAAAGAGAAAAGGTATCCTAGAGCTTCGATTTCAGGATATTATTTCAATGTGGAATATGATTAACCTATTAATTTACCAATTCTAATGTTTATTAGGCGGCACGACAATAATCTAATCCTTCTCTCGAAGCGATTAAACCGTTGATTAATTAAGCTAATTACCCTCTCGAGTGAATTAAACCTAATAACTCCCAAACGATCTTAAGCCACGGCCTACACAGTCATAGACAACTGCGCTCTATGTTCTAAGTCTGATAACAATTCCCTCCTCTCGAAGCGGAATTGTTAAACTAAATTACTAAATCTAGGTGATCAAGCTAAATTCAGTTTAAGCATAAACATAGAGATAAAACACATACAGAACGGAATTAATAGATTAAATCATAACTCAAAACATTGTTATAAAAATCCCTACTTTCTAACCCTAGGACACGAATAGCTTAGCTATCCATGCCTAGTAATAATCCAATACAAAATCTTAATAAAAACATTGTAAAGAATTAAACTAGAAAAGAATAAATAAACCCGGATGACTCCGTCTCGATGATCTTCGCCTTCTTTGTCTTCCAAGATGATGTAATTTATGTTCTTGATGATTGATCTCCCTCCTTTCTAGAGCTTGGGGTCCTTTTTATAGAGTTGGGGACGAATCTTGGGGAAGATAGGCTCAAAATCATATTAAAACACGATTTCTCTTATCGGTGGACTTTTTGACACGGCCGTGTTGCTTTGCAATTCTTCAATTTCTGCGCAACATTTGACACGGCCGTGTTGCTTGAGTGACACGGCCGTGTTCTATTCCAGAATCAACAGCACATTGTGGACCACTTTTGACACGGCCGTGTTGCTTTGTGACGCGGCCGTGTCGGTTCTTGCCCGGTTTTGCTCCTAGACCGGTTCAGACCGGTTCGGACCGGTTTGGACCGGTTCTTCGACGGTTCTCACTCTTTTGGGCCGGTTTTCACTCTTTTCCAACTTGTTTCCTCGTCCGGTAGCCTGAAAATGCTCAAAATACCTTAAAACAAGTCAAAACACGTCAAATGACCCAAATATTATTAATATAACTAAATGCCGGTAAAATATGCACGTAAATGATATAAAATATGATCCTAAATCGACCTAAATACATGCATAAATAACGTGTTATCAAACTCCCCCAAACTTAAACTGTTGTTCGTCCGAACATCATACAAAAAGACACAAAGAAGACAAGTGATTATGCATTTTGTTTAGGGCGATTAGACGATGAATTCAGTTTCAGTCTGATTTTCCTTAAAACAACTAGGCATCATACTTCACTTGAGCATATGTGATAACGCATAAATCAACTATTCTCAAGACTTTGAACTTTCGAATTATTCAACCCTCACCGGGTAAGTGTTTCACTCATCTCTCAAGTGTTTAGGCTAACATAATTTCCACTCATATTGAATTACATGCAAAATCTACCATATGCTTGCCAATCGTCTAGACTAGACCTCGTACTTGCTATGTGTGACAAAGGATCAAAAAGGTCTTTATTTTGGTTGTAATGTGGGCTTAAGGTGAGGTGGGATACATTTGGATATAAGTGACTTATTCATTGGACTAATCAAGTTACGTCTAACCCGACTACCCCTCAATACAATCACTCAACCTCACTCTTCAACTTTCAGCAAATCACCCCGCAAGTTGACTTCTTCACCTTCCCAAGTCCATACAACTTAAGTGCTTTTCAATTCTGTGGGTACCACATTTTTGGGACTACCCGAATGTTCTAAGCAAATTCACAATTTAAGCACTTTATTTCCTAGCCTCTCCTCTATAATACTAATAATAACAATTTTTTTCTTTTTTTCTTTTTCTTTTTTTTTTCTTTTTTTTTTCTTTTTCTTTTCTCCTTTTTTTTTTTTTTTTTTTTTTTTTTTTTTTTTTAGGAGAGGCTATTCTTCGCTTTTCACCTATCACTTTTCTCTTATTTCCTTCATCTTTTGAGAATATTACTACTTCCCATTCCTTCCCACAATTTGTTCACCCAAAAATTCCTTCCAATTCTCCTCCCTCTTACTTGATTAATCCAATTAAGGCCAAAAGAGTTAAATCAAAAGGTTTTGGCTGATATTGTTAGGTTATGAATAAATAAAGCTATAAGGCTCAATTGGGCTAACTAGGGACAATTTTTTCAATATGGGTCAAAGGCAATTTTTATGGTTCAAAGAAATAGGCTTAAACAAAGAGTTGCCTAAGATCATTTCCTAAATCACAACATATACTTGACACATTCTTAGTAAAGACTCAAGGCAAGTTCTAGAGACTAGTACACATATTCAATCAAATTCACACCGAAAGAAAGTATATTACTCCGAAAATTGGAGTATAATTAGGCTCAAATTCTCACAAGGTAAATTTTGATTGAATATTCTCATTTCAAGCTCAATTTCGTCTCAAAACACCTCTCATGCTCTATTATGTGCCATTTTTTCATCTAAACCATCTCATCATTAACTATTCATCATCCATCTTTCCCAATTATTCTCTTTTTATTTTTTTCACTTGTTACCTATTTCCGGGTTTATTATTCTTATGACTCAAAAACTAAAACACTAAAAAGACTCTAAACTCTAAACTCCTAAGACTCAACATGAAAACAATATGCAATCAAACTCGGGCTCACAGACCCAACAACACCGATAAATCAGATAACTGGGCTCACAGACCCGATAACACCAATTGAAACAATAAAAATCAGCACAATGGGCACACTGACCCACAATTAACAGCAAGAATCTCGAACGAAAAAAATAAATCAAAACTAGAAATCTAGCTGCCAAGACGTTCCACGGTCTACCCCCTCCCCCAAACTTGGCTGAAAGCCAATGTTTGGAGGAAAAACGTGGTACGCCTTGGTGCTAACTTACAAATCGTTCGACGCTGGCGTTTTGAAACCCCTACGAGCTCCGAAATCGTGCCATTTTGCTCCTACTGAATCTTGGTTCGGCCGTCTCCGCATCACGCTCTGAATTTTTCATTTTTTTTTTCTGTTGACGTACTGACACGGCCGTGTTGAATATTGTGACACGGCCGTGTTACATTTGAGCCAAACTTGATGTTTTTGGGCTGATTTTGACATGGCCGTGTCGGTTGTGTGACACGGCCGTGTTGAGTTCCAGTGTGAAATCGTGTTTGGAGCTTGGTTTTGACACGGCCGTGTTATAAGGCCGACACGGCCGTGTTGCTTTTGAACCAAAATTTGGTTTTTAAGCCTGATTTTGACGCGGCCGTGTCGTTTTTGTGACACGGCCGTGTTGCGTTTGAGCTGCTTTGGACGCGGCCGTGTTGATTTGGTGACACGGCCGTGTTGCTTTCCAGAATATCCCACACATTTGACGCCAGTTTTGACACGGCCGTGTTGAAACGTGACACGGCCGTGTTACTCTGGTTTTCCATCTTCATGCGATTTTTCCGTCTTTTCCACCCCCGTTTCTTGCAACACTCGTCCATGTTGATTCCTAAAAACATAAGACACTAAAAAACAAGTAAAAACATAAAATTAACGAAATATTAAAAAATAAAACAATAAACATCGGGTTGCCTCCCGACAAGCGCTTTGTTTTACGTCATCAGCCGGACGTCCTTTTTCTATCAGCCATTTTCTAGCCACCCCGAGTCGGATGTTTTCTGACCAATTAAAGAGCTATTTGGGACATGAGGATTTTCTACAGCAGCTAGGGTAGTGTAAATAATGCTACAATTGTGCCTACCCCTTAGACCCGATTTATGTATGTTGAGTGTGATTATTTCGTTTTGAACCCGAAAAACCAACTCCCCTTTAGGTACATCTATTAGTGCTTGGCTAGTCGCCAAGAAGGGTCTTCCTAAGATAAAAGGGAATTCATCACTCCCTTTCATGTCAACAACTAAGAAATCACTAGGGAATTCAAAATTTAGCACTTTTACCACTACATCCTCTGCTACTCCCAACGGCGTTAATGAAGATCCATCCGCCAATTTGATAGTAGTAAAGGACCGTTTAATTTCCCTTAATCCTAATTGTCTATACTGCTTAAGAGACATCAAATTTATGCTAGACCCTAAGTCACACATGACATTATGAAATTCATGACTACCAATTGAGCAAGAAATAGTAAAACTCCCTGGATCTTTTGCTTTTGTTGCTCTTCTTGGTTTCATGCTTGTGTTTGCGTTCTTCTTGGGCCTGCTCGGTCTCTTCTTTGTCGCCTCTTTTCCATTCTCCCACTCCTTTGTTTTCTCTTTAACTTCGATTCTCTCCTTTAGTGGTTCCTGTTTCACAACAACAACTCTAGATTGCTCTAAAGGATCAAGGTTAGCAAAGAACGAATTTTTAAAACAAAAATCAAAAGACTCATCAAGAATAGGAGATGAAGTTTTCTTATCTATGATTGTATTGACCTCCTCTTTCTCAATGTTTTTGACTTCCTCGCTTGATTCCTTCGCTTCTTGGTCCTTCAAGCTCTCTTCATGCTCATCTAGCTCCACAATATTGCAGTGCTCCTTCGGGCTAACCACTGTATCACTCGGGTATTGGCCTTGCTTGTGTTGAGCTCCTACTATCTTTATCAGCTGACTCATGTTTGATGTCAACTCTCCAATGCTAGCTTGAGTCTGCACCAACGTGTTCTCGAGCCTCTTGATGTCTGCCCCTTGCCCAGTGATATGCTTGTTTAGCTCCATGAATTTTCCATCCACTTTCTTCTCCAACTGAGCTAACTTTTTATCATACTTTTCGAATTGTGACATCGCGATCTCTTCTTGTGATGGCTTCTTACCGTCATGGATCATGCCATTTGTAACAGCAAATCCGGGTGGCGGATTGAGTGTATTTTGCGCGTTCCCATATGAAAAGTTCTGATGATTCTGAGGGTACTAATTGTACCGAGGCTGATTGTTCTGGAAGTTGTTGATGTTTCGTTGATTCACAAATTTTACTTCTTCAACTTCTTTCGGACCCCCTGGCTGTTGTGCTAACGTCAGATTAGTTAGCAAATTCATCTGGCTCGTCAATGCTGTTACTTGTGCTGTGAGCTTTTCAATTGGCTCATTATTGACGGGCTCGCATTTCTGGACACTGGCTACCCTCCTTGGCATGTTTCTCTCATTCGACCATTGGTAGCTTGTTCTGGCCATCGCGTCCAGGATTGAGGATGCCATCCTCACTGACTTCTCCATCAAACTTCCACCCGCAGCTGCATCCACTTGGTTTCTAGTCGGAGCAAGTAGACCATTGTAGAACTTGCATACTTGCTGCTTCTTGGTGAACCCATGTTGAGGGCAACTCCGGATAAGATCCCGGAATCGCTCCCAAGCCTCTCCGAATGGCTCTTGGTCCAGCTGTTTGAACTGATTAATTTGATTCTGCAAGTCGAGCATCTTGCTCGGTGGAAAATACTTCAATAGGAACGAAGTGCTCAACTCTTCCCAACTGATGATATCTTCCAAGGAATTGAACCATTGGAGGGCTCTATCCTTCAACGAGAAAGGAAACAATCGCAGCTTAACCTGCTCGTGTGGCACATGGTTTATTTTGATTGTGTCCGCCAATCTTCGGAACTTTATTAGGTGAGCATTCGGATCCTCCATTGCACTTCCTCCATACTGGTTCTGCTGCACTATGTTGATCAGTGCAGGCTTCAGCTCGAAACTATTTGCATTCAGAGGCGGAAGTTGTACTCCTCCTGACTGTTGATTAGGATTCGGCCTTAAACAGTCACTAATAGGTGTATTGTCTTCTTCTCCCGCATCTGGCTCTATTGGAATCTGTCCGTGCTGTTGTGGCAACTGTTGCTGCTGTACAGGTATCTGCTGCTGTATAGTAGTGACGCGATCGTCCAATCGTGCTAAGGCTGTTAGCACTCTATTTAATACTTCATCATTCGGTTGCTGCGGTGGGTTCTCCATCTCAGCTGTGAAGTTTCTTCTCGTTCGGTGTCTGCGAGCTGTCGCTTCAATTTCCGGATCGAAAGGAAGAAAGGTTTCTTTCCCTTTTGATCTGGTGTGCATACGAAGCCTGAAAACACCAAAAACAAGAACTACCGCGTAACACTAAAATTAACCAAAAAATAAAAACGAAAATTAAAATTTAAAATTATAAAAAAAAAAAATCTAGTCTAGTTTCCTCCTATTTTTCAAGATAAAAACTAAGCGCTAAATCCTATTCCCCGGCAACGGCGCCAAAAACTTGACACGTCGGTTCTTAACCTAGTGTTCCGCAAGTGTACGGATGTAGGTGTAGTACTATTGTCAAGATCGATCCCACAAGGAATAGTTTTAGGTAGTTTGATACCCTAATACTCTAGGAATGTCCTAACTAGATACTAAGTTTTAAAGGTTGATTTTACTAATTAAACTACTCAATTAAATATAACTTCAAACTTAGGAAACACGAAAACTAACAATCAAAGAGAAAAGGTATCCTAGAGCTTCGATTTCAGGATATTATTTCAATGTGGGATATGATTAACCTATTAATTTACCAATTCTAATGTTTATTAGGCGGCACGACAATAATCTAATCCTTCTCTCGAAGCGATTAAACCGTTGATTAATTAAGCTAATTACCCTCTCGAGTCAATTAAACCTAATAACTCCCAAACGATCTTAAGCCACGGCCTACACAGTCATAGACAACTGCGCTCTATGTTCTAAGTCTGATAACAATTCCCTCCTCTCAAAGCGGAATTGTTAAACTAAATTACTAAATCTAGGTGATCAAGCTAAATTCAGTTTAAGCATAAACATAGAGATAAAACACATACAGAACGGAATTAATAGATTAAATCATAACTCAAAACATTGTTATAAAAATCCCTACTTTCTAACCCTAGGACACGAATAGCTTAGCTATCCATGCCTAGTAATAATCCAATACAAAATCTTAATAAAAACATTGTAAAGAATTAAACTAGAAAAGAATAAATAAACCCGGATGACTCCGTCTCGATGATCTTCGCCTTCTTTGTCTTCCAAGATGATGTAATTTATGTTCTTGATGATTGATCTCCCTCCTTTCTAGAGCTTGGGGTCCTTTTTATAGAGTTGGGGACGAATCTTGGGGAAGATAGGCTCAAAATCATATTAAAACACGATTTCTCTTATCGGTGGACTTTTTGACACGGCCGTGTTGCTTAAATGACACGGCCGTGTTGCTTTGCAATTCTTCAATTTCTGCGCAACATTTGACATGGCCGTGTTGCTTGAGTGACACGGCCGTGTTCTATTCCAGAATCAACAGCACATTGTGGACCACTTTTGACACGGCCGTGTTGCTTTGTGACGCGGCCGTGTCGGTTCTTGCCCGGTTTTGCTCCTGGACCGGTTCAGACCGGTTCGGACCGGTTCTTCGACGGTTCTCACTCTTTTGGGCCGGTTTTCACTCTTTTCCAACTTGTTTCCTCGTCCGGTAGCCTGAAAATGCTCAAAATACCTTAAAACAAGTCAAAACACGTCAAATGACCCAAATATTATTAATATAACTAAATGCCGGTCAAATATGCACGTAAATGATATAAAATATGATCCTAAATCGACCTAAATACATGCATAAATAACGTGTTATCAATTACGTTCCCCGAGTTTGAAGAGGACAAGATTTTTGAATTGAAGTCAGGTCTTATACACTTGCTACCATCTTTCCACAGTCTTTCGAGAGAAGACCCACATAAACATATCAAGGAGTTTCATATTGTATGTTCAAGTATGAAGCCTACAAAGGTGACAGAGGAGCAAATAAAGTTAGGGTCATTCCCCTTTTCTTTCAAAGATCTAGCCAAAGATTGGCTATACTACCTTCCAACAGCTTCTATTACAACGTGGGAATAAATGGAAAGACAATTCCTTGAGAAGTACTTTCCACCTCTTGGGCCACAAATATTCAAAAGCAAATCAGCGGTATTCAACAATGCCAAGGAGAGACACTATATGAATATTGGGAAAGGTTTAATAAGTTAGTTGCTAGTTGCCCACAACACCAGATTCCTGATCAGCTTCTTATACAGTACTTCTATGAATGCCTGTCCTTGACCGACCGGAACATGATCGACTCGACAAGTGGAGGAGCATTGGTTGATAAGACTCCAACAACCGCTCATTAATTAATTTCCAAGATGGCTGCACATAAAAAACAATTTGGGTGTCGTGAGCCAACAAGGACAGTTAGGGTGGTACATGATTCGACCATTGATGACAAATCAGAGCAGCTTACTAACTTGGTAAAAGAGGTGGCCTCGAGTAACACTCAAGCCCCTAGGCCGTGTAGGATTTGTAAAACGACCGAGCACAATACCGATACATGTCCAATCTTGGATGAAGAAATCAAAGCTCACGCAAACGCCATTGGCAACTTCAATGGGGGGAAGGAGGTATGACCCTTATTCACAAAATTACAATCTCAGGTTGAGAGATCATCTAAATTTTCAGTATCGTAACCAAGGTGGCCTACAAAGTGACCAAGGTCAAGATCAAGCACCTCAACCGAGAGGGATGTACCAACAACAACAATCGACTGAATTATCACCCGGTCCATCATTAGAAGACATTGTAAAGAGCCTAGCAACCACCACAGTCCAGTTTCAGAGGGACACTCAAACGATCATCAAGAACCTTGAAATGCAGGTTAGCCAACTTGCAGCCTCAGTGTCTCGACTTGAAAGTGCAAATAGTGGAAAATTGTCGTCTCAGCCGAAAATCAACCCCAAAAACATCAATGCCATCACCCTCAGAAGCGGAGTGATGCCTTGAGAGCCTAACAAGCTCGGGCATCCTTTGGAGGAAGGAATTCAGGGCGAAATTGAAGGACAAATTAGAAACAATGGTTGTTTCGAAGAGAATGATGCGCCCTCGAACCCATTTCGTGGCCACGACTAGGTCAGCGAAACACACCTCCAGCTACGCTTGATCAGGGGTCGCGGTCGGGACCCCTGCTACCCAAAAATTTGAAGTTTCATCTCCTATCCCGACTCAACCATTCCCGTTTACAAGCTGAGTCGCAAGAGCAGTGGAGAAGAACAAAGATAAGGAGATGCTAGAAGTGTTTCGGAAGGTAGAGATAAACATCCCCTTGATTGATGTCATGAAGCAAATCCCGAGGTATGCTAAGTTCCTCAAGGACTTGTGCACTAACAAGAGGAAGCTTAAGGGCAATGAAAAGGTAATCATGGGGAAAAATATCTTCTCAATCTTCCAAAAAGAAGATTCTACCATAATGCAAGGATCCCAGAATGTTCGTAATCCCATGTAAGATAGGTAACTGTAAGATTGAACATGCAATGCTCGACTTAGGAGCTTCACTTAATGTTATGCCCTGCTCAATTTTTCGTTCTTTGAATTTGGGGCTACTCAAGGAAACACGAGTCGTCATTCAACTAGCCGATCGAAGCACTTCATACCCTGATGGAGTGATTGAAGACGTGCTAGTTGAAGTTGATAACTTAGTGTTTCCGGCTGATTTTTATGTTTTGGATATGCAAGGCGATTCATCAATCTCCACATCTATCTTATTGGGGAGGCCGTTTCTAAACACCTGCCCAACTAAGATAGACGTTTGTGAAGACACACTCACGATGGAGTTTGATGGAAGAACCATATAGTTCAATATTTTTTATGCCAAGCAATTTCCCGAAGATTTCCATCCTGTTTTTCCTCATGATGTTGTTAACCCTCATGATGAAAAAGAATTTGAGATAAGGTGCAGGAAAAAGTTGAATATTTCCACATCTTTGAGGCATTGTAAAGAGCAAGGTGAGAATCTACATGAAGTAAAGTGTGTTGGAACAAACGCTAAAGAGAAAGAGCTTCCGTCAAGCCAACGACGTTAAACAAAGGCACTTGTCGGGAGGCAACCCAACGTTTATTATTTTTCGTGTGTTCAGTTTCTTAGTTTAGATTGTTTACTTATATATTTAGATATTGTCTTATTGTTTTCTTTTAGTGTGCAGGGACTATAATGATAAGAAACCGAGCAATCCATGAAATTCAAAGAGATAGCACCAAATGGGGGTAGCAAATCCCAAAAGCGACTGTGAGCTGGAGCACCAATTCATACCCTTTCTTTTCCACAAACTTTGGTTTTCAACCAAGTTTGGAGAAGGGGGGGTGGTAGGTGTACTTATTGGCCATCCACGAGCTTAATTTTCTTATGCTACTCTATTACCTTTTGGGATTGATTAGACTTGGATTGAATTTGGTATCTTTGTATGTATTAGTCTTTTGCATTGTTAATTTGAGTTAATAAGAACCAATCAATAGTGTTGATTGATTTATTGCCTTTTGTAGAGCACCAATTCGTACCCCTTTCTTTCCCACAAACTTTGGTTTTTCAACCAAGTTTGGGGAAGGGGGTGGTAGGTGTATGTATTGGCCGCTCTCTATCTTGTCTTGATTATGGATAGTGATAGGGATTGATAATTGGCGAATAGTTAATGATGAAGCGAATTTTTGCAAATTTTTTTAAAAATGGCACATGATAGAGCATGACAAGCAAATGAGATGAAATTGAGCTTGTAACTTAAACATTTGATCAAGACTTTTACATTATGAGTTTTTTAGCCTTTATCATACTCCCATTTTTGGAGTAATCCATACTCTCTTTCGGTGTGATTTTCATTGATTGCATGTGATTGTCTCTAGAACTTGCTTCGATTCTCTATTTTGAATAAAGTCGGTACATTGTGTGATTTAGAAAATGATCTTAGGCAATTCTTGATTTTTAGCCTTGAAGAGTTAGTCACTTTGACCAAAGAAAAAAAAACTGCTTTGAAAAAAAAAAAAAAAAATATCCCTAGTTAGCCATGTTGAGCTTAAAAGCCTTATTTTTGTGGCCCTGAATTACTAGCCGATATCCTTCTATTTTTTTTTAGTCTTTGTTCCCAATTTGGGCCAATTGAGTGAGAGAGGGGAGGTTGGAAGGTAGTTTTGGCGAATATGGGGTGATGATTGGTGAAAGTACATGATATGGAAAAAGGGGTAAAGAGAATGGAATATGTTAGGCATAAAGTCAAGAAAATGATAACCTCTGCTAGTGTTAATTTGTATTTTAAAAAAAAAAGGAAAAGAAAAGAAAAGAAAAGGTCGGATGTACATAATTAGTCCATTGTTTTTATTGGGAAGAGGCTAATAATTTTCTAAGGTGCGCCATGATTAATTGTCTTAAAAATGGGATAAATAACATACCTAATTGAGAGTTTGAAAAGTACTAAGGTTGTAAGCTCATTGTAGGGTGAAGAAATCATACTTTAGGATGGTTTACTATGAAAGTAAGAGAGTAAGGCAAGAGTGAATGTTGTTCGAGGGTGGTTTAGAGTAGCTAACTCAATTAGTCCAAGAATTAGTCACTTTCATCCATATCTACCCCACCTTATGTCAAGCCTACACTACAACCAAAAATAAGATCTTTTCTATTATTTACCACACATGTCGAGTACGAATTCAGATTTAGATGATTAGCAAGCATATGGTAGTCATTGCATGTACTTCAATGTAAGCGAAAAAGTAGTTGAAGTTGTTATGTTAAGTATGCACATTTTGTTGTGATTGCCTTGCTTTCATAGAATCCGTCTGAAACTAGAATCGTGACACGTCGGTTTCTAACCTAGTGTTCCGCAAGTGTACGGATGTAGGTGTAGTACTATTGTCAAGGTCGATCCCACAAGGAATAGTTTTAGGTAGTTTGATATCCTAATACTCTAGGAATGTCCTAACTAGATACTAAGTTTTAAAGGTTGATTTTACTAATTAAACTACTCAATTAAATATAACTTCAAACTTAGGAAACACGAAAACTAACAATCAAAGAGAAAAGGTATCCTAGGGCTTCGATTTCAGGATATTATTTCAATGTGGAATATGATTAACCTATTAATTTACCAATTCTAGTGTTTATTAGGTGGCACGACAATAATCTAATCCTTCTCTCGAAGCGATTAAACCGTTGATTAATTAAGCTAATTACCCTCTCGAGTCAATTAAACCTAATAACTCCCAAACGATCTTAAGCCACGGCCTACACAGTCATAGACAACTGCGCTCTATGTTCTAAGTCTGATAACAATTCCCTCCTCTCGAAGCGGAATTGTTAAACTAAATTACTAAATCTAGGTGATCAAGCTAAATTCAGTTTAAGCATAAACATAGAGATAAAACACATACAGAACGGAATTAATAGATTAAATCATAAATCAAAACATTGTTATAAAAATCCCTACTTTCTAACCCTAGGACACGAATAGCTTAGCTACTCATGCCTAGCAATAATCCAATACAAAATTCTATGAAAAACATTGTAAGAATTAAAACTAAGAAAGAACAATTAAACCCGGATGACTCCGTCTCGATGATCTTCGTCTTCCTTGTCTTCCAAGGTGATGTGATTTATGTTCTTGATGATTGATCCTCTTTTTCCTAGAGCTTGGGGTCCTTTTTATAGAGTTGGGGACGAATCTTGGAGAAGATAGGCTCAAAATCCTATTAAAACACGATTTCTCTTATCGGTGGACTTTTTGACACGGCCGTGTTGCTTAAATGACACGGCCGTGTTGCTTTGCAATTCTTCAATTTCTGCGCAACATTTGACACGGCCGTGTTGCTTGAGTGACACGGCCGTGTTCTATTCCAGAACACACAGCGCGTTATGGACCACTTTTGACACGGCCGTGTTGCTTTGTGACGCGGCCTTGTCGGTTCTTGCCCGGTTTTGCTCCTGGACCGGTTCAGACCGGTTCGGACCGGTTCTTCGATGGTTCTCACTCTTTTGGGCCGGTTTTCACTCTTTTCCAACTTGTTTCCTCGTCCGGTAGCCTGAAAATGCTCAAAATACCTTAAAACAAGTCAAAACACGTCAAATGACCCAAATATTATTAATATAACTAAATGCCGGTCAAATATGCACGTAAATGATATAAAATATGATCCTAACTCGACCTAAATACATAAATAACGTGTTATCAAACTCCCCCAAACTTAAACTGTTGTTCGTCCCGAACATCATACAAAAAGACACAAAGAAGACAAGTGATTATGCATTTTGTTTAGGGCGATTAGACGATGAATTCAGTTTCAGTTTGATTTTCCTTAAAACAACTAGGCACACAATTCACTTGAGCATATGTGATAATGCGTAAATCAACTAATCTCGAGACTTTGAACTTTCGAATTATTCAACCCTGACCGGGTAAGTGTTTCACTCATCTCTCAAGTGTTTAGGCTAAAATAATTTTCACTCATATTGAATTACATGCAAAATCTACCATATGCTTGCCAATCGTCTAGACTAGACCTCGTACTTGCTATGTGTGATAAAAGATCAAAAAGGTCTTTATTTTGGTTATAATGTGGGCTTAAGGTAAGGTGGGATACATTTGGATATAAGTGACTATTCCTTGGACTAATCAAGTAACGTCTAACCCGACTACCCCTCAATACAATCACTCAACCTCACTCTTCAAATTTCAGCAAATCACCTTGCAAACGAAGCAGAGAGGGCAATTGGATTATTATGGTTTTATTGCGCTGGTTTAATTCGATTGCGCACTACTTGACGCGTTTTTTTTTTCTTCTGCCAATCCCTTTGCTTGGATGGACCATTATTTTTCTGTTTTATTCGAGAGTTTTGCACTAAACAATACTTCCTCCGTCCCGCTTAGTTGTGCACACTTTTCTTTTCGGTACGTCCCATTTAGTATTGTACATCCTTAAAAAGGATATATCTCTTTTGCAATCTTCACCCTCAAAATCTCCACCCTCAATCTGCACTTTTAAAAAAGTCAACAAAAAAGTAAAAATCAATTTTTTTTTTTTTAATATACGTGTCCATCCTTACATACAAAATTGACCAAAACGAAGGGAGTATTATTTAATTAATAAAATTCTTGCTTGTGATATACAAACTAAAAAAAACACAAATATTATCTACTTTTACTGTAAATGAACAATTCTATAATTTTTAAATTTAATTAATTATTTTAAAACGGAAACACTTGTCGTGGAATGGTAAGTTGTGTTTAAGGCCCACCCCAATGGGAGGTATTTTGCCTAGGTGGAAAGTGGTGAAATACCTCAAAATTGGGTATTCACCATTAGGGGGGATTTTTGGGGAGTGGGTAGGGGAACCCGGGTAGCGTTTTCGCTACCCAGGAATTTGAGGGTCCTGGTGAGAGTGGGGATGCCGCGGGGGGAGGTGGGGGGGGGGGGGGGGGGGGGAGGGGGGGACGCGCGCAACAAGAGGCGCAGCGCAGGCGCGTGGGCCCCGCGGCCTGCGTCATTGTCCCCCCCTCATGATTACTTTTTTTTTTCGTTTTTTTTTGTTTTTTTTTTTTGGCTGCTATTTATGTGATATATGTGTGTATTAAAATTGAGCTATGTGTGTGTATTTAAAAATAGCCGTTATTGCAACGGCTCCAAATTTTTTTTTTTTTTTTATTTTCTTTTCACTGAAATTATCTAGCTTTTAGAAAATAATTTTTTTAAAAAAATTTTGAATTACCCTATAAATATATCTTCCCACTCCATCATTTTTCCTACATTACCTACTATTCTCAAATTTCAATTTTCAAGATAATTTTCTTCTCTTCTCCTCTTCACACCCAAAAAAAAAAAAAAAATGGATAAAAATCCGTGGACGCAATGGTTCAATTCTTCGAATTCCGGAGAAGAAGCATCGCCTCCAAATATCAACTTTCGTCCACCTGTTACCAGCTTCAATCATCAAAATCCTAATTTTCCAACTCATTTTCCTACTCATTTTCCAAATTTTTCGAAAGGTAGCAACAACCAACCCATGTCGTTTATTCCATCTGCACCAGCATTCTACATGCATCCGAATCAAATACCGTACATGCAACCTCCTCAGTTTGGGTTTCGTCCGATGATGGGCATAAATTCATTGAGAAGGCCCGGTAGTGATAGTTCCGATACAGACAGAGTCACTCCGACTCCGAACTCTCAGCGTTCGTCTCCTTTCTCGTCTCAGTTCTCCCCAGTCGGACTTGATCGAATAAATCTCGCTGCCGAATTTGAGGCTGCTGATCATCCACCCAGGGCTCCAGCTCCAGCTCCACAAAAGAAAACTTACTCTCATGATGAAAACGCTCTTCTCTATAGCTGTTGGCTCGATATCAGCACAGACTCTGTTGTTGGAAACGATCAAAAGCTTGATCAAATGTGGGTTCGGATCGCCGAGGCATACAACAGGAACCGTCCAAGCGGCACGCTACTAAGGACTCATAACCAGTTGAAGACTCATTACTATACCCTGCAGAAACAAGTGAGATGGTTATGTGGCTGTTACAATATTGAGAATAAGGCCTGGGGAAGCGGTTGTAGCGATGCAAATATCATAGAGAAGGCGAAGGTTCAATATACTGCAAAACATGGAGGGGAGTATGGGGGACAAAAGGGGGACCTGCCGATCAATGGGACGAGTACCTACGTGTTGCCGAAACAACCGCTGTAGAATGTCTATTTAAATTTTGGTGGATACTACTTGAGAAAGCCTAACGCCGATGATTGCCAGCGGCTGTTACAAATGCACGAAGAAAGGCACGGATTTCCCGGAATGCTAGGAAGCCTTGATTGCATGCACTGGGAATGGAGGAACTGTCCGGTAGCTTGGAAGGGCCAATTCACACGAGGTGATCATGGCGTCCCAACAATCATGCTCAAAGCGGTTGCCTCTGCAGATCTATGGATATGGCATGCCTACTTTGGAGTAGCAGGCTTCAACAACGACATAAACGTGCTCAATCAGTCTCCTTTGTTTACTGAAACGTTGCAAGGAGTCGCGCCCTCTATTAATTTCACAATCAATGGTAAGCAATATAATCAAGGATACTATCTCACCGATGGAATCTATCCAGAGTGGGCTACTTTTGTGAAAAGCTTTCAATGTCCCCAAGATCCGAAGAGACAACATTTCAAGGTACTGCAAGAGGCTGCTAGAAAGGACGTCGAACGGACCTTTGGAGTGCTTCAAGCTCGTTTTGCAATGATTCACGGTCCTAGTCGTTTTTGGTACAAGAATAACTTGAAGGATATAATGTTAACTTGCATTATATTGCACAACATGATTATCGAAAATGAAGGAAATGCAACGATCGATTGGTCCGACGATCCCAATTACGCCATACCGCCTCCACACGTAAGTCAAGGATCAACTGGAGCATTCATTGACTACGTTAGAAGAGGTGTCCAACTTCGGGATAAGCAGAAACATCTCCAGTTTCGGCAGGATTTAATTGAGCATGTTTGGGCTCGATGCGGAAATAATTAGCTAGATATCAAATTGGACGTTTCTTCGTAGGCGTTGGTGCTGTCGGGGTTTTTTTTTTTTTTTTATTGTACGGTGTGAGCTTTCAATTTGTATTTTTACTATTTACGTAATAAAAAAAATTAATAATATTTTTTTGGTTTTTTTTTCTTCCGAAAATATCCTAAAATATAAAAAAGTTAAAACAATCGGAATATTTAATTATTAATTATTTATCCGAAGTAAGTTAATTATAATATAGATGATAAATAAAAATATAAATGGGATAAATAAGATATTAAGGTGGGTCCCCCAAAAATACCTACTTTTTGGGTATATTGTTGGGGAGGAGTTTTGTTTTTGAGGTAGAGGTATTTTTGTTTTTGAGGTGGCGCTGACGTTGCAGCAAAATACCTGCTTTTTGGGAAGTGTCAATGGGGAAGGCCTAATGTAGACAAATTCTTCTGAATTATTAATAAATTCACCGCCTGATCGTTGAACACTTTGTCGGAGACCCAAAGTTCAAAACGTACTTATCCAACTTTTTGCACAAATTCAAATTTAATACTCCCTCCGTCCCACTTGAAGCTGCCTACTTGTCTTTTCGATCCGTCCCAACTAAAATTGTCACCCTGAAAAAAGAAAAAAATTTCACAATCTCCACCCTCAAAATCTCAACCCTCAATCTTTACCTTTAAAAAAGTAAAAAAATTATTTTTTCTTAACATCCGTCCCCGATCAAAGTGACAATTTTAACGGGGACGGAGGGAGTAATCATATGGGGAAAGACAAAATCTAAATTCTACATAAATATCTTCCAAATAAATTGGTTGTGTCTCCTTGAATTCATTCTGTCTTTTTCTATATTTCTGTTCTAACTTGTACGTAAAAAGGTGATCGTGGAAGGCTGTTAGAGTTGCTTGGTCGCCGGAGAAGATGACACGTGGCCGTCGTATTTGTTTCCACGTGGTGCAACAAATTTAATAAGGCACCGCCGGCTGCTCTGCCGTTAAGTGGTATACGGATAACAAATTTTGTAGATATTACAGTTTACACGACTTGCAATTCTTTATTCATTTTTAAAATACAAAAACTGGCATATTTTGTTAGGGTAGGATTAGTAAAGACTTGACTCAATAAATTTAGGAATTCAAATCTGGATAAAAAAATACTCATAAACTTTTCTTAGTTAAATTTAATTCAACATTTTTTAACCTTAAGTAGATACACTTTTAGAGTGTGTATTATGGAATTAGGATTTTTTTCATAAATTTGTGGAATAGAGGTGCACGTGTGTGAGGTCAGAGGAGCAGCAAGTAATGCGTGAGAGTGGAGTCACATGCAATGAGTGGAAGAGGAGCTAAAGCGTCCTTGATCAAAATAAATCAGATCGTTAATGTATCCATTATGCATCTACTCCATTGAAGCAGCTAGATGTGCTAATTAGTTAGAGTCACACTAGCTAGTTGGAGCCAGCCAAATGGCTTGGGACCCAAAAAAAAAAGTGCTCCGACTAATATTAATACACACATAATAATTAAATGTAAATATTTCAAATTTATTGATTAAATAAAAAAATTGATATACATCAATAATTATTTATATATTTTTCTTTTTGAGTAAAATATTTCTCTCTATATTAAATTTTAGAACATTAGTATTACTCTCGTGCGATGCACGGAAGTCTGCTAATAGAATAATACTTTAACTAAAGTTAATTTTATATTACTTTATTATTTAAAAATGTAAATATTTTATACTTGATAAAATAAATATTTTAAAATTTTGAATTATATGGTAAAATTTTAAATAGTGTAATTCGTTTCTCCTCTAATTTTTTTGGATTAATTATATAATTATTATTTATGAATAAAAAATATTGTTATCGATACAACTAAAATAAATATTAAATATAATAAATAAAAATGCTTATTTTTATTTTATTTTTTTCTAAAAACTCAAAAATACCTTATCATTCTTAACCTATCCGAATAATCACAAATAGTCCAATTAATTGCATGTGTTGGGAAAAAAATACAAATATAATAACACACATCTTATTAAGAAAAAAAAAAGATAAGATAGTGATAAAGTACATTGACAATAGAAAATTAGATTTTTTTTTTTTCTGAATAATCTCATATTTTTATTGTTAAAATTTGTCAATTGATTTATTTTTATATTATCTAATTCACTGTATACATAATCCAATCCACAAAAGACTTAAAATATAATTCAAATTAAAGAAGGTGAAATGATTATTAATTTGATATATCATATGTAAAACAGATTAAAAACAAAAAAACTTGTTAGCATTTTAAAAAGAGTGAGTCTTGTGTGTGACGGTCTCAAATGTGACGAAACACACTTTTACAAGAAAAAATGATACTTTTACATGAAAAAAGTTATACTTTTACAGATAAAAGTGATACATTTTTTTTTTTTTTGTTAAAAGAAAAGTAATACTTTTACAGATAAACGTGATATTTTTACTAAAAAAAGTAATATTTATTTCCCGTCACACCATGTGACGGTTTCATATAAGTTTTTGTCTTTTAAAAAATAAAACAGAGTTGTTGACAAGAAACAAAGTGATAGAATTTTGACGTTATAACAACTTATCTTTAGAGACACATACATAAATAAAATCCTTGAAAATGTTTGATTTGCAATTGAACAGAACTATGATTTTTTTACATATTTGACTCCATTTTATTTCACTTTATTATACACACACGCGCACATTTGTATGTATATTAGTATAGATGTAGAATAATTTATAGAATAAAAGTTAAATACAATAAATTAATTAATTAAATTATTTAAAAAATAAAACAAAATATATTTTTAACAGTATTGTTTAACTAATTCGTATTTGTAGCCAAAATATGAAATCAATAAACATCCACAATAAGTACTCAAATCTAACCAAATAAGTGAATAATCAACCACTAAACGACCGTGTATTTAACATAAAATCATACTTTTAAATATGTGATATGGATGTCAAAATTAGAGATCATAAAAAGATGATTAATTTCATATATAATATGTGAAAACTGTTTAAGATAAAAATAAATTTATTGGTACTAAAAAAATGAGAAAAACGAATTTCTTAGAAAGAAGGGCAAAAGGAAAAAGCGAACAAACAATAAAAAAAATTGGCACTTGTATACAAATAACCATAAATAAAACAAAATATTTTGGTGAAAAAATAAAATTTATTATTTTAACTCACTTATACTCCCTTCGATCTGAAAAATGTGTCACTTTAGAGAAAATGAAATTGTTAAAAAAATGTTATTTTAGCAACTAAAGAAAAAAAAACACAATTCTTCAAAACTTATCATAAACAACCTATTTAATTTAGTTGGCTATATTTTCTTAAATCCACAAAACATATAATAGATTTTGTAGGGATATACTTATCATTTCCACTCATCCTTAGTTTTTCAAAAAAAGAGTCTAAAGCGACACTTTTTTTTTGGATCGAAGGGATTAGCTTTTATATACGTGTAGATTTCTTAATATATCTAAATCATTTCCAAGTTATAATCATAAATAACTAATTGTTTCTTTCTAAAATTAGATTATCAATAGCAACTTGTAACATTTCACTTGTTGATATACTCATATACTTCTTATTTTTCAGTAAATCCTAGCATTAACAATATAAAATCCAAAAGTAGATTGAGTATTTAAAGTATGCGAGTTCTTTAGAGATTTTAAAATTTTAAAATTTTATTTGGTATGATAATTTATTCAGGTAATTTATTCAAATAAATTATACGTTTTTGTT
Organism: Ajuga chamaepitys; assembly: GCA_958295605.1. Classification (NCBI taxonomy): domain Eukaryota; kingdom Viridiplantae; phylum Streptophyta; class Magnoliopsida; order Lamiales; family Lamiaceae; genus Ajuga; species Ajuga chamaepitys. Next base: position 19,033,485 of record OY282503.1, on the reverse strand, counting down.
ATATATATTATATTTATTTAACGATAAAAATAGATTAATACGATCAAAATTGCTTAGGTTGCAAAGAGAAAAAAGACACAAGTTGAAGTTAGTTAGTGTAACAAAGTATTTTTAAGGTTGCAAAGTTTAAAAATATATAGTTGAGGATGGCATACAAAAAAGAAAAGATTGAAAAGTGTAACAAATGTCATAATTTAAGTTCCAAAGTGTAAACTTATTTAATAAAGTAATTGTAATAAAATACTTTATGTAAAAGTACGAAGAAGTAACAAAAAATAATCTCAATAATGTATGTGGTAATTAAACATACATATGCATAAAGTTTCTATACTTCATATTATAATATATATATATATATATATATATTAACAGATGTAATAATTTAATAAATTATTTGTTAAAATTAAACATTAACTTTTTGCCTTTTATTTAATCAAAAAGGGAGTTTCACTATTTGAACAATTATTTTTATCTCGGGTACAACATAAGTAAAAAAAAAAAGTTAAAATTAATGTCAAATAAAATAAATTAATTTTTTGTACTTTAAAAACAATCTTAACTAATATTCTTTATCAGATGATTATTTTATTATTTTTTAGTTGCAGCCTAGACCCAACATTATTGTCCAATTCACAATAAACACTCGAATATAACCCCAATAATAATAAAAAAAAATTATTTTTCAAATCAAATATATCATTATAATATATGTGATATGTATGTCAAATTGAACACTGTGAAAAGACGAATAATTTAATATATTATGCATAAAAATAATAAAATTATTTACATTTTAAAATTGAAAGAAGACTATGAACTTACCAAAATTAACTTGAGCTTACCAAATTATTGCTAACATTTTAGGCGGAAAAGTTACAATGACATAAATGCCCTCCATTTGGTTTTTATATATATATAGGAAAATTAATTAACTTTATTCCAATATTTCTTAAATTTTTTAAGGGCCAAAACACATATTCTTTTTTCGAATGTCCCAAGTATATATAATCCGATTTCTATATATAGTATATCATTTATTTAAATCATTTACTAATATAACACTATTCATATAAGCATTAAGAGGATCTCCAGCAGTACATATGGTAGCATTTGGGTCCTCCAAATTTTGCTCCAGCAGTCTATGCCTCCCAATCTCTACTATATAGCCACTTAACATTTTCTACACAATTGGCGCACTGCTTGCACTGCGTCACTTTTGTGCTATTCTTCTTTTTCTTTTTTGTTATTTTAATTTTCTTTTATGTTTTGTATTTACCTAAATGCTTTGTCGTAAAAGTACACGATTAGCTCCGGTTAATCTCCACCTAATCTATTTAATTTCTGACTCCTCCCCACCTAACCATGTATATGTCTCGATTAGCCCTGCCTAGGTCTAGATTATTCGCTAGGCCACAGTACACCGCCTAACTAATGTTTAACAAATTCTATAACCTTGCTTAATTGTGTATTTTGTGTGTGTATGTGCATATATATACATATATTTATACACACAATAATTATCTAATAAGATTAATTCTAAATTGTTTCAACCATATAAAAAAATTAAATAATAAAACATATAATTTCAATAAAATAATATTAGATGCATGTATAATATAATAACAAATAAAGTACTATTATTAATTGCAAAAAGTAAATGAATTAAAAGGAATATTATGGAATATTCTTTTTAGGGTAAAAAGTAATGCAAACTGCTGGAGAAGAAGTGTAGATTCTTTTGTAAACTTGTGTAAAATCTGCACTGGAGTAGAGCAATTTTCTAGAGATACTCTAAATACTCTATTGAATGTTAAGCCCTAATTGGGTCCGCATCTCTATATTAGTATGATACTGTCCGGTCGAACCTGCACGATTTTATTTTTGAGTTAAATCCTAAAAGGCCTCATACGAACAAAGAGATGCGGGCCCAGTCAGGGCCCAACAAGTGGTATCTGAGCCACGGTCCCAAATTGAACTAGTGTGGTGGAGATTCTCGACCAAACAAAGTAGCAGAGACGAGGTCCGACTCTATAGACTAGGTGAGGTATACCTGGTAGGAGTAGAGATCAGGTAGTGAGGTGTGATACATTGGTAGGGCAGACTCCCCAGCAGAGACGACAGATCCAGCTTTACGGACTAGGTGAGGTACACTTGGCTAGGCTAATTATGCACCTGGGTAAGGCAGGCTCCTCAGCAGAGATGTAGGTCATGCTCTACGGACCAGGTGAGGTACACCTAGGTAGGGCTAGCAGGTTCCAACAATGGTACGAATGATCTGGCTCTACGGAGCAGGTAAAGATACCAAGTTAGGTGCAGTTGTGTAGAGCTGGCTTTCTAGCGGCAGTAAAAACATAGAGTCCACATAAGACGTGCGCATAGATGCGGTGGAGATGGCTAGTCGGCTGAATGAAGCAGACATGGCTAATCAACTCGGTGGTTCGTTTAAGGAAAGGCCCGGTGGTTCGTTTGAGGGGAGGTTTGGCGGTTCTTTATTAGAAGGGGAGGATTGTTAGGATTGTCAACAAAGTCCCACATCGAATATACTTGAGAATATCATGACGTTTATTAGGATTGCAGTATCTCCATTGGGAATAAACCTCTGACTCAATTTTTTTCAAATACGTTGAGCAGTAGTTTGCTGCTTATTGTAAGAAACTTGTTCTTACAACAAAAGCTAATACAATAAGAAGACATAAGATAGTAGGCATGAAGCAGACTTCTTAGGTTACTTAAAGTAAGCAATGCTCAGGCAGAGTTTTATGCAGCGGCATAATAATATGCAAATTCATTTTCTTACAAATCAATGCAGTAAGTAAGTAGTATGCCAGCAACAATAAGTAAAAGTAATATAAAATTAGACAAAGTTTATAGTGGTTTGAAGGTGGGGTAATCCTTCTACTTCCACATCCCTCACACATAGAAAATTCACTAAGTTGTTCACACAGTACAAACTTAGCTTCACCGAAGTCTAAGTCCAACTTAGCTCCTTACAGTTATTTTTGTCTATTCTCGGAAGGCTACTCCTCTACTATATATACGTTCCACAAAATACCTTGTCTACTTTGAATTTCGGATACAAACGAAGACTCCCCACTCAAAAATCGCTCGTGAGATTGACTTAATGAAAGTTTTTCTTCAACTTCTGGTAGTTGTCTTTAAACTTGAATATCAGTTGAGATGTGGGCAAGCTTCCTTATTTTAGAAGGATTAGGACCGAGGCAAAGTTTGAGAGGTAGTTTGACCTGAGAATCTAGATGCAGCTTGAATCTTCACTTGAATACCCTTGTTGCTGTTATTTGCTCTTATATGCTTTGCAACAAACACTTTAAACATTATCAGAGTGTTGTATGCATTGAAGCTTTGAATAAGAATGCTTGAGTGATTGGTACGAAGTAATTTTAATTGCTCAATAAATCGGTAGCCTTTGCGTTGTTCCTCATCTCCTTCTATTTATAGCAGTTGGGATATCTTCCAGTTGAAGAGTGAGAAAATATTTCCGTTGACATTTAATGCTCCTTGTATGTCTTTAGAGCTATTTTTCCTTTCTGCAGAGTTTAGGTTAGAGTGGTTGCGGCGTGTTGTCAGTGCGCAGTGTTTCTTTTTAGGGATGTACACGAACCAAGCTGTTCGCGAACTATTCGGGACTTGGCTCGAAAAAATATTCGTTCGGAATCGTTTGTTGGCCTAAACGAACCGAACTCGAGCTTAGTATCGAGCTCGAATTTTTTTTCGAGCCGAGCTCGAGCCTATAGGTGTTTGGTTCGCAAGCTCGCGAACTAGGCTCACAAGCAGGGCTCGCGAATTGGGCTCGCGAACTATTCATTAATATTTTTTATATATATAAAAAAAATTAAATAATGCATAAAATTGGATTCAATAGGAATCGAACCGAGCTTTTATCGAACCGAACTCAAGCTATTTGCGAGCTTAGAATTACACGCTTAACGAACTCGAGCTCGAACTATGTTCGTTTATTACGTTATCGAGCTTTTGGCGAACCGAGCTCGAACTATTCGCGAACCTAGTAATTACAAAACGAACCGAACTCGAACAAAATTTTAGAAGCTCGAACGAACACGAGCCGAACTCGAACACAATAAAAACTTAAACGAGCCGAACTCGAGCCTTAGACTGTTCGGCTTGATTCGACTCGTGTACATCTCTATTGCTTTTATTTTTTGAAATCGATTCCTTGACGTTTGACTTTGACGTTTGACACTGTGGACATGACTATTGTTTGCTTGTTGGTTTTACCTTGTCGCAAGCAATGTTGTCTGCTGGATTAGCATAAGCAACCAAACTGAGTTTCTCTCTCCTTACTACTTCATTGGACTTCCTTGCTTCATGTAGCCTTGATGTTCTTGTTGCATGCCTGTTGTGACTTAGCCTGAGTAGTACAAGACTTTATCTATTACAAAGAGTACATAATTCATGCGGGCACTAGTTCCTACCTTACAATAGAAATTTTGTCATCATTAAAACTAAATATAAATTTCCTAACAATACTAATATGGAGATGTGGGCCCAGTCAGGGCCCAACATTGAAGAGTATAGTACTCATAAAAAATGAGCATATTAGGAAATTGATACTATATTTATCTTTCCAATGACTTTTCTTAATTCTTAAATAGGCAACAAGCCTATATAATCGGGATAGAGGGAGTATAATTTTTGCCACGTCGCATACTACTTAACCACACATAGTTTTGTAACGACATTTTCTTAGTTTCTCTTTTTGTTAGTTCTATATTATTATATGTTCGAAATAATATATATTTATACATATATATATATATATATTGTAATTGTATACTACATTTGTTCTTAAGTACTAATTATTATAGAAAAATTATATTTATTTGGCTTATTAGGCCAAGTCCAACTCATGTGGGTATCCTAATAATAAAGAATAATAAAATATATCAATATGGGTTTCCTGTCCAAATAAAATTAGGAAAAATAAATAATATATGTGCGTGTGTGTGTGTGATGATGTTCAGAGTTTGGAGAGAATAGCTAAATTAAAACCACAGAAGACGAGTGACGCCAAAAGCAAGGGAAAAAAATTCTCTAAAGAGATTCTGTGAGTGTTTTTGGTGGCCCGAAAATTGCAAGAAGTAGAAAAGATTTGCAGTGAGTAAAAACAAAGCATTGATTATTTTGGTTGTTTTTTCTAGTGTGTTCAGATATTGTGATGTCTACAATATTCAAGTGATTTATTACTTTGCTAAAGGATTTGGTGGTTTTCCCAATTGATATTTATGAGGTTAGGAAAATGATACACGTAGTGTTATGCATGCATTTAAGCTGATTAGAGTCATTTTGGTAGTGTTTACATACGAATTCGGTTGATTCATGTTCATATTTTATATCTTGAGTCGAATGACGTGTTCATGAACTTTCTTCCTTCGAACAACTTGAGGGAAGGGAAGTGAAGGTATGTATTTCATGACATCTTCAATGATAATGGACCTTGGCTTTGCAGCACCTTTTTGAATTGACTCCTGCTCTTTCTCTTTCTCTTGGGGAGCACTTTCTTCTTCTTAGTGCTCATTGTCTATAAATTTCTCTTGGTCAACTGGCAGCTTGGGTCCCTCATATTCGGTACCACTGCTCAGCCGAATGGCTTGGCCCTGTTCCTTTGGGTTTACTATGGTATCACTAGGAAACTGCCCTTTCTGATGTATGGCTCCCAGATTTCTTACGGTGACCTGATACGTCTTTATCTCTTTCATCTCTGCTCCCAAAGTTAGTACAACTTTATTCGCATCCACATGATTGCTTTTTATCTTCTTCTCCATCTTGACCATCATTTCCTCGTGTTTGGCCAACTATAATTGAATTAACTCTTCTTGAGTTGGTTTTCATCCTTCATGGATCATGCCATTGGCGACTGCAAATTCCGGTGATGGTTGGAGTGAAATGTTGGGATTGTTGTATAAGAAATTAGGATGATTTCTCCCACCCTGCTAATATTGATTGTACCGCTGCTGATTGCCTTGGAAGTTGTTGAAGTTCCTTTGATTAACATAATTTGCATCTTCAACTACTTCCAGCATAGGTGGTTGCTGTAAATTGGGCTCGGTATACTAGGTTAATGTTACACTAGTCAACAAATCCGTCTGTTTCGTAAGAGTGTCCAATCTCGCTGTAATTGGATCGGCCGCAGTCTTCGTGACACTAGCTACTCTTCTTTGCTGATTTCTCTCATTTGTCCATTGCCAACTAGTTACGGCCATCTCATATAGAATGGTAAATGCATCCCCTGTGTTCTTTGATAATATAGATCCACCCGCTGTTGCGTCTACGAGTACTCTCGCGGGCCCAAGTAGCCTTTTATAAAACTTGCAGATTTGCTGATCTTGAGTGAACCCATGTTGAGGGCGATTCCAGAGAAGATCCTGGAACCACTCTCATGCATCCCCAAATGGTTCTCCATCCATCTGTTTGAACTGAGTAATCTCAGCCTGTAGTTTGAGCATCTTGCTCGGCAGGAAGTACTTCAAGAAGCGCGTTGTCACGCATTGTGGGCCATGCATATTTCTCATAGACTTGAATTTCTCCCTAGTCTAGTTCACAAACTGGCCAAATTCCTTAGTCCACCACCTTAGCCCACATGTAAGGAAGATTCTAGAATGTGTCTAGAATAGTGTAGGAGCTTTGTACATAATTCTAGAGGTAGTCTAGAGTATTCTTGTAATTGTAGAAATTGTGGAGTGTTATAGAGAAAAACTCCTAGCCCTTAGATCAAGTTAATCTCCATCATCCATTAGGGAGATTGCCTTGTATAAATAGAAGTAGGATCACACTTGTAAATCAATCCAAGCATTTCGAGTTCAAGTGAATACAAAACTTTCCCATAATCTTTTGGAGTTCTTTACTTGGGCTTTCACTTAGCACAGACAACACTTACTCGGGAGCAAGACTAACTTAGTTACCGTAAGAGGCGGAAAGGAGCTAAGTTCCACAGGTAACGTGTTAAGGGAACAAGTCCGTGCGAAGTGGTATCAGAGCCCAGTTTGGGCTTAGGTGTTGTGATAACTTGCAGGTGATGGCATCCAACGATTTCGGCGTAACCGACGAGCGTGGGAGAGAAACCATTCCCAACACGAGGTCAAAGAAGAGGCGAGACCACAGCAAAGCGCGTGGCAAAGGGGCTTCCCTTGAACCCATGATCACAAAGATGGGAGAAAGGCTGGAGAGGGTCCATCACGAGTTCAAGATGTTGGAGGACCACATCATGGAGCAACTCGATAACCAGAAGGAGACCAACTCGGAAGTGGAAGGGCGACTCCTATAGTTGGAAGAATATATTCACTCGTTACATGCCAGCTTTGAGGCTAACATCAAGAGGATGAAGGAGGATCTGACACTATGCAAAACGGTCATTGCTAGCTGGTACACGTGTCCCGTGCACGCACTTTAGGGCACTTTTAGTGTCAGTTTAGTGTCAATAATGTGCATAATCATGTGTATTTAGTGCTTTTGTACTCTCATGGGCAAAATAATGCGTTTGTGTTGTTTTTATGTCAACACAGGTGAAAAAGGATCGGAAAAGAACAATCGCGGAGTCGAGGGATCGATCGAGACAACAAAAGGAAGGGCTAACTGAAGATCTCGGCCGAGACAGGATGAAAATCTCGGCCGAGATGAGTCTCCAGGGTAAACATGAAGATTTGCAGAACTGAAGATCTCGGCCGAGTGAGTTTCCAGTGGATTTCAGGGTTTTCAAAAGACCAAGATCTCGGCCGAGATCAAATCCAATCTCGGCCGAGATGAGTCAAACCCTCGCCAGCCCCAATGTCCCCTTTTCACGTCTCGGCCGAGATGAAAGTGAACCTCGACCAAGATCAGCCTTCGACCCACCAGCTGAAAAATCCTTTTTCCACGTCTCGGTCAAGACACACTTGCATCTCGGCCGAGATTCCTTACCCTGTTTTAAAATCCTGAGTGCGATTTTGCCTATTTTTTACTAGCACTTTCTCCCCTTATATATATCATCCCATTCGAATTTGACCTACCTTTTTGATACTTTGGGAAGCACTATTCAGCCACCATCACATCCAAGGAGGAGAGAAGGGCAAGAAGAAGTCAAATCATCTTCCCCATTGATCATCCTTGGGTTTTATCACTCTATCTTTACGAATTCTTGTATTTTCTGTAATTTCTTTATTGTATAAGGTGTAATGGGTGGCTAGCACCCTAATTCTACCCTTGATCATGTTGAACCTTGATTGATGATGAGAATGTGATTATTGACTCTTGATGTTACCTTATTTATGCAATTTAAATGTTCTATAACGCTTGATTGGATTGTCTCATGCCTAGATGCTTATTTTAGGATTGATTACCCTTTGGGAGGCATTTATTGTATGTTGCTAGAGATTGAACTTCACTTTCCGTGATTGTTGAAGCTTCAATCTCCCTTAGTAGCGAACAATGCTTGATATCATTGGTGGCATTATAGAGTTTGGCCTCTAAACCCGATCGTGTCAAGGTTTATGCTTTATTTATCCCGTTGTTCTAGCTCGTGACCACCCAATATCAATTAGTGTGAAAAGAGCTTGTTTGGATCACTAATTGATTTGGGTAGGGATAAATCGATAAGCATACCTTCAATTTATCCACTATTAAGGGACAACACGGTCTTCATAAGCGGACCTTGTAGATTGTGGGATAAGGTTTAAATCGCATTGAATTTGGGACATCAACGATAATCATTAGGTAATCGGATTCAAGGGGATACTAGATCGAGGGTAGACCTTTTATCATATTCTCAACCCGAAAAACATTTGTTATTTGTCTTTCTTTGTTTGATATAAAATGTCAAAAATATTTATTGCTTATCTAGCATTTTAGTTGATCACTTGTTAGCATTTAGTTGTTAACTCAATCCAAAACTCCCCTCGTTTACTTGTTTAATTTTATTACCCTATCCATCGTAAATCATTAGTTTCTTGTAATATCCGAACAACACTAATCCACCATTCTCTGTGGGATCGACCCTTACTTACCACTCTACTCGTTAGAGTCGTAGGCTAGGTATCGCGTATACATATTCTTATAAATATACGTTTAATTTGGTGGTAAGAAACGACCTACTACCAAATTTTGGCGCCGTTGCCGGGGAACGGTGATAAGAATAGTGTTGTTTTATTTGTTCAAGCATTATGTTTAGTTTATTAGTTGTTTATCTACTTCTTGTTTATCTAGTAGTTTGATATTCTATTGTTTTCTTGTGTCTGGATAGGTAGTTAATGTTCTTGCATTCTCAAGGGGAGAAAGAACTTATTTTTGAGCCAGAGATAGTTGAACGGGAAAGATTATTGAGGAGAAGAGCTAGGTTACTTAAAGAGGTCCTAGAATCATTTGAAACCTTGAATATAGAGAGTGAAGAGACCGTCGGATTGGAAGAAATGGCTGAGGATCAGGGTCAGGAAAGGACCATGAAGGAACTTGCCAACACAAGGGTTGCTCCAGAACCATTGTGTATTACATTCCCAGCAATAGGAAATGATACTGCTTTTGAGCTTAAATCGGGGCTCATACACCTCCTACCATCGTTCCATGGGCTATCCGGGGAGGACCCGCATAAACACCTGAAAGAATTCCATGTGGTATGTTCGAGCATGAAGCCATCGAGGGTGACTGAAGAGCAAATTAAGCTTCGAGCATTTTCGTTCTCATTAAAAGATATTGCTAGGGATTGGTTGTACTACTTGCCATCCGGATCAATCACCACTTGGGATCACATGGAAACACAGTTTCTTGAAAAGTATTTCCCAGCTTCTCGAGCCACCAACATCTGGAAAGAAATTAGTGGAGTGAGGCAAATACAGGGGGAAATATTGTATGAGTACTGGGAACGATTTAAGAAGCTTGTAGGAAGTTGCCCGCCACATCAAATCACTCTGCAGTTGTTAATCCAGTATTGGTATGAGGGGTTGTGTCTAACAGATCGAAACATGGTTGATTCGGCGAGCGGAGGGGCTCTTGTTGATAAGACATCTACTGAGGCCCGAGCATTGATCTCCAAGATGGCTGCCAACACTCAACAGTTCGGATGTAGAGAGCCTGTGAGACGAGTCAAGGATGTTATCGATTCAAGTGTTGAAGAAAGGTTGGATCAGCTTACCGACTTGTTGAAGAAAGTGATTTCGGTTGGCACTCCTACTACAAAACCTTGCAGAATATGCCAAGTAACTGAGCACTCCACTGACACTTGCCCTATTCTCGGAGAAGATATGGAAGCCCATGCAAATGCAGTTCACAACTTCAATCCTAACTCTACCAGGAGGAAATATGAACCTTATTCGCAATCATATAACCCGGGATGGAGGGATCATCCAAATTTCATATATGGGAACCAGAATCCAAACATGCATCAACAGGGTGATCAAAGTGGGCACAACCGACCCCCCTTACCCAAAGGGGATGTTCCAACAGCGACAACCACCCGAGCAGGTACCCTCTGATCCATCACTTTCCGACATAGTGAAAAGCCTAGCCGCTAGTACGCTTTAATTGCAGAAGGAATCAAGTTCTAGGTTTCAGAGTATTGAGAATCAAGTCAGTCAAATAGCATCAGCGGTATCTCGATTAGAAAATGCACAAAGAGGAAGGTTACCGACTCAACCGGAAGTCAATCCGAAAAATGTGAGTGCCATTGTTGTTATGAATGAGGAGTTACTTTGAGAGCCTGAAAAGCCCGGGTATACTTCACAGGGAAAGACTGAGGAATTGGATGATAGTCCGAGGAAAGAAGAGACATCAACTCCCCTTGTGGCTGAAGTTAAAATTCGGACACCTAAGTGGAAGATTGCTAAGGAGTTGCGAAAACAAAAGGAGGCATTAGCTGCATGCTTTCCCGATCACCTACTGCCTTTTCCTACCAAGAAATACTCTCCACAAGGCGAAATTGAAAATGTCAGCGTGGGAGTCTTGAGAACCGGGAAGGTCCTTGAAAAGGGGAGGTCGAGAGATGGAGAAAGGAGAGTCGAAAGTGAAGGGGAGTCTACTGAGAATGAAATCTCGGCCGAGATACATCAAGATCTTGGCCGAGATGGCCCACCTCATCCAAAAGAGAAAACCCCCTGCACACTTGTCTTGGCCGAGACATAAGACAATCTCGGCCGAGATTCTCAGAAATCCCAAATAAATCCTGAAATTCCACCACTTCCGTTTCCGAGTCAAATGAACAGGATTCTAGACAGAAATAGAGACAAGGAGACAATGGAGGTATTCAGGAAGGTTGAAATCAGTATCCCTTTAGTGGAGGCTGTGAAATAGATCCCACGGTATGCAAAATTTTTGAAGGATCAAAAGAAGGCCTCAAGGAAATAACAAGGTACTCAGGAGGGAAAGTGTATCTGCCATATTCCAAAAGAATCTCCCTCAAAAGTGCAAGGACCCGGGAATGTTCGTCATCCCATGTAAGATTGGTAATTATCTAATTGAGAAAGCTATGCTTGATCTAGGGGCATCAATCAATGTGATGCTCCGTTCGATGTTTCAGAGCCTAAACTTAGGGCCATTGAAAGAAACTAAGGTTGTTATCCAACTCGCCAATCGAAGTACCTCATTCCCGGATGGGGTGGTCGAAAATGTGCTTGTTGAGGTAAATAATCTTATTTTCCCGGCCGATTTCTACATATTAGATATGCAAGGAGACACAACAAACTCCACACCTATTTTGTTGGGAAGGCCGTTCATGAACACCTCTCAAACAAAAATAGATGTGCGTGAGGGGACTCTCACCATGGAGTTTGAAGGTCAAATTGTGAAGTTTAATATATTCAAGTCCATGAAACACTCTGAAGATGTACATGATGTTTTCTCTATTGATTTCATTGACTTGCTTGGGAAAGATAGTGTTGCTTTGAACAACAAGAAACTTAGGAAGAAATTGCGTAAAAGGAAGGCAAATGATGTGGAAAGAACAAGTTTGGGGATCCAAGAGGATCCGGGTGAAAATGACCCGAAAATTAAGTTGCCAAAAGACGGTAAGGAAGGTAGGAGGTGCATAAGGACCCGGGGAAATTGAATGAAGCACGGAAGGAAGGGACCGAGGAACCCTTTCCGGTGAATTGAAGTAAAAAGAACATCCGTCGAGCCAACGACGTTAAACAGCGGCGCTTGTCGGGAGGCACCCCGACGGTATCTTTCAATTTTTGCATTTTTCAAATTTCTAGTTAGTTGCTTAATAAATGCCTTGTGGCATATAATGTTTTTGTTGAGAAATATGCAGGTATAAATTAGAATAATCGAGAGATAGTATGAAGTGGGGGGTGAAGGGGAGCAAAATGAAGGAAAAGTGCAGGGGAGGCCATCTCGGCCGAGATACACGAGGTATCTCGGCCGAGACATTGTGAAGGCGCACCAGGGCAATTCCCTGGAAGCACATCTTGGCCGAGAAACATACGGCATCTCGGCCGAGACTCAGGAGAGCCCAAACTGGCAAACATCTCTGGAACGATATCTCAGGCAAGACGCACACGCATCTCGGCCGAGACCCAATGTGAGCCAATTGCTATCTTTTGTTTATTTTGGTTATGTTGATATTGTCTTTATTAAATTTTGATACCTAGCATATTTTTAGGAGCATGATTATTTTCATTAAGTTAGTTAGTTAGTTGGTTAATAATTGGTTAATTTCGACGAGCACCGACTTGTACTCCTCTTTTTCCACAAACTCAGTTTGCAACTAAGTTTGGGGAGGGGTAGGATTCGTACAAATTGGCAGCTCGAGAAAGCAATTGGATGAGTTTAGGAAGGAAAAACGTGGCATTGATTAATGTGAAAAATTTTGACAAATATTTTTGAAAGAAGCACATGGTAGAGCATGATATACTTTTTGAAACAAAATTGAACATACAGTGAAAACTTTTGATCAAAATTGCAACCAAGTGAGTCTTTGAGCCTAATGTGTACTCCCATTTTTGGAGTGAAATTAAATTTCCTTTCGGTGCGAAAATTCATTGAATGCATGCATTTTCCTCTAGAACTTGGCCCAGTTCTCTACTTTTGAATAAGTCAATACATGTTGTGGCTTTGAAATGATATTAGGCAATTCTTGATCAAAACCTATTTCAAAAGCTTCAAAATATTTTCTTTTTACCAAATTTGACATTGCCTCTAGTTAAGCCCCTTTGAGCTTATGCATTTTTGTTTGATATCCAACACTACAAGGAAATTTACTTTTCATTTAGCCTTTGATACCCAAACGGACTGTTGAGTATAAGGGAGGCGGTTGGAAGGTAGTTAGTTTGGAAATTGGGATTAAATTTGGGTAAACTAGTGGGAAAACAAAGAAGGGTGAAAGGAAAAACGCAAAATAGGCTGTAATCGAGAATATTAACCCCTTAAAAAAAATCGGAAAAACCAGAAAAACGAAAGAAAGAGGAAGTGTATATACCATTCTTTTGGAGAGGTTAATGAAAATCACATCATTTTGTGATTACAATCCCTTGTTTAGAAAACTCTTAAGAAGCATAATTATTGAAAGGATTGATAAATATGGGAAATGTAGGTAGGAATAAGGTGAAGAAGTCGAATCTTAAGTTCGACTTGATTGAGAATTAAAAGAGTGAGGTTGAGTGACCATTGTTTGAGGGGTAGATGGGTAGTGCACGACTCATTTAGTCCATTTTATAGTCACTTTTACCTAAAATTTTATCCCACCTTACCCCTAGCCAACATTACAACCACATAAAGACCTAATTGATTCATTGTCACACATGTCAAGTACTATTTCAGGCTTAGATGACTGGCAAGCTTATGGTAGGCATTGTGTGCATTTCAATATGAGTGTAAACACTACCCTTTTTAATGAACTCGAGAGAGAGAGATACACTCACCCGGTGAGGTTCTTAAGTTGAGAGAGTTATGTCTCGAGAGTAGTGGATCTAGACTATCACATATGCTCGCTTTTATCATGCTTGCTTCATTTTTTTTATGGAAACTTTCTGAAATCAAATGCCACTAAAATTTGTCCTAAACATGTGTCCTTTTGTCTTTCTCTTTATTGTTCGGAGCGAAAAAATTTTAAGTTTGGGGAGATTTAGTACACGTGTCTCGTGCACGCACTTTAGGGCACTTTTAGTGTCATTTTAGTGTCAATAATGTGCAAAATCACGTGTATTTAGTGCTTTTGTACTCTCATGGGCAAAATAATGTGTTTGTGTTGTTTTTATGTTAAGAAAGGTGAAAAAGGATCGAAAAAGAACATCAAACAATCGCGGAGTCGAGGGATCGATCGAGGCAACAAAAGGAAGGGCTAACTGAAGATCTCGGCCGAGACAGGATGAAAATCTCAGCCGAGATGAGTCTCCAGGGTAAACATGAAGATTTGCAGAGCTGAAGATCTCGGCCGAGACAAGCAACGCATCTCGGTCGAGATGAGTTTCCAGAGGATTTCAGGATTTTCAAAAGACCAAGATCTCGGTCGAGATGAAATCCAATCTCGGCCGAGATGAGTCAAACCCTAGCCAGCCCCAATTTCCCCTTTTCACGTCTCGGCCGAGATGAAAGTGAATCTCGGCCGAGATCAGCCTTCGACCCACCATGTGAAAAATCCTTTTTCCACGTCTCGGCCGAGACACACTTGCATCTCGGCCAAGATTCTTTACCCTGTTTTAAAATCCTGAATGCGATTTTGTCAATTTTTTCCTAGCACTTTCTCCCCTTATATATATATCATCCCATTCGAATTTGACCTACCTTTTTTGTACTTTGGGATTCAGCTACCATCACATCCAAGGAGGAGAGAAGGGCAAGAAGAAGTCACATCATCTTCCCCATTGATCATCCTTGGGTTTTATCACTCTATCTTTATGAATTCTTGTATTTTCTATAATTTCTTGATTGTATTAGGTGTAATGGGTGGCTAGCACCCTAAATTGTACCCTTGATCATGTTGAACCTTGATTAATGATGAGAATGTGATTATTGACTCTTGATGTTACCTTATTTATGCAATTTAAATGTTCTATAATGCTTTATTGGATTATCTCATGCCTAGATGCTTGTTTTAGAATTGATCACCCTTTGGGAGGCATTTATTGTATGTTGCTAGAGATTGAACTTCACTTTCCGTGATTGTTGAAGCTTCAATCTCCCTTAGCAGCGAACAATGCTTGATATCATTGGTGGCATTATAGAGTTTGGCCTCTAAACCCGATCGTGTCGAGGTTTGTGCTTTATTTATCCCGTTGTTCTAGCTCGTGACCACCCAATATCAATTAGTATGAAAAGAACTCGTTTGGATCGCTAATTTATTTGGGTAGGGATAAATCGATAAGCGTACCTTCAATTTATCCACAATTAAGGGACAACACGGTCTACATAAGTGGACCTTGTAGATTGTGGGATAAGGGTTTAAATCGCATTGAATTTGGGACATCAACGATAATCATTAGGTAATCGGATTCAAGGGGATACTAGATCGAGGGTAGACCTTTTATCATTTTCTAAACCCGAAAAATATTTGTTATTTGTCTTTCTTTGTTTGATATAAAATACCAAAAATATTTATTGCTTATCTAGAATTTTAGTTGATCACTTGTTAGCATTTAGTTGTTAACTCAATCCAAAACACCCCTCATTTACTTGTTTAAGTTTATTACCATATCCATCGTAAATCATTAGTTGCTTGTAATATCCGAACAACACAAATCCATCGTTCTCTGTGGGATCGACCCTTACCTACCACTCTACTCGTTAGAGTCGTAGGCTAGGTATCGCGTATACATATTCTTATATATATACGTTTAATTTGGTGGTAAGAAACGATCACTGCCACTAGCGGGGGTGCTAGTATGTTCGGCCTGAGTCTGAGGGTGGAATATCCGAAGCCACAAGGCTTCAATGGGGTAAGAGACGCCAAGGAGATGGAGAACTACCTTTGGCGAATGGAACGCTACTTTGAGGGAATCGGCCTTACCGACGAGGCCATCCAGGTAAAAACTGCCACTCTCTACCTTACGGGCACCGCTATGCTTTGGTGGCGTAGGAAACATGCCGACATCAAGCGAGGTTCATGTCAAATCAATACATGGGACGACTTCAATAGGGAACTTAAGAGGCACTTCTTCCCCGAGAACATCGTTTATGAGGCAAGAAGGAGCCTAAGGGAATTAAAACAACGAGGGTCGATGTGGGACTATGTGAAAGAATTCACCACCCTTATACTCCAAATCCCCAACATGTTGGAAGAAGACCTTTTATTCCTCTTCATCGACGAGTTGCAAGATTAGGCCAAACAAGAGCTACACCGACGAGACATCAAATCTGTGGATGAGGCTATTTCCGTGGCCGAGTCCTTGGCGGACTTCCAACCAAATCCCACTCAAACTATACTGACTTCTCGAAATGAAGGGACAAGTATCCGACCAAAGGTGGGGGAGAGAGGCAAGAGCAGAAACGATGGAACGAACCGAGGCAATAACCGAAGGAAGGCGATAAGCAACCATCCCACAACACCTATGAGGAGAAGAAAAAGGTCTTCGTCCCCAAAGGTGGATGTTTCGTGTGCAAGGGACCGCATGCAATGAGTAGTTGCCCCAAGCTAGGTTCCTTGTCGGCTATGGTAGACAAGCACGAGGCCGAGACCCACGTCGAGGAGAAACTTACATGATGAGATCGCTCTAAATTCTGAATGCCCTTAAAGCAAAACAAGCACCCACGACCACGAGTAAGGGACTCATGTACGTGGAAGAAAACATCAATGGGAAGCCAACACAAGCCATGGTGATTACGGAAGCCACGCACAACTTTATTGCCGAAAGCGAGGCCAAGAAACTCGGTCTCACATGGACGAAGGGCGAGGGTTGGCTCAACACGGCGAGTGACCGCACTGTCGGGTGCAGTCAAATAAGATGATTTATTTCCTAACTATTCCTAACAGTAGCTAGAGCAAGTCAGGGTCGATCCCACAGAGAACAGGAATTAACTAAATAATCGTACTAACCAATTCTATATAAATACTAATAATATAACTATAATAAGGGGGGAAGTTTTGATTAGAGTTAATTAACTAATGCGAATAACTAAAGACGAATTAACTAGTGAATAAAAAGTATCCCGCCTTTAACCCAGTATCCCCCTAGCCTGAATATTCATGTAACTAATGCAACTGCTTAACTAATTAGTTCTGAGACCCCTATTCCAAGAATTAACAGGTACGCTTAGCTAACCCTTGTTGCCCCTTAAGTATAATTAATCCTAAGAACTTAGCAATTAGTCCTATCCAATTAAGTAGTCCTAGGAGACGCTCGCTAGAACTCTCGTAATTAGACGCATAGGGAATTAAGGCAATGGAGTAGGTACGGTGTTATACTCACGAACGTGGTACAAGTGACCGCGACTTTATGTTATCCTAGCGAGTAACCACTTTTTGCTACTTTTGGGCACGAACGCATAACAATTACGGATTATGAATTTATGACCTAGCGACAGCTATATGCCTATTACTAGGGTGATCAGTCCACATAACAAACATATAAAAGATAGAGTAATCCAATAACACAATGTAATCTCAGAACATAATTAAATTAAGCAATTACCGAATCAATTACATAAATAACAGTCTAGGGTTCAACATAGTCAAAGACGAGAAAGTAAAGCTTAGCCGATCATAGCGATCGCTAAGAACAAACTATAAAAAGAAAACATTAAAACTATAAAAACTCTAAAACCCGAGTGCTGAATCTTGAGTCTTCGTGTTCTTCCGAATTTCCAAGTCCGCGCTCTCGAATCAATGTCAAAAGTCTCATTTTCGGACTTTTGGATCTCCTATTTATAGTCGAGGATGAATTAGGCTCAATTTGGGCCAGAAAATGATTAATCCGCGCGTCTTGGGCTGGGCCATTGCCTGTCTCGGCCGAGAATTTCTGGCTCGGCCGAGCTCCATATAAAAGTGGCTCGGCCGAGAAATTCTGGCTCGGCCGAGAATCTTCAACAGCCAATTTTTGCATCTTCGCTGACCTTCCAGCTCGGCCGAGCTCCTCTGGCTCGGCCGAGACCAATTCCCAGCAACTTGGATCAATCTTCGCTCGGTTTTTGACATGCGACACTTGTTCTCGCATCCAGTTTAAGTCGAGTTCGACTTTTTGGTCTAATTTCACCTTAATGCTTCAAAACAAGTCAAACAACATCAATTTGTCCAATAATACCAATACGAGCAATACACGACTAATTATGCATGCAAATGTTCCTAACTAGACATTTTAATCGACCTATTATGCACGCATAATTACGTGTACCAAAATCCCCCAAACTTAAACCTTTGTTCGTCCCGAACAATGCAAAACAAAGAAGAAACACAAAAGACACGTGTTTAAAGCGACTTAAGTGGCAAACGAAGTTTCAGAACATATTTTTATAAAGAAAGACAATACGATAACTTGAGCATATCCAACATAGCAACTTAGACTACTTTCGAGACTTGATACTTTCAACAAGTGATCCTTACCGGTGAAGTGTTTCACTCATCTCTCAAGTGTATAAGGTAAATTCAATTCACTCTTATTGGACTACATGCAACGCCTACCATATGCTTGCACGTTATCTAAATCAGACCTCGTACTTGACATGTGTGATATAGGATCGAAAAGGTCTTTATTCAGGTTGTAATGTAGGCTTAAGGTAAGGTGGGACATATTTGGGTACAAGTGACTAATCTTTGGACTAATCGAGTTGTTCCTACTCAACTACCCCTCAAAACAATCACTCAATCCTCACTCTTTTAATTTCAGCAAACTCCCCCGCAAGGAAATTCCTTCACCCAACAAAAGTCTTTATCATAACCCAACACTTTCTCATGCTTACTTTCCGGGCACCACAATTTGTGGGACTACCCAATTTCTCACATCAATTCAAATCAATAAGCATTGTTTAGCCTCCTAACCTCTCCTTGGACAGAAATAGCAAAACACTTATTTACAACAACTTTTTTTTTTTTTTTAAGTACCAACTGACCAATACGTCACACTTTACACCCCCTCCCCCAAACTTGGTTAAAAACCAACGTTTGTGGGGAAAATAGTGGGATGAATTGGTTCAAAACACATAACACTTAAGAGAGGTTAGTCTAAGCTAGATTCTTTCACCTATCATTTGCATTCCCCTTTTCCCATCCACATTCTCCATCTCTACCAAAGTTAATTCCCAACTACCTTCCAATCCTCCTCCCTCATACTCACTCTTAGTCCAAATGGGTCAAAGGTTTATATGAAAAGGATGTGGCTTGTAACATAGGGCGTCAAAGAAAAACTACATAGCTCAAATGGGTTAACAAAGGAAAATTTAATTGGTGAAAAGGAAAACATGGAAAGGCTGAATAATAAGTTAAAAATCAAGAACCGCCTAATATCATATCCTACATCACAGCATGTTTGGCATATTCACGATAGAGACTCCGGGCAAGTTCTAGAGCCGACTACATATAACCAAAGAATGCACACCGAAAGAATGTAAATATTACTCCAAAAATGGGAGTACACAATTTGGCTCAAAAACTCACAGGGTTATAATTGATCACAAGTCTCAAGTACAAGTTCAATTTTATCCTCATTACATGTCATGCTCTATCATACGTCATAAATTCAAATTCAACACATTTTTTTTTTTTTTTTGATCATCACGAACTCGTTGCACACTTAACAATGTCCCAAATTATCCTTAAAACACGTAAACACGACTCAAGTACAATCACGGGTTTGACTCAATCCTAGACTCAAATGCAACAAAATACATAAATAAAAACAACTAAAAAGTAAAACTAACTGGCTATCACAGATAAAGGCACGCAGGCCTGACGATCAACCACACATTGGCTCACAGGCCCGACGATCGACCACAGAATGCAGACCCAGTTTGTAATCTAGCAACACAAAAA
Source organism: Ajuga chamaepitys (assembly GCA_958295605.1). Classification (NCBI taxonomy): domain Eukaryota; kingdom Viridiplantae; phylum Streptophyta; class Magnoliopsida; order Lamiales; family Lamiaceae; genus Ajuga; species Ajuga chamaepitys. Next base: position 19,013,591 of record OY282503.1, on the reverse strand, counting down.
ACTAACAAAAAGGCAAAGAAAGAGGAAATGCAACCAATCCGACCCACTTACACCCCCTCCCCCAAACTTAGGTTGAAAACCTAAAGTTGTAGGGGACAAGAGTGGTTCGAATTGGTGCTACTCACAATGCTCCTACTGCGGTGGTGGGTGAGGCGGGTAGCCTTGACCCCAATAGGGTGGTGGCGTGTTCCAACGGTCCTCTATTGCCCTCTGCCAGTCCAGCTGTTGCTGATGCCAAGACTGCTGTTGTGCCCATCTCTCATCCTCGATTTGATATCGAGACTGCTGCTGGGCCCATCGATCATCCTCGATTTGGTATCGAGACTGCAGTTCTCCCCGAATGAGAGAGACATCTTCTTGGAGGGACGAAACCAAATCCTCCATATGCTCTCGGTATTCTGTCTCGCTCATGATGGATGTAGTTGGGCGCTTCCTTCTCGGCCTAGATGGCCGATTGTTTTCTTCAGCGGCTGTGTCAGGCTCTGCCTCCTCGGCTGCCTCAGTATCCTCGTTCTCCTCTATATTGGCTACCTGAGCCACATGAAACTTCCGGACCTCATCAGGGTCCGGTATCCTCGATGCCGCGATGTGGGCCGGGGATGCCAACGCCAAGTTCGGTCGGTCGCGGAGACTGTTGACCAGGGTCAACGGAGTATTGGGCAATATCAAGAATGGTCCGTGCGTCTGAATCACGGACATGATCGTCCAGTTGGTCGGGGTTCGAGCTATACCACTCGGAACGGAGCGGACTACCATCCGCATGTGCTCGAAGTCGTCCCAGTCGAGCTGATATTGAGAGGATACCGGGGCCAAGTCTATTAATGGAATTCCAAGATGGGCCGCGATCGGAGTTATGAGACCGCCAATGTATATTGGCTCCTTCCGCTTCACCACCTGTGCGAACTGCTCAATCAATATTTCAGCCCCATCCACCTTGCAACCGGTCATGATCGCAAACAAAACTTCCAGCTCTTGCATTCGAGAGGCCCCTGTTTCTTTTCTCGCAAAAAGAGTCAGTGCGAGAAGTTTTTGAATGTAACGGACTACCGGGCTCCGAATCCATGAAGTCTTGGCATTCTTCGTGTAGGGCTGCGGATCAACGAGGCCTGGTGCATAAGTCAACCGCCCCCAGAATCGGTTGACTTCGAATTCGGCTATCCTCTGTTGGTTTTCATGTGCATCTCTGGGTGTCCACCTATCGACGAGCCGTTCGGGAATCTGTCCGAAAAGTACCGCGAGCTCGATTACGGACAGCTCATGTGACTCTCCATTTAATTGGAAGGAAATACTCCCAGGTTTGGCTCCACATTTGTCGGGGTCAATTGTGATCTCTATCGTACTGAGGAATTCGAGGGTGAGGCCCGCATAAGTGGCCTGAGCTTTCATGTACCCAGGTAATCCGGCATTCTTCAGCAGTGTGTGCACATTCTCTAGTAGGCCGAGTCGGCGGAGGATGTCATCGTTGCCAAATCGAGTGGGCATGATCGGGCGTGTGCACAGTTTGGAGAACCGGGCTTGATGAGCTTCTTTCTCTAGGACGAACCCATAGTGTCTGCTATCAGTAGGTGGGAAGTTTTGAGGATTGACTATGGGGTCCTCCATAACAGGCTCTTTGCCCTTTCCCTTGCCTCGACTCGATGATCCGGAACCTTTTCGGGGGCCCATTTCGTGTAACCTACACACATGACACAACAAGTACGAGTTCAATTTAAGATCTTGCAAACACCAACTACACATTGATTAGCCTCTAATAACCACTAATTCGGATCAATTGTACCCAGTAATCCATGTTACTTGACAAATCAAGTTGATTCACCTCAGCATGAACCATTATATCTCAAAATCAGAATGTAATTACTTAAAATACGAGTACAATCAGTCTAAACTAGGGGATTGTCATAACAAAACAACGTCTATAAGGTGTTCGACTAATTGTCTCAATGAACGATAAATCGAAATTGTAACGAAAATCACCTACATTGTATCTACCCACACATAATCATCCCAAATTCATACACATTCCCACAAATTCATGTCAATGGAGCTTCTTAATAATATATTTTCGACCAAAGTCAAGTAGGGCTCATTTTCAAAAATAAACAAGAAATTATCACGAAATCCCCCCAAATTTCAATAGTCGAACGAAATTAACCACTAAAAATTAAGGGTAGAGAGAAGCTTCACTTACCAAACACGTTTAGACGAGGAAAATTTGAATTAGGTCGGTTCGCGCCCTTTTTAGCTCGTCCAACAATTTGCACCAAATTCGAAATTAATCGGTGATAGGTGTGTGAAATTGTGTGTGCTACTAATTTTTAGTGTTTTGGTGGAAGAAACACATGGTATTAGGTGAATTATAGGGTGAAAGTGTGTGAGGTATGTGTGTTTTCGAAAGGGGGAAGAAGGGAATGGGGGGTTTTGTGGGCTGTTCGCGTGTTTTAAAACTGGAATCGCGTACGGCTCGGCCGAGAAAATGAGGTGCGGCCGCGCCGCGTATAAAAAGGCTCGGCCGAGATATGAGTCCAGGGCCAATTCCCCTGTTTTCAGCGTAAGGGTGTCTCGGCCGAGAAAACGGGGCTCGGCCGAGACTTGTATAAAAGCGGCTCGGCCGAGATTTTGTGGCTCGGCCGAGATGTTTGTCCAGTGAAATTCCCCTGTTTTTGGCCGGGTGGAGTCTCGGCCGAGAAAATGTTGCTCGGCCGAGCAGACTTACCAGGTACGATATTTCATCTTTTTGACCCCCTGTTCCGTGCTTTATCCTTTGAATTTTATGGTTCGGTGCCTTCTGGTCCAGCTAGTTCCTAAGTACTTATCAAAAATAAAATAAACTGCATCAAAATAAAAACAAAATGCATAAAATAAAATAAAAATAAAATAAAAATACGATAAACATCGGGTTGCCTCCCGACAAGCGCCTTTGTTTTACGTCGTTGGCTCGACTGATTCACTTGTCCCTTAGCGCTTAGTCTATGGCGGTTTCCACCTTGGTCCCGACCAATGTAAGCACGATACCTCCTTCATTTTCTCACGCTCCTTTCCGTGATGCTTCCAAGATATGGGAGTACTCGGTTTATCCCTGCAGCTCAGCTCATGGTTTCTTTCAACAAACGGGTTAGTCACATTATTAGGCACAGCAGGATGGTCCTTTTCAGAGGATTCAATTGCATCAAATATGTTAAATTGAATGATGTGTCCATCGAACTCCATCGTGAGTGAACCCTCACGAACGTCTATCTTTGTTTGAGAGGTGTTTAAGAACGGCCTCCCTAACAATATAGGGGTAGGAGTTGATGGATCACCGTGCATGTCTAACACATAGAAATCCGCCGGAAATACTAAATCACCTACTTCTACTAGCACATTTTCCAAAACCCCATCAGGGTGTGTAGTACTCCGGTCAGCTAATTGAATCACTATCCTCGTTTCTTTTAATGGCCCAAGTTTTAGTGCATGACAAATAGACCGCGGCATGACGTTTATAGATGCTCCTAGATCTAGCATAGCTTGTTCTACGGTGTAATTTTCTATTGTACATGGTATTACGAACATACCTGGATCCTTGCACTTCGGAGGAATCTTCCTTTGGAGAATAGCTGACACATTCTCTCCCATTATTACTTTCTCATCCCCCTTCAACCTGCGTTTGTTAGTGCATAAGTCTTTAAGAAATTTTGCATACCTCGGGATTTGTCTGATGGCGTCGATTAGCGGAATGCTTATCTCGACTTCCTTGAATACATCCAAGATCTCTTTTTCCTTGGTATCCTTCACTCTAGGTGCGAGTCGACTCGGAAATGGCAATGGTTGGGTCGGAATAGGTGTAGCAGGAGTCTTCTTCCGCTGGAGCTGTGTCTCGGCCGAGACAGATGATTCTCGGCCGAGCCCGACTACCACCTCATCACTTTCTCGGCCGAGACAGATTTTCTCGGCCGAGACCTGCTGATCGTCATTTTCTTCAGTTTTTCCTCCGTTTTCACCAATATCCTCGTCTGAACTTTGCCCGGGCTTCTTAGGCTCTCCAAGCTCCGTTCCACTTCTAAGTGTAATTGCACTAACGTTCCTTGGATTAATCTCAGGCTGAGCGGGTAGTTTGCCGCTGTTTGCACTCTCCAATCGACTCACCGCGGTAGCTAGTTGACTCATTTGAGTCTCAAGAGTTCTGATGCTCGACTGGGTATCTTTTTGGAACTGCAACGTGTTGTTGGCCAGATTCTTGACAACGTCTTCTAGCGAGGAGCTGGGTGCTTGTTCAACCGACTGTTTTTGTTGGTACATACCCCGCAGAAAACGGTTTGGCTCTCCCGATTGCTGCGACTGATTCTGCTGTGGCTGATTTCCATACCTTAAATTTGGATGATCCCTCCACCCCGGATTATAGGATTGGGAGTAGGGATCATACTTCCTTTGTCGAAAATTATCCGAGCCTACGGCGTTGGCATGGGCCTCCAACTCATTCCCTAGAACCTGGCACTCGTTGGTTGAGTGCTCCAATGTTTCACAAATACGGCAAGGCTTGATGATAGCTTTGCCCCCAGAAGCAACATTTCTTACTAGAGTCGTCAATGCTTCCAATTTGTCTTCTATAGCTGAATCAGTAATCTCCCTCACTGGCCTGAGTGGTGCATCCCTATACCCGAATTGTTGTGCATTCGCAGCCATCTTGGATATTAGTTCCCTTGCTGCTCTTGGAGATTTCTCAACTAGAACTCCACCACTAGCTGAGTCTATCATATTCCGATCTGCTGTTGACAACCCTTCATAAAAATACTGGATAAGTAGCTGGTCGGTTATTTGGTGTTGTGGACAGCTTGTCTCCAGCTTCTTGAACCGTTCCCAATATTCATATAAATTCTCCCCCTGCAGTTGTCTAGCTCCACTAATCTCTTTCCGGAGGTTCGTAGCTCTAGAGGCGGGGAAATACTTCTCCAAAAACTGTCTCTCCATTTCTACCCAAGTGGTAATGGATAAGGGGGGCAAGTAGTAGAGCCAATCTTTGGCCAAATCCTTTAAAGAAAAGGGAAAGGCTCGCAACTTGATTGCCTCTTCAGTAACAGTGACGGGCTTCATACTCGAGCAGACGGTGTGAAACTCCTTTAAGTGCTTGTGGGGATCCTCTCCTGAAAGGCCATGGAATGAGGGTAAAAGATGGATCAGCCCCGATTTGAGTTCGAATGTAGTATTTTCTCCCAAGGTTGGGAAAGTAATGCACAAGGGCTGATGAGTGACTCCAGCGTTGGCCAGTTCCTTCATAGACTTCTCTTGTGCCATTTCCTCTTGCTCAATTTCTGACTCAAAAAGGATAAGCTCTGTTTCCTCTTGACTCTCCCTTGCTTGCCTCCGCAGGATTCGGTCTCTTCGCGTGATCTCTGGATCGAATTGCAAGTCTTTGTTACTGCGTGAACGAGTGATCATTCACCACTGTAATAAGATGCAAACGAACAAGTGAATGCCCAATGTATATAAATAAAAATAATACTAATGGCTAATACTAAAATTTAATTAATTTCAACCGTTCCCCGGCAACGGCGCCAAAATTTGACCGCACTGTCGGGTGCAGTCAAATAAGATGATTTATTTCCTAACTATTCCTAACAGTAGCTAGAGCAAGTCAGGGTCGATCCCACAGAGAACAGGAATTAACTAAATAATCGTACTAACCAATTCTATATAAATACTAATAATATAACTATAATAAGGGGGGAAGTTTTGATTAGAGTTAATTAACTAATGCGAATAACTAAAGACGAATTAACTAGTGAATAAAAAGTATCCCGCCTTTAACCCAGTATCCCCCTAGCCTGAATATTCATGTAACTAATGCAACTGCTTAACTAATTAGTTCTGAGACCCCTATTCCAAGAATTAACAGGTACGCTTAGCTAACCCTTGTTGCCCCTTAAGTATAATTAATCCTAAGAACTTAGCAATTAATCCTATCCAATTAAGTAGTCCTAGGAGACGCTCGCTAGAACTCTCGTAATTAGACGCATAGGGAATTAAGGCAACGGAGTAGGTACGGTGTTATACTCACGAACGTGGTACAAGTGACCGCGACTTTATGTTATCCTAGCGAGTAACCACTTTTTGCTACTTTTGGGCACGAACACATAACAATTACGGATTATGAATTTATGACCTAGCGACAGCTATATGCCTATTACTAGGGTGATCAGTCCACATAACAAACATATAAAAGATAGAGTAATCCAATAACACAATGTAATCTCAGAACATAATTAAATTAAGCAATTACCGAATCAATTACATAAATAACAGTCTAGGGTTCAACATAGTCAAAGACGGGAAAGTAAAGCTTAGCCGATCATAGCGATCCCTAAGAACAAACTATAAAAAGAAAACATTAAAACTATAAAAAATCTAAAACCCGAGTGCTGAATCTTGAGTCTTCGTGTTCTTCCGAATTTCCAAGTCCGCGCTCTCGAATCAATGTCAAAAGTCTCCTTTTCGGACTTTTGGATCTCCTATTTATAGTCGAGGATGAATTAGGCTCAATTTGGGCCAGAAAAGGATTAATCCGCGCGTCTTGGGCTGGGCCATTGCTTGTCTTGGCCGAGAATTTCTGGCTCGGCCGAGCTCCATATAAAAGTGGCTCGGCCGAGAAATTCTGGCTCGGCTGAGAATCTTCAACAGCCAATTTTTGCATCTTCGCTGACCTTCCAGCTCGGCCGAGCTCCTCTGGCTCGGCCGAGACCAATTCCCAGCAACTTGGATCAATCTTCGCTCGGTTTTTGACATGCGACACTTGTTCTCGCATCCAGTTTAAGTCGAGTTCGACTTTTTGGTCTAATTTCACCTTAATGCTTCAAAACAAGTCAAACAACATCAATTTGTCCAATAATACCAATACGAGCAATACACGACTAATTATGCATGCAAATGTTCCTAACTAGACATTTTAATCGACCTATTATGCACGCATAATTACGTGTACCAGCGAGTGCCAAGACACAACCCTTACACGGCGTCGCCCGAGGCGTAGATCTATGATTGGGAACTTGGAAGGGCTGAGTGAATTTCTCACTCGCACCTCTTGAAAACTTCAAGGTCGTTCTCGGCATGGACTTTCTGAGGTAGGTAACCGCTATCCCCATGCCTTCTTTTAGTACCATTTGCATTTTGGAGAAAGGATCTCCATGTATTGTCCCAAAAATCGAGTCACTCGACGAGAGAGCTCGAGAAGTTAAACAAATATATGCAATGCAACTCACCAAGAGGGTAAAGAAAGGGATGCCGACGTACTTGGCCATACTAAAGGAGGAAAGGCAACCCGATGAGAAGGAGGATGTGCCACCAATCACCCAAGAGGTCCTTGAGGCAAACAAAGATGTGATGCCGGCCGAGTTGCCAAACAAGCTACTACCTAAGCGAGAGGTGGATCACAAGATCGAATTGGAGCCCGGTGCCAAACCACCCTCGATGGCACCATACCACATAGCCCCACCCATGCTAGAGGAGCTACTAAAACAACTTAAGGAGTTGCTAGACACGGGTAAGATCCCACCATCGAAAGCATCTTATTGAGCCCCAGTGTTGTTACAAAAGAATCAAGACGGGAGACTTTAAATGTGTGTGTCCGTTAATTGTTGACTTCTATGATATACTTGGAGGAGCCAAGATCTACATAAGACGGACTTGCAAAAGGGCTACTACCAAGTTTGGATAGCGGAAGAGGACAAGCCGAAGACAGCGTCTATTACCCAGTATGGATCGTTCGAGTGGTTAGTTATGCCCTTTGGACTAACCAACGCCCTGGTGACATTTTGCACCCTCATGAACACGATATTCTAGCCCTATCTCGATGAGTTCATGGTGATGTACCTGGATGACATTGTCATCTATAGTAACTCAATGGAGGAACATGCAGAGCATTTGAAGACTATGCTGTGAGTCTTCCGAGAGAATGAACTCTATGTCAAGAAGTCGAAGTACACATTCGCGCAATAGGAGGTTCACTTTTTGGGACACATCATCGGCCATGGGAGGCTTCACATGGACGAGGCAAAGATCAAAGCAATCACCGAGTGGGAGGCCCCGACCAAGGTAACTAAACTTCAATCTTTCCTTGGTCTTGTTTACTATTATCGCCGATTTATACAAGGGTATTCAGCGAGGGCAGCACCATTGACGTAGTTACTCAAGAAGAATAAGGTGTGGGAGTGCTCAGACGAGTGCCAATAGGCCTTTGAGGAGTTAAAGGCAGCTGTGAGTCAAGATCCCATCCTTGCTCTACCCAACTTCATCAAGTCATTCGAGCTACATACTGATGCATCTAACTTTGCTATCGGAGGCACTCTTATGCATGAGGGACATCCGATAGCCTTCGAGCGCCGAAAGCTCAACGACACCGAGCGACGGTACATGGTGCAAGAGAAGAAGATGATGGCGGTAGTCCATTACTTAAGGGTGTGGCGATACTATTTGCTCGGGGCGTACTTCACAATCAAGACGGGAAACATCGCCACAAGCTACTTCTAAACATAGAACAAGCTTTGCCCTAAGCAAGCACGGTGGCAGAACTTCCTCGCCGAGTTCGACTACAAGTTGGAATACAAGCCCGGAAAGGCCAACGTGGCAGCCAATGCACTAAGTTGTAAAGCAGAACTTGCAGCTATTAGTCAAGCCAAAGGGGAGGTGATCGAATGCATCAAGTAGGGATTTGAGCATGACTCGATGGCCAAGGCGTTAAAGAGTCTAGTCGAGGAAGGCAAGACACAAAGATTTTGGGCAGAGGGCGGCCTACTCTACACCAAGGGGCGGTGCTTATACGTACCGAAGTGGGATAGCTTGAGACGGGATCTCATCAAGAAGTGCCACGATACCAAGTGGGGGGGACATCCGGGCCAAAACAGGACATTGGCATTGTTGGAATCGGCGCACATTTGGCCACAAATGAAAGATGGTGTCGAGTGCTATGTGCGGACATGTCTTGTGTGCCAACAAGACAAAGTGGAGAATCAGAAACCAGGGGGACTACTCGAACCATTACCCGTCCCCCGAGAGACCGTGGCATTCCATCTCACTCGACTTCATCAGCGTATTGCCGAAGTCAGAGGGATTCGACTCTATCATGGTGGTGATGGACCGTTTCTCTAAGTGTGGAACGTTTATTGCATGCACAAAGGATTGCACCACGGAGGAGGCAGCAAAGGCGTTCTTCAAGAATGTCATAAAGTATTGGGGACTACCCAAGAGCATCGTGAGCGATCGAGATCCCCGTTTCATAGGCAAGTTTTGGACGGAACTTTTCAAGCTCATGGGCACGGAGCTTAACTTCCCTACTAGTTTTCACCCTCATACCAACAGCCAAACTGAAAGGATGAATGCCTTGTTGGAGTGTTACTCCCGACATTTCGTAAGTGCTAACCAATGAGCTTGGGCTAAGTTACTTGATGTTACCCATTTTTTGTACAACTTACAGCAAGGCGATGCACAAGGGGGAGTCCATTTGAGCGGGCGACTGGAAAATAACCCCTGAGCCCGCATACATTATCGTTGGCCAAGGGAAGGAGTCCAGGAGCATCCAAAATGGCTAAGTCTTGGGAGGAACAAGCCGACATAGCCCGATCATGCTTGGAGAAAGCTCGCAGGCGGATGAAGAAGTGGGCGGACAAGAAAGGGAGACCTCGAGAGTTCAACGTAGGTGAACGAGTCCTTGTGAAGCTTCTACAGTAATAGTTCAAGGTGTTCCGAAGCTTGCACAAAGGATTGATTCGAATGTACGAGGGCCTTTTCCCGTCATTTATAAAGTAGTCAAGGTTTCTTACAAACTTGACTGACCAAGTACTTTGAAAATCCATCCGATTTTCCACGTGAGCATGCTAAAGCCATATAACAAGGACAGGGAAAACCCAAGCTAGGGACAATCAAGTCGAGCATCGACCGTGGTCACCAAGTCTTACGACAAGGAGGTTGAAGAGGTGCTCGCTAGACGGATCGTGAGGTGACGAGGTGTTCCACGGAAAGCCGAGTACTTAATCAAAGGGAAGGGACTGCTACAGTCTGAGGCTATGTGGGAACCCGAGGACGACTTGTGGCAATTCAAGGAACTGCTCGAGCAACACACGATGACGAGGATGGCGCCAAAATAGGTGGGGGAAAATGTCACGCATTTTAGCCCTAGAATTCATAGTTCTTATAGTGTAGGAGCTTTGTACTTAATTCTAGAGGAAGTCTAGAGTACTCTTGTGATTGTAGAGAATTGTGGAGTGTTCTAGAGAACAACTCCTAGCCCTCGAATCAAGTTGATCTCCACCGTTCATTAGGGAGGTGGCCTTGTATAAATAGGAGTAGGACCACACTTGTAAATTAATCCAAGCATTTCGAGTTCAAGTGAATACAAAGCTTTTCCCACAATCTTTTGGGGTTTTGGATATATGCGCCTCAATCCACTAAGTATCACTGTCAATTATAAGAATTACACCAGGTTTTACAAAACCCTATTTAGAACCCTAAACATGAACTGAAAACCCTAACTCGACTAATTCTCTGTAATGTGTACAATGATTAAAGGGGAAATGTAAACAAGTATTTCTATAAACTGAGACGCTCCTGGGTATGCAGTTATTCCAGCTCGAATTGGTTGTAACAGTCTCGAATTGCAAGTGGTATCAATCGGCCAAGAAACCGTTGTGAACAACTAACGAAAAACCGTTGTAAAACCCCCCAGCTCATGCATTTCAAAACTGCCGGTTCAGGGTTGTTACCCTTTCTGGTTTTCCAATCAAACCCAGTTCTCCGGCCAAGTTTTGTCTCCACTAACTCGGGTTCCTGAACCTACTCGAGCTCCACTACAATCCCATGTCTTTGTTTGATAGAATTGACCTCCCATTCACAAATCTCCACCTCAATGAATATCAAACATATCACTTCCTTAACACCCTTCACTTCTGCCGATTCAAACACATTGTACAAGCTTTACTAAGCTTGCACGATGTCCAAACTTGTCACTAGGAAGAGACTTTGTTAGAAAATCAACAACATTGTCACTTGTGTGAACCTTATTCACACTTACAGATCCATTCTCCACCACATCCCTCATAAAATGCAACTTAACAACAATATGTTTTTATCTCTCATGAAAAACTTGATGTTTTACCAAGTGGAGAGTGCTTTGATTATCACACACGACTTCTACACATCCCTGTTGAATCCCTAAGTCCTTCAGCATACCTCTTAACCACAAGGCTTCCTTCACTGCATCAGTAACAACAATGTACTCAGCTTCTGTGGTTGAAAGTGCAACCACAGGATGATGCACACTCTTCCAACTTACAGCTGTGCCATACAATGTAAAGATATAATCTGAAATAGACTTTCTAGTGTCTACATTTCCTGCAAAATCTGTATCCACATAACCAAGTAAAAGATTCTTCAAGTTGTCACACTTTTGAAACATCAAACCCATGTTCAATGAGCCTTTCAAGTATCTGAGTACGTACTTGATTGCTTCCCAGTGCTCCCTTCCTGGATTTGACATAAACCTGCTAACCAGAGACATACTATAAGCAAGATCAGGCCTGCTACATAACATGCCATACATTAAACTCCCAACACCACTTGCATATGGTATTGTCTCCATGTATTTGATGTCTGCAGCAGTCTTTGGGCACTGATCTTTGGACAATCTAAATTGTTGACTTACAGGAACACACACAGGTTTAGCTTCATGCATGTTGAACCTCTCAATAACCTTTTGCAGATAGTTTCTTTGAGACAAACACAGTTTTCTAGCTTGTCTGTCTCTTAGAATGTCCATTCCTAGAATCTTCTTAACATCACCAAGGTCCTTCATTTCAAATTTTGAGCTTAGTATTTATTTGAGTGACTGAATTTCCAACTTGCTTTTGTTGGCAATGAGCATGTCATCCACATACAAGAGCAAGTACACTTGATCAATCTTGGTGAACTTCTGGAAGTAAACACAATTGTCATATGCACTTCTTGTAAACCCAGCATTCAACATAAAGTAATTAGATCTTCTATCCCACTGCCTTGGGCTTTGTTTCAATCCATAGAGAGACTTCTTTAGGTGACAAACTTTGTTGTCACTCCCTGGCACAACAAAACCTTCAGGTTGCTGCATATAGATATTCTCCACCAGTTCATCATGTAGAAAAATTGTTTTCACATCCAATTGTTGTAGTTCTAGGTCTTCTTGTGTTACCTTTGCTAATAGTAATCTTATTGAGCTATGCTTCACTACAGGAGAAAAGACTTCATTGTAGTCTATCCCTTCTCTCTGTGTGAAACCCCTAGCTACAAGTCTTGCCTTCTACTCTCACCCTTTCAACCTCACTGACTTCAAGTTTTTTCTTGAAAATCCATTTTGAGGTAATGAGCTTTTGATGCGGAGGCTTATCCACAAGCTTCCAAGTCTGATTTCTCTCAAGGGATTACATTTCCTCCACCATAGCACCCATCTACTGATCCCCCTCACTTCCACTGATTGCTTCTTTGTAGTTTTGAGGTTCATTATGCTCAAGTGATTCTGCTATACTTAAAGCATAATAAACAACTTGTCCATAGAAATCTAGCTTTTGGATTTGCCTCCTTGGCCTATCTCTACCAATGTTGTAAGTTCTGAGATTTGGATCTGCAGGTTGAGCCACTTCTTCATCTGATGAATTAGTGCTTGAACCTTCATCTAGTTGTGCTATTCCAAGTGGAATATGCTCCTAAGGGTGCTCCACCTTAATAAATATCTTCTGAGATATTCCAACTTTATCATTTTCAACTTGATCACCTGTTAAAGTATACCACATCACAGTTTCATTGAATTTTACATCCCTGCTTAGAATGAGTTTTTTATGTCCCTTCTCAAGACACCACAGCCTGTAGCCTTTTACTCCATCAGAGTATCCAAGAAATACACATCTCAAGGCCCTAGGCTCAAGCTTATCTTGTCTTACATGTGCAAAAGCCAAACATCCAAACACTTTCAGTTCATTGTAATTAGAATCTTTGCCATTCCACACTTCATCAGGAGTTTTAAAATCAATGGCAGATGAGGGTATTTTGTTGATCAGATAATAGGTTGTATTCATAGCCTCACCCCAGAAAGTCTTTGGTAACTTAGCATCTAACAACATGCACCTCACCCTCTCCAGAATTAATCTATTCATCCTCTCAGCCAAACCATTTTGTTGAGGATTCAATGGAACAGTTCTATGCCTAGTGATACCCATATCTTTGCAAAACTCATTGAATTATGATGACAAATACTCTAATCCATTGTCAGTTCCAATGTGTTTCAGTTTCTTGCCTCTCTGGTTTTCAATCTATACCAACCACTCCCTAAATTTAGAGAATGCTTCATTTTTCTGCCTCAAGATAAACACCCACACCTTTCTATTAAAATCATCAATAATGGTCATGAAGTACTTGCCTCCTCCATGAGTTTCTACCCTTGCTGGACCCCAAATGTCTGAATGGACATAATCCAAGGATTCCTGAGTATTATGAATCCCTTTCCCATACATCAACTTCTGAGATTTGCCTAGAGCACACTAATCACAAAATTCCAGTGTCAGTTTCTCTAAATTCCCCATCACTCCTTTCTTAGCTAGCTCATTGAAGCCCTTTTCTCCTATATGACCTAATCTCTTATACCATATATCAGCTATGTGCTTATCCAGACCAATCTTCACAGAGCCACATACAGATTTTCCCATGAGAATGAACAAACCATTATGTTTCTTCCCTTTCATCACAGTTTTGTTGTGTTTTGTAATGTAAATGTACCCTTCTGATGTCTTAAAATCACAACCAGATGCATTTAATGATCCTAATGAGATTATGTTCCTTTTCAAGTCCGGAACATACCTAACATTAGATACCAATCTTTGAACACCATCAAACATGTGAATTTTAATGGATCCAATCCCTTTGACTTTGCAGGATTGATCATTTCCAAGTAGGAATGTCCCTCCTTCAATCTTCTTGAGTTCATGGAACCAAGACCCATGTGGACACATGTGAAAAGAGAAGCCTGAGTCAAGAACCCATTCCTGAGACATTTGAGACTTAGAAACATTCAGCACCTCAGCATTTTCATACCCTTATTCCACAACAGCTGCATTAGCTTCTTGAGAGTCCTTTCTCTTCTTCTTTTCTGGGCAATCTTTCTTCAGATGTCCAGTCTGTTTACAAGCAAAACATCTCCTCTTTTCCACCCAGTTGGTGGACTTCTTGGCACCATTGTTTGAGGAATTTCCCTTTTGCTTATTTGAATTTTGATTCTTTTGGTTTTGGGCTTATTTCTTGAACTTGATGTTCAATCCTTCACCTACTGATGTGTTCTTCTTCTCACCTTGAAGTTGAAGACCTTTTGTCTTCAAGGAATTCACAATATAGTCATAGCTAAGCTTATCATCCCTACCAAACATCAAGGTGTCCCTGAAATTTTCTAAAGACTTAGGCAGTGAGTTGAGTAGCATCAAGGACTTGTCATCATCCTCTAATTTCACCTCCAGATCTTCTAATTCATCAACCAGTCGATTAAAATCATCTAACTGGTCAGCCAAAGGCTTTTCATCAAGCATGTATCTTGAAGGCAAGAATCTTTTATTTGAGAAATAGTTTGTTTGTAACTGTCTTAGACTGGTACAGGTTCTCCAACTTCTTCCATACCTCGATTGCAGTCTTGGTTTTAGAAATCTCCCTCAGTGGTTTGTCTCCAAGGCAAAGAATGATGGAACTCAAGGCTCTTGCATCAACATCAGAGTGTTTTGCCTTTTGTTCCTCAGGCCATTCATCCAATGGATTGAGAGCATTTGATAACCCGTTCTGCACCAACACCGCATTCATCTTCACCTTCCATAGGCCAAGATCGTTTCTCCCTGTAAACTTCTCAACCTCCAGCTTCATCCCTGCCATGGCTTCAGTTTCCCACAGACGACGCCACGTGTAAAGGAATCAAAGCCAGTTACATGCAATCATACAGCCTATTCGGCCACAAACTCAATTACACACTCCGAACATACTAGATTTTCTCGGACGATAATCTCCAATTCGACCGAACTGTGATATGTGTAGAAACTGAATTGAAAATAAGCAAGAAAATGATTTATGTGGTTCGATCAAGATTGATCAACATCCACAGAGGATCTATGCGCCTCAATCTACTAAGTATCACTGTCAATTACAAAAATTATACCGAGTTTTACAAAACCCTATTTAGAACCCTAAACATGAACTGAAAACCCTAACTCGACTAATTCTCTTTAATGTGTACAATGATTAAAGGGAAAATGTAAACAAGTATTTGTACAAACTAGGACGCTCCTGGGTATGCAGTTATTCTAGCTCAAATTGGTTGTAACAGTTGTAAGTGGTATCAATCGGCCAAGAAACCGTTGTGAACAACTAACAAAAAACCATTGTAAAACCCCCCTGCTCATGCATTTCATAACTGCCGGTTCAAGGTTGTTACCCTTTCCGGTTTCCCAATCAAATTGTTTTAGATAAATGAAAACACATAAAAAATAAACTAGGAAGGGTCACTTTTTCCTCTTCTTTTGCCTATAACAATATATCTTCTCCACCAACTTATCCCAATCAACCATTCCACTCATTTCTTTATGCTTTTACCCATTGTACCTCTCAATCCACCTCTCTCTTATTCAATTAGTCTAATTACAGGGATAAAAGGCTAAAAGAACGGTATAAGGCTTGTAATATACGGCTAAGAAAAATAATGTTTAAGGTTCAAAGTGTCCGACTAGGGATTATGTTTCAAGTTTCGGTAAAAAGATCAACTTAAGGCTCAAAGATAGGCTAAAAAATGCTTAAAATCATTTTCTAAGTCACAACGTGTACTTGACACAATTCATAGATAGACTTAAGGCAAGTTCTGGAGACAGAATAACATTATGACCAACAGATCACACCGAAAGAAAATAAATTACTCCAATAATGGGAGTACCATTAAAGCTCAAATATCAAGGGCTTAATTGATAATTGATCAAAGTTCAAGCTCAATTTCATCTGAATATGCCTATCATGCTTGTCTATGTGCCATAATAAGAATTCTTAAAATCGTCTCATCATCGGCACATCATCATCTATCTTTTCATTCTTCAAGATCACAAAATCCAGGTTTTTGACTTACTAGGCTCAACAAAAACACAAACTACCACATAAAATCAATAAATAATTAAACTAAATGCAAAAGTAAAAACATAAAAATAACCTAAACTAACACAACACGATAATGCAACAAACGGGTTCCCAGACCCTTCAATGATTCAAGTACATCATAGCAACTACTTAACAATTAAAAGATGACAAAACCAAAACAAACACGAAACCATAGCACATAAAAACTGAAAATAAAGGAACATAAAGGAAAAGCAGCCAAGATGTCCCACAAACACCCCCTCCCCAAGCTTTATCGGAGACAGGTTTATGGGAAGAAAGTGGTATGCCTTGGTACTAACTCACAATATGTGGCTACTAAGGTGGAGGAGGGGGGTCATAAGCCCTTTAGCTCCAATATTGGGACATGTGATTCCATTGCTGATTATTCTGTTGTCGTTATCGAGTCTCTATCTCCCACCTTTGGTCTTGTTGGTGCTGCATTGATGCATTTGCTCCCATCTCTCATCCTCTTGAGTCTACCATTGCTCCTGCCGCTGCCTCCATGTGATGTCTTGGTCCACACGCTGTTGTTGTGTATCCCTCATAAGATTCACCGATTCGTTGAACGAGGTAATGAGGTGGGATACAGCCGAAGGTGAGGCAACTCGCCTTGGGGCCCGTTGTGCTTTTCTTCTTCCACCTGCCCTAGAGCCCTCGAGTTCATCCTTGGTCTCATTTCCAACTTCCTCAACTCCCCCCGCCACATGTCTGGCTTGAAATGTCATAAATTCGTCCATATCCGGCTGCTTGAATATCTTTTATAAGGAATCGGAAGGCCTAGTCAACGCAAGATGAGTTGGGGAATCAAGTTTCCAATTGGCGAGGTCTTCAAACCCATCGATATTAGTGACAGCCGAATGGTCAAGGAGGAAGAAACCTCCTCGGTTTTGCACGAGCTCCCATCGTTGGGTCATGTCATTATTTACAACCATCTTGAACTTTACCAAACCAGCCATCTTTAGATCGATGTCTCCAGGGACCGATTCAACTCCCTCAAGGTTTACCTTGAAATGCATCGCTGTTGGGATGATAAGACCCCCTATCGATATCGGGCCAGAATGGCGCGTGAAAACATTCTCAAAATGTTGCATCAAGATGGATCCAATTTTAGTCGGATGACCCGTCACAGCATACCACAAGAAAAATATCTCTGGTTGAATACAAGCGCCCGTCTCATGGCGGGCAAACACAATCAACACAATAGGTCTATGCAGGTAACAAAGAACGAGATTTCTTATCCATGAAGCTTTGTTACAGGATGAATTGATGACCATGGGTTCGACTAACCTGGAACTTCTACCATTTGATTCAAGAAAACTCTTTTGTCGTACTCCTTAGGGTGGGAACAATCGCCAGTATCCAGAAGACCATAGATGGCATTCAACTCAGATCTTGTAAGAGTGTGAGGCTTGTTGTCAAGCCTAAATGTCATACTTCCCGGTGTGTTATCAAGAACGGAAGTAGGATGAAGCTCCATGTGCCAGTGGTCTTTCACATCTTGTGCAGCCTCTAATCTCATTTTCCTAATTGATCTTTCAAGCCTTTTACGTCTTATGCTACATTCAATCTCTGGCTTTTCATTGATCTTTCATCTTCTTTTGTCGTCGTCCGAGTCTGTTTAGTAGTTGTGCAAGCAGTCATGGTTTGTAGGATAAGTTTGATTCTTTAGTACTTAGGTATGAATTTTCTTTGGTCTTTGTATATTTTAAATTGTAAGCAGCGTGATTTTTTTGTTCGTCCATCTCTTTCCCTTGAAATCAAGTTGAGACTGATTTTCTTAGTTGATTAGAGTTTTTTATACTTGCATAATTTTATGCTTTTCTTAGTTCAAACAAAACTCGAGCTTAAAAGAAAAAAGAAAAAAACATCTAATTTTCTAACTCCAAGATTTGTTTATACTTTATATTCAATATATTCTAGGCCAACTCCAGACCACTTAACATAAAATAAAAGGTTAAATATTTAAATCAACCTGAACTATGCGAGTTTTAACACTTCAGTACCTAAACTTTTTTTTTCACCGATTGCACCCCGAAGTACACGAATTCGACAAGTTGCAACCTCCGGCCCTTTTTTCCAGCCAAATCGCGTGCACGTGACTCGCACTTGCGATTTTGGGGCAGTTTTGATGTTTTCTTAATTTTGGTGGCAATTTTATAAATAATAAAACCTTAATTTTGTCTAAGGAAAAGATTTTATCTATCACATTTGGGAAAGGATATATAAAATATAACCAACTTCTCAATTAATATCAAAACTATCACGTTCTCGCTATTCACACCACTCTCTTTTTCTCTCTCCTCTGCATTTTCTCTCTCCTCTCTTCTCTGTATATTCTCTCTCCTCTCTCCTCTCCCCTCCTATTCTATTTTCCGGAAGACTTATTATTTCTCCCTCTTCTCCATTCTCTCTCTCTCTCTCTCTTCTCCATTTCAAAATTTCACCATTTTCTCTGAATATGCATGACACACATGGGGTTTTTCTATTTCATTTTTCTCTTTCCCTTTCTCTCTGTCTCTTTAATGGAAGATCTGTCCAGCCGGCGACGAGATATATCATGGCACGAGATATATATTTTTATGGCACGAAGTCTATTAATCATGGCACGAGTAATAATATAATGTTTTGACGTCGTGCCACTGAAGATTTGTCCAACCGGCGACAAGATATATCTTGGCACGAGATATATTTTTTATGGCACAAAGTATATTAGTCATGGCACGAGTAGTAATATAATATTCTGACGTCGTGCCGCTGCCCCCTAATATCTAGCAATTGTTTATTCTCACGTCGTGCCAAGGTATATCATGACACAAGATATATTTTTTATGGCACGAAGTGTATTAGTCATGACACGAGTAGTAATATAATATTCTGACATCGTGCCGTTGCCCCCTAATATCTCGCAATTGCTTATTCTCACGTCGTGCCAAGGTATATCATGGCACGACATATATTTTTTATGGCACGAAGTGTATTAGTTATGGCACGAGTACGTAATATGATTCCTACATGTGCCACTAATATCTAGTAATATAATATTCCGACGTCGTGCCAATTGTGCCATGTTGAAGAAAAAAATGAAAGCTTGAAAATAACAATAATGACGTCTCTGTAAATTGAAGACAGAAGATAGAGAAAGCTTAAAAATGAATTCTGCAAACAAGAAAGGAGGAGAGAGAAGGGGAAAATGGTACAAGTAATTAAAGAGGAGAGAGAAGGGGAAAAATGAACGAAAAGATGGGTTTGCAGGAGGGGGGTGGGAGTGGGGCGAGAGTGAGATGGGCATTACAAGACAAAAAGTGACAGATTTAATATATTATTGTAAAGCTGATACATTTTATATGTTTATTACAAAATGTGATGGATTTAGAGGTTTTCACTTTGTCTAAAGCAACATAATAATATAGAAAAGACATCAGAAGATTACTGAAGAGCGCAACATAGTATCTTGTTGAAAGAAGATAAAGTCAAGGAATGTTATGATGAACAGCAAAACAAAATCCAGATAATCCAACACAACTCATTTACAAATTACAGAGCTACTTTTTGGTAATCTGCATAGTATCTGATTATACAAAACAGTTTGCTTGCATCCATGTGGATCCAAGATGTAACTACCTTATCAGAAGCCAAATTCAAACAGCACTGTGTTGTGTAGATATAAACACAAAATCTGAAAATTAAAATAAAACAATTAACTCCAAAAACCCTATTAGTGAAGGAGGGGTTTTAGTGCACTGAAGAGAGTAAAAAACCTTCCATCAATTAATTATCAATTCATGGAAAAGTAAAAACACACGCACGCATGTGTGTGTGTTTCTGTGTGTATTACAAAACAGAAACATGCATCAACTTCCAAATATCCCTCATTTTTTAAAACATCTAAAAACATCACCCCAGAATTAGACAAAATTAGATTATGGTTCATCCCCTTTCTCAGCCCATCTCCGTTCAGTTGGGGGCCGGATTCTTCATCTCTGACCTGCCTCGACCTTAGCCAAACAATCCCTATATCACAACCGCATTACCTACCTGTGGTGGTGTCGGAATTGGCACCGCCGTCGATCTCCCCTGCGCCTCTTGGAAGCTCAGCAGCGGCGCTGAGAACCCTAGCTGATGCACTTCTTCCCCCTTATTAGTTTTAGGTCCACTAATTCAGTTTTATTATTTATAAAATTGCCCTCAAAATTAAGGAAACATCAAAACTGTCCCAAAATCGCATGTGCGAGTCACGTGCACGCGATTTGGCCGGAGGTTGCAACTTGTCGAATTCGTGTACTTCGAGGTGCAATCGATGAAAAAAAAAAATTAGGTATTAAAGTATCAAAACTCGCATATTTCAGGTTGATTTAAATATTTAATCCTAAAATAAAATAGTAATATTATTAAGTACAAAAGTCATACAGCGGAAACCTTAAATAAATATGATGTCACCAAAAAAGAAACTTTAATAATAATGTGACGCCTTCTCTGAGTTGATAACATACAGTACAAATATTACAATATTTATAATCTAAAAACAAATACTTGTACAACATATGTAAAATACTGTCGAATAAAAGCAACACTTTTTATAGCCACTAATTCTTGTATATAAAGATTTAAAAATATTACAGTATACTTATGGATATTAAATGAGAATTAAATCTGGCTTGTCCTCCATTATTAAAGTACTTGTGCATAATGCATAGATCCAAAACTGAAACAAGATTGCAGAATATCAGAAGTCTAGAGTTAACCAAAGCTTCTCGTCAAGGAGAAGATTGTAGTTGGAACGTCAATTTTGTGTATTCTTGTTGGTTATATAATATTAAAATTAAGAATTAATGAAAAAAAACACTTGGACTAATGGGTGCACTTTTTGACATTCTGTAGCCCCTCATTTTTTTTTTAATTATTTTATTTAATTTGTATGTTGAGGGGTTCACCTTACGGGATATTTATTTTGGAATATCCTCATTCGATGGGGCATGACCAATTTTAACGTATTTTATTTTATAATTGGATGACTCATTCTTCCATATCAACACCATATTACTTATATTACATTTTACAATTTCGAACATACTTTTTATAATTCTCAATACATCTTTTACAATTCTCAATATATATCCCATCTTAAAAGTATGTTAAACAAAAATATTTTTTTACTATTTAAGTGGATATATCATTCGAGGACGTGCCACAGCGAACATGACACATGTCACTATATCTCAGCACAATTATTTCCTCAATAATGGAATACACGGGAATCAGCAGGACCGTTGGTTGGACGGGTTAAATCTGTAGTGAGAATTAATTATGTTCTTTATAAATTAAATAGGCATATAATAAATTATTATTTGCCGGATGTTTTTTCTTTTGAATCATTCTTATTTACCAGTTTCAAACCTCCGTCTATTAAAATCTACAGTCTAAATATAATGGAGTAGCTAAATTTAAAACATTTTTTGGAGGGAATAAAACATTTTTTCTTTCTTAAAAAAAAAACAAGGGTTATACTTAATAAATTTGAGATGCTAGTCCTAGTCCAATATGGTGGCATCGTTCTAAAATTTTATAGGACAAAAAATTAGTGAATAAAGTTCCACCTATTCCTCTAAAATATTATGCTTCGTTGAACTTTAGGTTTGTTGAACTCAATAATACTTCGAACCATAATTACAATTATTTATTCCATCTAAAATGTTAGGCCGATCGAACCAATTTTACAATTCCTGATTTCCGTTTATATGGGCCATTCTCATTGCTCATATATTGGACTAGGAAAACAAAGATTACACTGCTATATAAGGCCCCATGTTGAATAATTAATCTACACATTGAGTTTATGAGTCCAACTTCTCTACCCTAATCATATTAGTACACTTGTATATCTATCATCATTAGATTAGATTTAAAGATGTTTAATCTTCACCGTTGAATGAATTTTAAATTACAAAATATTCTAAAGGACATAATTGTCATATTATATAATGCTTCTTCTAAAAAGTAAAAAACTACTTTTTCGGCAGATCCTCAAATGCACTTATTTATTGCAATTTTCTCTCTTTCTTTTAACATTTTTAACTCACTTGACATTAGTTTTCACAAAAAAATAATTTTACTTAATTTTCTATTATTGTTCCCATAATCTAGGAGAGAGCTTGAATTTGGATTTGAACCAATATTCCATTGTCAGCAGTGGCATATCCAAAATTTTGAGATTGTGGGGCGATTTATAAAAAATGTAGAAAAGGGGTACGATATACTTAAAAATCTACGAAAATATTGTTAGATAATTAAAGTCATAGAATCTAAAATACAAAAAAAAAAAAAAAATAGAAAATATACAATATTAAAATAGAAACTATAATCCCAATTGGGTTCGACGAGTCTTCTCATTATTTGAGAGCGATCTATGACATCATCATCAGGAACTTGTAGAAAAAACATCATTCTCAGTGAAAAAGTGACTAAACAATCATTTAATAATTGATCGCCCATACTATTCCGCTACTTGAAGGGAATTTGATTTTGTTTAGAGTTTATTTTAGGGGATACAATTATAATTTTATGGGAGTATTGAAAGCGATCTATGACTCATCATATCCATCTCCGTGAAAAAGTGAATAACAATTGAACATCCATGCTATTCCGCAATTTAGAAAATTTGATTTTGTTTGGAGTTTATTTTAGGGGATACAATTATAATTTTATGAATTTATAATAACTTTTACAAAATGCATAGTAATTTTTTTTTTTTTAATTGGAAGTTCGACTGTACCCCATCGCCCCACATGTATATGCCTCTGATTGCCAACCTCCATATTTCGATATAAACATGGCTAATTTCATTTTAGATTTTATGTATTTTATTGATATTAGAGACTTTCTTTAATGTTAGGAATCGAACAGTGGTCGTGTTCGAGTTTGGCTCAGAAAAATCTTGAGTCCGTTTCCAATCGAAATAATGACAGCTGCAAATTTGTCACCAATGCGAAATATCCACACTAAGTAGATATACCAACCCAAACCCCGGTAACACCCCACGCACTTCTCTCACACTCAACCCACAAAATCCCACAAAGGGAACAAGGAAGAAGGAGATGAAGAAGGGGTCGTTTATGGTGGCAGAAACCCTTACACACTAAGTGTATCACTCTCCTATATTCTGCTACACATCTCACAAAGAGAAGAGCTCCATTCTTATAGAGAAGAATTGAGCAAAAAACCATGGCTGATAATACGTAAATCAAAGAGTCACAAATGAGGGGGAATGTATCTGGTGGGGAATAAGAAGGGTTGGGGCTGCCATTGGGTTTGGGCTGGGGTAAATGGGCTGCCCGAATTTGGGCCTGTTACCCAACAATCTCCACCTTGGGCCAAATTCACATATGTTGTCGATCGATCACGGAAACGGAGGAATCATCATCGCCAAACTCCTGTACACTAAGTACAGGAGATAACAAGCACAAAGCAAGTTATTTTTTCACCAAGGGAAAAAAACACAGTCAATCGGTACAAAGTCGAATATGACACAAAGTCATGTATAAAGCACAAAGCAAAGAATAGACACAAAATCAAATGCACAAAGCAAACAACAGACATAAAGTCTAGCCTAAGAACAACATAAACAAAAGATCTAATCATTAGGATCCAAGTTCAAAGTTCTCATGCATGAATGAAATTTCTCAACAGATAAGCACTTAGTTCCCATATCAGCAGGATTAAATTGAGATGGAATTTTCTCAAGGCACACAATTCCCTTCTCAACAATGTCACGAATAAAGTAAAATCTAACATCGATATGCTTAGTTCTGTCATGAAATACAGGATTTTTACACAACTGAATCCCAGACTGACTGTCAGAATATACTACTACTTTATCGTCTAGAAAACCAATTTCAGACAATAAATCCTTCAACCAGACAACCTCTTTCAAGGCTTCAGTGATAGCAATATATTCTGATTCAGTAGTCGACAATGCAACAACATGCTGTAACTGAGATTTCCAACTTATGAAAGAGCCACACAAAGTGAACACATAGGAGGTGGTGGACTTCCTATTATCTCTATCATTCGCATAATTGGAATCAACATAGCCAATCAAATTTACACCATTAGCAGATCTAGTAAATTTTAGGCTAACATTAGAAGACCCTTTAAGGTACCTGAGTAACCCTTTCAGAGCATCCCAATGGAGCATACCGGGGTTAAACATATACCTACTCAGACAACTAACAGTGTATGCAATGTCTGGTCTAGTGCTAATCATCAAATACATCACAGAGCCTATTGCATTAGAATACGGCACCTTAGCCATGTCAGCAATTTCAGAATCAGTCTTTGGGGACTGATCCTTACTTAACACACAATGGGCAGCAAGGGGCACAGAAGCAGGCTTAGCATTAGACATAGCAAATTTACTCAAAATCTTCTTCACATAGGAAATCTGATTTAAAAGTAAAGTTCGATTCTTCCTATCTTTTTCTATGTTCATCCCTAGGATTCTTTTAGCATCACCAAGATACTTCATTTCAAAATTCTCACTAAGAGATTTTTGAACATGAAACAATTGATTTCATACAAGGACTCACCAAGAGCATATCATCGACATAAATAAGCAAGAAGATAGGCATGGATGCGTTATCTTTAAAGTACAAGCAATGATCATAAAGGATTTTCTTAAACTTCAAAGACATCATGCATCCATCAAATTTCTCATTCCACTGTCTTGGTGATTGTTTCAAACCATACAAAGATTTACTCAACAAGCATACATGATTAGATTTTTTAGGATCAACAAAACCATCAGGTTATCTCATGTATATATTTTTTTCAAGGTCACCATGCAAGAAAGCAGTTTTAACATCCAACTGTTTCAATTCCCAATCAAAATGAGCAACTAATGCAAGCATAATGCGCACAGTGACAAACTTAACAACAGGAGCAAAGATTTCCGTATAATCTATCCCCTCTTTTTGAGTAAAACCCTTAGCCACAAGTCTAGCTTTAAATCTAACTCTCTCACCCTCATCCTTGATTTTATAAAGCCATTTACAGTCAACAACAGAACAATGTTCCAGTTTAGGCACAAGGGTCCATGTTTGGTTAACATGCAAAGAGTTCATTTCTTCTTTCATAGCATTTAACCATTCTTTAGAGTTTTCAGATTTCAAAGATTCCTTATATGTCTTAGGTTCACAATCATCAACAGATTCAAACACACTAAAAGCATGAGTATCAATATGGAAGTCATCAAATCTAGCAGGTGGCCTAATGTTTCTAGAAGTCTGTCCCTAGCAAGTTGGTAATCAACATTATCAGGCACATCTTCCACATTCTCATTTTCAACAGGTAAGTCAACATTTGATTGATGCACATCAAAAACAGATAAGTCTGATTGCTCCAACTCAGAAGGAGCAGAGTCAGAAGCAGGCAAAACCACAGAGGCAGATAAACATGGGAAGTCAGATTCATTAAACACAACATCTCTACTTATTATCACCTTAAAACCAGGTTCATCTTTTAGCCACAACCTATAACCCTTCACTTCATCAGGGTATCCTAGAAAAACACATTTCCTAGACCTAGGTTCAAGTTTATCACCTTTTTTGTGAGCAAAAGCAGCACAACCAAATGTTCGCAAATTAGAAAAGTCAATTGATTTTCCAGACCAAACAGATTCAGGATACTTACCATCTAACGGCACAGACGGGCATCTATTGATTAGATAGGCAGCAGTACAGACTACTCATCCCAATAACTCTTTTGAAAGTCCAGAGGAAGCCAACATGCTCCTCACCCTTTCTGTTCATCCTTTCAGCCACACCATTTTGCTGAGGTGTGTAGGGAACCGTTTTATGCCTTCGAATACCAGATTTTACACATAACTCATTCAATGAATTATTGCAAAACTCTAGTCCATTATCAGTCCTAAGATTTCTAATCTTTCTTCCTGTTTGATTTTCAATTAAAACTTTCCAATTTTTAAAGTTCTCAAAGACATCAGATTTTTGTTTTAACAGCAAAACCCACACTTTTCTTGAGAAATCATCAACAATCGAAAGAAAATACATCTTTCCGCCATGTGTGGGTACACTGGCAGGTCCCCACACATCAGCATGCAAATAATCAAGTATGCCAGTGCATTTAGACCTATTGGGAGCGGGGGAAACTGGGAAGCTTACTCTATTCTGTTTTCCTTTCACACAAGATTCACAGATGGACATGCAAGAAAGCTTATCGTTTCCAAATGAACCAGCTTTATGCAGAATTTCCAACCCTTTACTACTCATGTGATCAAGTCTACGGTGCCACAGTTCAATTTTGTCCTCCTTGAAAAAATTCATTGAACAAGGCATAGACTTAGCAATGCAAACATACAAGTTGTTTCATTTTTCAGCTTTTAGGACCACTAAAGATCCCCTCATGATTTTCATCATGCCCCTTCCCCATTTTCCTTCTAACCCATCGTCTTCTAATGCAGCACAAGAAATCAGATTATTGCACAATTCAGGCACATATCTAACATTTTTAAGTGTCAGACCAAAACCAGATTCACATGCTAATGAAATGTCCCCAATCCCAAAGATTTTACATTTTTTCTCATTAGCCAAAGATACAAAACCATTACTGACTTCTCTATATGAGCAAAACAAATCTTTAAATGGTGACATGTGGAAAGTACATCCAGAATCTATAAGCCATTCATTTTCACACAAAGTGTCAGAATGCACAGAATTCACATAAGACACATCACATGAGCCGGTTACCATAAAGACATCACCAGTTTTCTCATCTCCAGAAGCTTTATTAGCTTGTTCTTTTTGTTTCTTAGGACATTCTTTAATAAAATGACCAATTTCACCATAGTTATAGCATTTTTTAGGTCTAGGCCTAGATTTAGACCTACTGCGGTTATCTTTCTTCTTCTTATCATGGTTATTCCGGTTATTGTTTGGTTGACTATTCCTGTTTTTAGCCCTCCCTCTCACAAACATAACCTCACCATGATTTTTCTTACTCGGATTGTTTCTTAGATCCATCTCCTTGCTTTTTAAACCGCTTATCACAGTTTCAAGGCTAACCTGATCTCTACCATATTTAATAGCAGATTTTACATCATTATATGTATCAGGTATGGCATTTAAGAGCACAATAGGAGTATAGTCATCAATATTCTTATCTCCTGTTTTCTTAATATCTTGAACCAGTTTTGTAAAAACATCAAGATTTTCTTCTATGTCTTTATTCAAATCAAGTTTGAACCGGAAAATTTTTTCAAGTAAAAACATCTTACTAGGAAATGAAGTCTCAATATGCAATTCTTGCAGTTTTTCCCACAACCCTTTGGCAGTATTCTGATCACCCACCTTTCTTAACACCGAGTAAGAAAGATTAAGGATAATGGATGAGTACGCAAGCTCATCTATTTCAGCCTTTTTCTCGTCAGAATCAGACTCAGAAAATTATAAACTGATACACTTGTACACACGCTGTTGTACAAGAATACCTTTCATTTTCTGTTGCCAAATGCCAAAATCTGAACGTCTGCCAAACGGAGCCAGACTATACCCAGACATAGAACTCATCACAAAAAATCATTCTGATTTTTAGGAGAATATAACAATCAAGGATTTCCCAGTTCTCAACACTGATTTATCAGTGGAGCAGGGGTTCACTTGACAATCTCCAAGGAGAAACAAGCAAGCAAACACACAGGATGCAAGGACAAATCACAAAGATCAGAACAAAAGCGGAAGCAACAAATAGACAATCACACAGATTATCCTAAACTACCAGCACGTACAGCCAAACCTATCCGTTCCCAAACGGCAGCTACAAAAGCACTAAAATCCTATCCGTTCCCAAACGGTAGCTACAAAAGCAATAAAGGATTAAGCCAATTTACCCGAACGGGTCCTCACCGAGAGAACCCTACTTACCAAAACTGGAAGGAATTCGGCCCACGTCGGGCAAAGGCGCGATGGGAGAACAGCCAAGGGGGCTGAGGTTACTGGATTCTGGTCACTAGGCCACGGACCACTGATCTCGGCCGAGAAAAGGATGAGTCTCGGCCAAGAATTATTTACAGCAGGCTGGGTAGCTGCACTCGGCAGACTCGTCTCGACCGAGAAGAAGAAGAGATCTCGGCCGAGATTCTTTAACAGCAGGAACAGCAAGCTGGCACGGCAGGCCCGTCTCGGCCGAGAAGAGGATGAGTCTCGGCCGAGATGTTAAACGCGTCACAAAGACAAAAAAAATGATGGACACTCGTCTCGGCCGAGAAGAGTGTGTGTCTCGGCCGAGATGTTTCTGCGACAGAAATTTAGGGAAGAAGAACAGGCCCTATTTCGCCGGAAATACCTCCAATCCCGCACAGGGATTTATGTACCACAAAGAGACCACGGTTTTAACAACTGTGGCTCTGATACCACTGTTAGGAATCGAACCGTGGTCGAGTTCGAGTTTGGCTCAGAAAAACCTTGAGCCCGTTTTTTATCGAAATAATGACAGCTGCAAATTTGGCACCAACGGGAAATATCCGCACTAAGTAGTTATACCAACCCAAACCCCGGTAACACCCCACGCACTTCTCTCACACTCAACCCACCAAATCCCACAAAGGGAACAAGGAAGAAGGAGACGAAGAAGGGGTCGTTTATGGTGGCAGAAACCCTTACACACTAAGTGTATCACTCTCCTATATTCTGCTACACATCTCACAAAGAGAAGAACTCCATTCTTATAGAGAAGAATGGAACAGAAAACCATGATTGATAATACGTAAATCAAAGAGTCACAAATGAGGGGAATGTATCTGGTGGGGAATAAGAAGGGTTGGAGCTGCCATTGAATTTGGGCTGGGGTAAATGGGTTGCCCGAAATTGGGCCTATAACCCGACATAATAAATTTGGTTCTTAACTCTATTAATGAGATGTATATATAGAAATTAAAAATTAAAACGAACTCACGGGAAGGTACTAAACCATCCACGATTAGTTTTTCTAAAAATCTTTATCCGGTTATTTAAGTTGGTTTCATCTATAGAAAATTAAAATTAATTATTTTTTCATTAAAATTAATTTATACCAAAAAATACATTTAGTTTACTAAATTTTACTTGAAATCATATTTTAATTGTCATTTAAAGGTTACTAATACTTAACTACAAATATAACTTGTATATCTCAAATAATGAGTAGAATATATTTTTGAACACTAGGAAAATTGGACTATAACAACAATCAAGAAATAAATTCAAAATCAAGTTATTTGGATATTGGACTTCATTAAAGTTTGAATAAATAATTCATCAATATGAGTAAAATCAATAAATAGTTTGGCTTACCACTATATTAAATATGCATTAAAATATTGATTTGCTTTTTAATTGAATGTGATCACAACACTTTTAAAATACCATAATTATCCTTTAATAATACCGGTGCCCTAATGATACCATAGAATTACCCTGAGTTTACACATATTCATGTTTAGTTTTAAATCTTTTAACATCTATTAAAACAGTATTTGCAAAAGCTTATTTAATTTTGGGTGTTCATGAAATGCAACTTCTGCTTTAACGGTGATTGATTTCTTTTCTTTTTAAGCAGAATTTATGACAAACATTTGGAATACTTTAACCTGCTTTTGGATTTCTCGCCAACAGTGCTGAATTTATTTGGCCATGTTTATAGCCTCTAAACTGCAGACTTATATCATGAACAAAGAAGTATTTTAAAATGTTCTTAGGTATGGAACATGTATTAGGTATGGAACATGTATTTATATTTTGTGAGGTCTTGTACATAACATGTATAAAGAATACAAAAATACATCATATATTATATTTATATAAATATAAATATGAATATTTATTGTTATTAGACTTTGGCACGTGCGTTGCACGTGCGACACTTACATTATAAGAAAAAGTTAAATTAGAGACAGAAAAATCCGTCTCTAATCACATGGTACCTATCCTAAACTAAAGTAGTGACTGGTTTGAGACAAAATGTTTGGTTTCTTTAATGTTTTTTCTCTAAAATTTAGAGACCGATTAGTTTCCTCTCTAAATTTAGGGACGGAATTTCCATCTCTATTATAAAATTAGAGACCAAATTATCTATAGAATAAAGACCAATCAGTCTCTAATATGCGGTTGTTATTTCTTCACTAACCGGATACTAATGATCTCTTGCCATTTTTCATCACTATTCTATTTTTATTTCGTTTTTATTTAGACCGATATTATCTGTTACTAATTTCCAGCTCTAATATGAACTTTTCTTGTAGTGTTAGTATATTAATTTTAAAAATTATATTTTGGCACTATTTTTTTCTTTTTTTTTTTAGCAATTTCGAATCAACGGAAAGTATTCAGAGAATAAATTATTTTCCAGAGAATTGTATAAGAAATCATAATATCATCATATGCCTACTTCTTTTGCGTATAATTAGGTAAAACTGGAGATATCTCAACAGTACCCTATTTTTACAAAAAAAATCTATAAATTTTGTCCGAAAATAGTGTAGTTAAAATGCTAATTTGAGTAAAAGTCTAAACATAGTATGTAAAATAAGATATACAACATTTTTACTAAATTAACTAATAATAAATAATATACGGAAACTGAGGAAAATTATGACATCACAACTTTGTCCTAGTACCTATAAATGAATTTCTTCAAATTGATTTATATGAAACTATATTAATCTATGTTATTTAAAATTAAAAAGAAAAAAAAGGAAAAAAAAAAAAAAGAAAACCTTATTTGTCTTGGAAGTTGTTTTGAAATGGCTTAATTCTTTCTTTTAACGGAAGCACTTGTTTCTATTTTTTCTCCTTCTTGATCTTCCTTGTTACGGGTATCTTTTTTTTTTTATGATTTGTTCAAAATTGTTTGAGTGTTTGCTCATCACCGCTCCATTTGACTGATGTCCTCTATTTTCTCTTTGTATTTCTTTATTTCTTCTTCTTTTCTGTTGTTGCGGTTTGTTCATGTTGTTTTTTCTTGGATTTTATTATTGTTTTCTTCCCTTCAACTTCTATAGTTTTATCCTCCAAAACTAAAGTTGTAGTTTTGTTCCTCTTTATTTTTCTTTTCTGATCTCTATCACCATATCACCGCTTTCAATCTGAATGCAGTCTTCTACTCTTGTTTTTATGTTACGTCGTTTCTTCTTCTCTTCCATTCTTCTAGTTTCTTCATCCTCTTAACTTTTCTCTATTGTTCGCCTCATTTTCTTCCCTTCCACTGTTGTAGTTTATCTTGAAGTATTATTGTAGTTGTATATTTCTCGTTCTCTTCTTTTTGCTCTGTGGGTTCTATCATTTCGATTGCCTCTGTTATTGTGTTCAATCTTCCTTCGACAACTTTAATTAGTATTTTGATCTTGTGCGGTGAAGAACCACACATTATTTGCATTCAGTAAGATTAATTTTCTGTAGTATTTGGATTCATTTTTTCCCTATATTAGATTTATCTTAGTAAGGTTACATTTTTTAATGCATGAATTTATTAGTGTTGGTTGTTACAAAGTAAGTTATTACCTTTTCTATGGACTCAATGCACTCATGTGCTGAGCATCCAAGATATAATGTTGTTATCTCGTCATGCATGGTTATTGTTCCGTTGTAGATTCATTGATGAATATTTACGTACGTTTATTATGTACTTGTAGAGGTGGCAATTAGGACAACCTAGCTCGGTTCGGAACTAGCCCCTCGGGTCGGGTCTGACCGAGCCAACGCCATACGCCTGACCAGGCCAAATTTTGATTAAACTTAAAATTAGTTAGCCCGACCCAGCCTAGCCCCCTATAGATACTAAGATTATTAGGCCGACTCGCAGCTCGTTAGTCTTTTAGTCAATCGAGTCAAGTTTGTCAGGCCAAGAGATCTATGACCCAGCCTATTATAAAAGTATCACGAAGATTATTATAGATATATTTGTATCTTGGTATTGCTTCCATTGGCTCATCTTAGCACTTGTTGCATCTTGTAGTAGTCTCACTTTTGTTCACCGATCCAGTTCAAATTTTGCAGGAGTCATATCATATTTTTGCCTTATTTTCAATAACTTCAACCATTCCGGTATAATAGTAATAATTTTGTAATATTATCAATAAGCGATTTGATTCGTTTCTTGATTCTCCGTGATTAGCCAAAGATCAAGATTGTTCTCTAAGAAATCTCATTCAATAAGTGATTCAAGATTGGATTCGTTTCTTGATTTGTCCAGAATACTTTTGTGTTGAACCTCTCTGCATGATACTTCGATACATAATTAGGATGTGTATAGTTAGGCTTGGAATACAAATTGGGTTTCGTATTAATCACATTAATATTTAAACACACTCATTCTATTATTAGAATAAAGAAAAATCGCGAACATGTGCAAGTGTAAATAATTTTTTTCAAACGAAAGTCACAAACATATAACTATTCAATCATGAACATACCACTGTTAACTTAATTGATCTCTTAGTTTGCTATACATATGAAGTGAAATTACTTCGTGAGGTAAAAATATTACTGAATCTTGGTATATAATTAAGATATTAGAATGCTATTAGAATTAGAAATAGGATCCCAATAAAATGATTAGAATATATTAAAAAATTACAATATTGTCCCTACAATATTTAAACTTTAAGAGGGTACAATAGGCAAAACATATCTTAAACATTATAAGATTAAATTATTGATCAAATCTAATCCCACTACACATATGAAGCGAAATAAGCGATTCAATTCGTTTCTTAATTCTTTGTGATTAGCCAAAGACCAAGACTGCTCTCAAGAAATATCGTTCAATAAGCGATCGAGATTGGATTCATTTCTTCATTTGTCCAGAATACTTTTGTGTTGAACCTCTTTATACGATACGTCGATAAATTTCAGGATGCGTAGAATTAGGCTTGGAATACAATTAGGATTCGTATTAATCACATTAACATCCGAACAAACTCATTCTATTATTAGAATAAAGACATATGCTAACGTGTGCAAGTGTAAATTTTGTCAAACGAAAGTCACAAACACAGAAGTATTAAATCTTATTGAACTTTCATTTAGTCATTTAAACTTAATTCATTCTCAAATACGTCGATGCTAGTGTATATAATGAGAATACATGATTATAATACAATTATGATTAGATTAGGGTTGAAATATAATAATTAGGATATGTAAGGTAGGAAATTACAATAGTATCCTTAAAATATTTACTTAAATTTGAACTTTCATTTTGCTATTTAAACTTAATTAATTCTCAAGTAAGTCAATGCTTGTGTATATAATTATAATAAGTATTATAATACAATTAGAATTGGAATATAATATTTAGGATATGTATGGTAGGAAATTACAATATTATGCTTAGAATATTTGAATAAAAGAGGGTAAGATAGGCCAATCGTAGGATTGGAATATATTAATTAGGATATGTATGGTAGGAAATTACAACACGATATAGGGTTGGAATATAATAATTAGGATATGTAAGGTAGGAAATTACAATATTATCCTTAAAATATTTACTTAAATTTGAACTTTCATTAATTATGCTATTTAAACTTAATTAATTATCAAGTAAGTCAGTGCTTGTGTATATAGTTATAATACGTAATTATAATACAATTAGAATTGGAATATAATAATTATGATATGTATGGTAGGAAATTACAATATTATGCTTAGAATATTTAAATAAAAGAGGGTAAGATAGGCCAATCGTAGAATTGGAATATATTAATTAGGATATGTATGGTAGGAAATTACAACACTGTCCTTAAAATATTTAAACTTAGAAGGCGTAAAATAGGCCAAACATAAATATGTAAGATAGGCCAATCGTAGGATTGAAATTATTAATTAGGATATGTATGGTGGGAAATTACAACACTGTCCTTAAAATATTTAAACTTAAAAGGGGTAAACTAGGTCACACATAAATTGACTGAAATTTAAGGCACTTTTATATTAGTGTATAGATTATTAATTAGGATATATATGGTAGGAAATTACAACACTGTCCTTAAAATAGTTAAACTTAAAAGGGGTAAACTAGGCCACACATAAATTGACTGAAATTTAAGGCACTTTTATATTAGTGTATAGATTGTACTCCCTTCGTCCCGGCTAACTTTTCACAGTTGACCGGGCACGGAGGTTAAAAAAAAGCAGATTTTACTTTTTCTTTGACTTTTAAAGGTGGAGATTGAGTGTGGAGATTTTGAGGGTGAAGATTGTGAGAGAAATTTCCTTTTTAAGGGTGTGAAAAGTTAAGTGGGACGGATCGAAATGGAAAGTAGAAAAAGTTAGTCGGGACGGAGGGAATACTTTATAACATACTGTATTATATCAAAATTATATACCTTTGTTAACTGTAACATGCATTGGTAGACATGGACTATTATATATAACACTAAAAAATCCAAAGTAAATTAATTATTTAGAATATATATTATTACGTAAAGATGCTCTTATATGTATGTATTTATTTTCTTGAGAAAATATAAGTATGTAAATGTGGAAGAAAGAAATGTGAAGGGTACTTTGTCTATTTCATTGAACATAGATCATTTAAAGTAATTGCAAACACTCAAAATTCTATTTTTACTAATTGTTAGGAATAAATTAGTCATAATTCCAAATTGATTTTTTTCATATTTCAAATATTGTTTTGTAATATATCTTGTGTTGTAATTCTGTTGTATGTATTACGCTATATATTGAATGAAAAATACATGTAATCCTTGATTTGAGGATACACGTTACAATTTACATGGTATCAGAGTATGCCGACTGATGTAAACCCAAAAATTTGTGGTATCGAGGTAACAAAATCCTTTATGCTTGGAGCTGTAACCCAGGAAGACACAAGGCACCGTGCGAGGTGATAGTTTATTTTCTGCATAATAACGAAGATATGGAAAAACACGACATCCAAAAATATGAAAATGCTCATAACTAGGTGAAGTGGAGTAGAGCAGCTCGTAAGGGGTCTTGTGATGCAACACAGACAAGGGCAGTCTGTTAATAATATACAGAGCCGTAGTAAAAGCTTCAACCCAAAAGTCGAGAAGTACTAATGAATGAAAAAACATAGATAAACCCATTTCAGTAAAATGACGATGTTTTTTTCCGCTCGACCATTTTGGGCAGAGGTATAAGGACAAGACATATTATGAATTATACCACATTTGTTAAATAAGTCTTGCAATCTACTATTCGTGAATTCGGTGTCTCCATCAAACTGAAAGCGCTTAACAGTACAAGAAAACTGATTTTCCACTAAGCACTTAAATTTGAGAAAAGCATCATAAAACTCAAATTTCAGTTTAAGCAGGTAAAACCATGAATAACGGGAATAATAATCAATGAAGACAGCATAATAGAGAAAACCATCACAGGATTTGACAAGAGAAGGTCCCCACAGGTCGCAATGAATTAAATCCGAAACATGAGTTGAACATTTAATGTTTTCAGCAAAAGGGAGCCGCTTACTATTGGCCAATTGGCAAGAAGAGCAGACTTTAGGATCCGGTAAAACAGAAGTAACGGATAAAAACTTAATTTGTCAAACAACTTAATAGTATCAAAACTAGCATGACCAAGACGACTATGCCATAAATTAAACGAGCCATTGACTCTATTATTCTTCAAAGCTGAAACAAGACTGGCATGTCCTTTCTCCAATATATATAGGCCATTCTCACGTCTACCCCAAGCAATAGGTATTCCCGTCAATCGATTCTGAATTTCGAACAACTTATTTGTAAAAATAACATTAACCGGAAAATCATTGGTGAGTTTGCTAACAGACAACAGATTCTTCGTGAGGTGAGGTACAACCAATACGTCCAATAAAGATAAGTCCGAAGATAAAGAACAAGAACTAATGTGATATGGAGAGAGAGTTACCATTTCCCACGATAACCTCATCATTGCTGGAGTATGAAGAAACTAAATTAAGAGTGGAAGGAGAAACTGCCATGTGAGATGAAGCACCAATGTCGACGTACCAATCGAACTGTGGAGAAGACGTCAATGAATAGCCGGAACAGAAAGCCTCTGCAAGATTGGCTTGGGAGGGAGCTGACTTGTAACGATATGGACAGACCGAGGCATAATGTGCACTGCAGCAGATTTAGCATTTGGGAGTATAATTCCCATGGCCACGCGATTTCTGTGCAGATTTGTTAGAGGGTTGTCCAAAAAAGTTGGGCCGCTGCTGTCCAAGACCCTTGCTATACGAGCATTTTGACGATTGTGAAGCATGAGAAGGCTGATAAGTGGAAGTCATAAAAGCAGTGGCAGTTGCAGAGGAGTTGTTGGTGAGCGATCTAGTAAAGAGAAATCAGAGAAAGAGGGAAGTGGCATGAGATTAATCTGCGAGGTGGAGAAGCCATGAAAATCAGGGCCGAGGCCCTGGAGAAACTAGTGGGACTTGTCCGTGTTGTCTAACCAGCCGCCCATGGCGGCAAGTTAGTCGCATAGTGATTTGAAGGCGAAGCCGTACTCAGAGAGAGTGCGAGAGCCCTTTTTAATGAATTGTAATTCATCTTTGAGTTGTAATTCCTGAGCCTTTGAAGATTGATTGAACGCAATCGCGAGAGTGGACCAAATCTCTGTCGAGGAAGAACAATCGATAACAACCGACATGGCTTCCTCAATCAAGGTGGAGACGAGAAAGACGTGGATGATTTGGTCCTTTGAATACCAGGCTACATAATCGGGATTCGGCACCTTGACAGAATCTTCGACAATGGTGGACGGTGGCGGCGGCGAAGAACCGTCGATGAATGGCAGAAAGTGCTGAGTGACGAGAAGAGGGTGTATTTGCCCACGCCACATGAGATAATTCTTGGAAGTGAGTTTAATGGTGACCATATGGGTCATGGCATGAAGAGAGAGAGAGAGAGAGAGAGAGAGAGAGAGGAGTTGAAAGCAGAAGTGGTCTTGGCATCCATGAGAAGGGGATGAGCATAAATTTTTAGGGAAGAAGGATTAGGATCGGAGGTTAGGCTGATATCATGTAAATTGTAATGTGTATCCTCAAATCAAGGATTACATGTATTTTTCATTCAATATATAGTGTAATACATCCAAGATCACTCGTCTCATCGCTCGCATTCATAAAGAGTTTGCTATT
Source organism: Ajuga chamaepitys (assembly GCA_958295605.1). Classification (NCBI taxonomy): domain Eukaryota; kingdom Viridiplantae; phylum Streptophyta; class Magnoliopsida; order Lamiales; family Lamiaceae; genus Ajuga; species Ajuga chamaepitys. Next base: position 18,976,280 of record OY282503.1, on the reverse strand, counting down.
AAAGATCTTGGCAAGTTGAGCTATTTTCTTGGGCTCGAAGTGTCATATACCGACTCCAGCCTCTTCTTAGGCCAATCGAAATATGCCCGAGAAATTCTCACTCGGGTTGATTTGCTTGATTCAAAGTTTGTCTCTACACCTCTGCCACAAATAAGTTCCTACGATCCGAGGGTTCTCTCCATTCGATCACTCCATTGTCGGTGCCTTGCAATATCTCACAATAACTTGTCCCGACTTATCCTTCGCCGTGAACACAGTAAGTCAATTTCAGGCGAGTCCCACCATGGATCACTATCAGGCGGTCAAACACATTCTCCATTACGTTAAGGGCATAATTGACTTTGGTCTTACTTACATTCATGGTTCTTCCATATTTTTAGCATACTCTGACATTGGTTGGGCCGTTGTCTAGATACCCGACGCTCTACCTACGGCTATTCTATCTTCTTGGGTTTGAATTTGGTTTCTTGGAGTGCTAAGAAATAACCCACTGTTAACCAATGTAGCTTTAGAGGTTATTTGAGTCTCTAACCAATTGCATGCGCTTCCACAAACTATCCCCACTTTTCTTTGTGACAACAAGAGCGCTCTATTTCTAAGTCAAAACCCAGTTTCTCACAAACGTTTTAAATATATTAACATCGACTACCATTTTGTTCGGGAATTTGTGTCTGCTAAACGTCTGCATACTCAATTCGTTCCATCCAATCTCCAAGTGGCCTCCTAATTAAGGCTCTTCCACGCCTGTTGTTCGAATGCTTCCAATCCAAGCTTCACGTCTATTCGCACCCGCTTCGCTTGAGAAGGGGGGGGGGGGGTGTTAGGAATAAATCAGTCATAATCCCAAACTGATTTTTCATATTTCAAATATTGTAATATATTGTAATATGTCTTGTAGATATGGATTCCTAATTATGTTGTAATTCTGTTTTATTTATTACGCTATTTATTGAATGAAAAATACATGTAATCCTTGATTTGAGGATACACATTACAATTTACACAAACTGATCCTATTTTGTTAGTTGAAAAGTAATTTTTCCATCTAATATCTATTTTTTTTTCCATAATCTCTAAAATTAAAGGCTTCTTTCAAAACAAAAACCATTCGCACACACCCCCTAAAGATATGTTTAAGTAATTAGACGAATACCTCTTGTTTTGCAGCCCAATTAATCTTTCATACTCTAGTCTGGATGGAGATCGCTTGGCAAAACCACTACTCCTATTCAAGTGTTAATTTTGATAGTGGTATCATTTGTTTTCTCTATATTGCGTATTTTACAACAACGGAGAATGGCGTCTCACAGGTGTTTATGGCTGGCCTGAAGAAGAATACAAAGCAAACACTTGGTTGATGATGGAAGAATAATTGTCGAAGTTGAGCTCAGCTCCATGGATGTGCACTGGAGACTTTAACGAAATTCTTGATAACGAGGAGAAAAATGGTGGGTGGTCTCGGGATTTTGCAAAGATGGCAGCTTTTCATCAAATTCTTGAGATTACTCACCTTGAGGATTTGGGATACAATGGTTATACCTATACTTGGACAAATTGCCAAATAGTAGGAGTGTGCAAAAATCGGTTGAAACCGAAAAAATCGATCTAAATTTTAAATTTGGTTCGGTTTTGGTGATTGCATTTCGGTTAGTTCTATGTTCTATATAATTTGGTTTTATCGGTTCGATTTTAAAATGAAAAAAATTATTTAATCGAACCGACCGAAAAAATGTATAAAAGTGAAACCCTAATACCCCCTTATAATTAGCGTCGCTCATTTCGCACTTCACAACATCTGCTTCACACGGTCACAAATCACAATCTACTCTTCAGTACTGCTTTTCACCCTTCCCCCTTCCCCTTTCTCTCTGCCATCTCATCACCAATGATATCTTCTCGCTGCCAACGCCACCAGACTCACACTGAGCTTCCTCCATTGGCGACCCGATCTCACTTTCAGCCCCTTCTCTTTCTCTCATTCTCTCTGCCATCTGACCACCGATGCTACCAGGCCTACTATGCTTTCTCCACCGGCGCTCTATCTCGCTTTTGACTTATGAATACGTAATTTCATATGAATCAACTATTTTTTGCATTCGATGAAATTTTATTGGACTTCTGTTGAATCCGGACACTCTTTATATGTTTCTTTCTAAAGGAATTTTTTATCAGAATTTCGGTTAATTAAACTGAAATCGACTGAAAATTCGATTCGATTAAGGCTCTACTGTTGATAATTTTGGGCGGTTTTGGTTTTCAAATCTGAACTAGTCGTTTTTGTCGATTTTGAAAATTTGGTAGGTCGGGTCGATCAAACCGACCGATGCACACCCCTATCAAAAAGGAGATGCAAATATGTAGTTTGGTGACCCCCGAGTGGTAATCTTTGCATCTGAATGTTGATGTTGAATTTTTTTAGACGAACATCTGATCATTGCCCGATATGGGAAGAAAAGTGCAAAAGAAGAAACAGGCCAGAATTTACATATTAGGAACCATGTGGCTTGAAGATGAAAGTTTCCAAAAGGTTGTTGAAGATGGCTAGATCGGTAATGTTGGGGGATCATCTCCAAATTGGATTGCAGAACTGATGTTGGGCTATGCGCACCAACTCTCATTGTGGGAGTCTAGTTACTTCGGAAATATAAATTAACAAATTACAGAATATGAGACTAAGATTGCTAAAGTCCAAAAACTCCCCCCAGTATTGAGAGCTCAAATTGGTCGATGGGTTGGAGAGGTTTGAATTATTTGCACATTAAATAGGAGAAAATGTGGCATCAAGGGAGTCGTGCAAACTGGATAAAGGATGGGCACAAAAATACAAGTTTTTTTCATCATATTGCTAGTGCCCGTCAAAAGAGAAATCAAATTGATAAGATAAGGGACGAATCAGGGTGTGGGTAGAGGACGAGATTGAAATTGCGGGGTGTTTGAGAGATACTTTAAAGGGATTTTTGAGACGAGAAGAAATAGGACCATGGTTAGAGCTCTCGATGTTGTGGACATGAAGATGCCGGAGGACATGCATGTAACATTAGTCAAACCCTTTTCCAAAGTTGGAATGGTTGAGGACCTATCACAAATGCATCCAAAAAATGCACCAGGACCTGACGGTATGCCTATTATTTTCTTTCACAAATTTTGGTCCATTATAGGTGATGATGTTGTTGAGTCTGCCCTTAGTGTTCTTAATAATAATGCAAGCCCTGCCCCCAATAAATCAAACCTTTATTGTTCTGCTACCGAAAAAGAAAGGACCTGAGCTTGACATGGATTTTAGGCCGAATAGCTTGTGTAACGTGATTTTCAAAATCATCACAATAACTATAGCTAATCGGCTTAAAATAATTCTCCCATACCTCACATCCCAAAACCAATATGCTTTTGTTCCCAATAGGCTGATCACTGATAACGCTCTAGTCGCCTTTGAAAATTTTCACCATCTTAATCTTAATAAGGCTAGGAAAAAAGGTTCATTTTTTTTTTTTAAACTTGATATGAGTAAAGTGTATGATCGTGTGGAATGTGATTTTTTGTGAAATGTTATGATAAAATTGGGATTGAATGGGAGTTTTATTGACCTAATAATGAAATGTGTTTCCACTGTGTCATACTTAGTGCTCACTAACGGCCAGCCAAGAGAGTATTTTTTCCCTTTAAGGGGTCTCAAACAAGGGATCCTTTCTTCCCCTATCTTTTTTGTTTTGTGCAAAGGCATTTTCATCACTAATCTAGAAGGAGCAACAAACGAGACGAATTCATGGGTTGCCAGAGCACCTATGATTTCACATCTCTTTTTCGCCTACCACATGATCATTTTCGGAAGGGCGAACGAAAGGGAGGTAGATGCGGTGATTGATGTTCTTAAACTTATGAGGAAGCTTCTGGCCAAGTTATTATCTTGGATAAATCTGAAATCAGATTTAGTGCTGGAGTAGAGGAGGGTGTTCAGCAGAATTTGGCATAGAGAATGGTGGAAAACAAAGTACAGGTACCTTTGGTTTATCTTGGGATTCCATCAACGGTAGGGAGATTAAGAAAAGCTCATTTTAATTTGGATGTGGGTAGAGTGGTTAAAAAAAATTAAAAATTTGGAAGCGTCGAGTCCTTTCTAATGCTGGGAGGAATTGGTGCTTATTCCATTTGTGGCTCAAGCGAATCCCTCCTATATTATGAGCTGCTTTTTGTTACCGAAAAATACTTGTCGGTAAGTGTCTTCAGTGATTGCATATTTTTGGTGGGGCAAAAAACATGATGAAAGGAAGATTCATTGGTGCTCGTGGGAGCTTTTAAGTATAAATAAATAGGAAGGAGGATTAAGATTGCGGGATTTCCTTAGTTTTAATCTTGCAATGTTGGCAAAGCAGAGTTGGAGATTAATTAACGATGAAAGTTCTCTTCTTTCGAAGGTATTGAAGGCCTGATACTTCCCCCGACGAGGGATTTCCTCAATGCATCAACTGGTCATAATCCTAGTCATACATGGAGAAGCATTCTTGCACGTGGGGAGCTTCTTAGAGAGGGACTTATTTGGAATGTTAGCACAGGAGAGAAAATTAATGTGTGGGACGACCCATGGATTCCGAGGAATCCTAAGTTCCGATTACAATCACAAAAAAAAGTGGATTTGAGAATACTAGAGTTATTGAGTTGATCTCACCTGATTCTGCTACATGGAATGAGGGGCTGCTGATGTGAGGATAATTAAATCAATCCCTATCTCAACTTCCGTGTACTAGCTAAAGCGTTACGTCTGTCTGGTGGAGATCATATTCACTCTGGTACCGTAGTAGGTAAACTTGAAGGAGAAAGAGAAATAGATGGGAGCTAATAGAATGACATGGGGGTTCACAAAAGACGAGCTCTATTCGGTGAAGTCGGGGGTATAAAGTTGCCTTAGAAGTGGTGAAGGAGAGGTATGATACACAAGCAGCATCTTGTTTGGACAACCACATTAGGAGTGGATTTGGGGGCTCGGTGTTCCACCAAAGTGGAAAATTCTATCTTGGAAGGCAACAATAATATCTTACCAGTCAAGAAGGGGCTCTTAAGGCGAGGAATGGTATTAAACCGGAATATAGACGATGTCGATCTAGCTACCAAAACGGAGAGCAAGCCTTGAGAGATTGCAAATAGAGTCGTGTTTTTCGGCAGGCTTCGCAGTTGCGGTTGAGTGCGTTTCTTGTTCAGCTAAATGCATTGATAGGGGACTGGTTTTTAAAAATTATGGAGGTGCGGGATCCTATGTTTCATGAAAATTTCGTCGTACTACTTTGGTCAATATTGTATGCCAGTAACCAATTATTGTTCGAAGAGAAAGATTTATCCCATGTTGCATGCTACAAACTAGTAGCATGTGTTTTGGCAACTATAAGCAAGCAAAGAAAGTGGTGGTGAGGAAACAAGCTCGACATGCCCCGAGATATGGAGCCCCCCAACCAAGATGGTTCATTCAAAATTAACACAAATGCGTCATTTAAGCAAGGCGTAGGTTCTGGTTTTGGAGCTGTTATTTGGAACTCAAATGGAGAAGTGCTATCATCGTCATGGAAGATGTCGACTGGAATTTATCCCGTAGAGGTTGCTGAGGTGATTGCCGCTCTTAAAGGCCTGAGGCTGGCGGCAGATTTGCAACTGGCTTCGGTTATATTGGAGATTGATAGCTCCTCCATATACTCCTATTTGGTGAAGGATCGGGATGACTCGACTTACTTTAGTCAGGTAATGAAGGATGTTGGGTTAATTGCTTTTTCCAGTCTGCTTCTTTTTCTGTTTCTCTTGTGAGACGTTCGGCCAATGTTTTAGCCCATAGCTTAGCATGTATTTCCTTTTCGTTAGGTAGCACAGGATCGGTTTCAGGTGGTGTTCCAAGTTCTATGGAACATTTGGTTGTAGCTAACGTTTGTTTGAGTAATGATTAATTGTTGGTTTGCCCTAAAAAAATAAGTTGTAGAGAGAGATGAGACACTAATGGATAATATTACACGTGATCTAGAAGTTGATCGATCACTTATCTACTTATTTTGGGTATGTCAGCCCACTTGAGCAGATACATGGTCCATTGATCCGGATCTCAATCCAACTAAACCAACATATTATTGTTGTCATCAATACCCTTTTTCTCTGTGATACACAGAGCTATATCTCTTTAAGCTATAATATCGTAAGATGATAATTTTTATTAACGGAAACAAGATTTTGCATATATAATATATATACACACACATGAGGAGATATGTTGCTTATCACATATTTATGACAAAATCTACTTCTATTATAAAAGTTTGAGTTGTTTCTTACAAAATTTGATTCGTCTATTATATCCTTAATGAATTTTAAGTTCTAAGGTTAGTTTAGTAACTATATCTTCAAAGTTTTATTTATTTGGTAAGAGCACTATATAGTTCAAATATCATCTATTAATTTATGGATACGATATCTAATTCATCTAATGTCGTAAATGAACCTAAATATTAATGATAATATTTTATATTTTCCTTTCTTTTTAGTAATATACATAACATTATAATCTTTTCATTTTTATTTTAAGTTTCTTTTTAAATTTCTTATCTCTTTTATAATGGGATTCTTTTATATAATTGTAGAAAAGAAAAAAAAAAACGTGCATTTTCTATGGCAAATTTAGTAATTTTATTTAAAGTGTTATTTATTAAGAGAGTCATTTTATAATTCTAATTCATCTCTCAAGCCTTAACTTATGAAATTGTCTATCGCATTTCATATGATATTTAGTTAACTAATGATGTAAGCTAAACCTAAATATTCATAAAATCTTATTATTATTATTATTATTATTATTATTATTATTATTATTATTTTTTTTTTTTTTTTTTTTTTTCTTCGATTCTTCATATAATATTTTGATCAATTAATGACGTAAGCTGAATCTAAATATTCTTAATATCTTATATTATTATTATTATTATTATTATTATTATTATTATTATTATTATTATTATTATTATTATTATTATTATTATTATTATTACTACTACTACTACTACTATTATTATTATTACTATTATTATTATTATTATTCATTTTTAATAAAATACATTATATTATTCATCTCAATAATTTTTGTAAAGCTATTAAATTTTGGTGTTTTTATGGTGAAAAAGTACAAATAAGTTTTATGATTAGGAACAAAAAGAAAAAATAAAATCATATGTATATAAATTAGAACAATGAATAATAGTGTAAGCTCTTATTTACTTTATCATCTTTCTTTTTAAGAGATAATTATATATTTTAGTTTACTTTTTAAATTTAGGTACATAGGTATAATATCTTTATATTGATTCCACTAACCACGATAAAAATATATTTGACAAGACAACTATAGTGTATCATATTCCTTTTATTTCTCATTATTTTTAAGTTTCTTTTAAAAGTACTTATCTCTTTTATAATGAGATTCTCTTATAAAATTGTAGAAAAAGTACAAAATACGATTAGGTGAAAATTTTAGAGCTGAATTAGTAACTTTATTTTAATTTTTTCTTTATTTGATAAGAGTCATTGTATACTTCGAATTCATCTTTCAACTTATGAAATTTTCTATTATATTTCATATGATATTTAGCTAAGCTAATACCATAAGTTGAACATAAATATTCATAATATCTTATATTCTTATTCCTTTTTAGGAAAAATACTTATATTCTTTCTTTGTTCGATTCTTTATATATTTGTTATAGTTCTTCTAATGAATCCTTTTACAATTATAGAGAAAGGAGAATGATCAATTAGAAAAAAATCTAATAGAATATATATGTGTGTATGTGTTTGCAAAAGCTCTTACAATAGGTAAAAATACTTTAGTTTATGATTCTCAAAATATTAATAATTGAAAATTACACAAAAGATATTTATGTATTTATAAAAAAATATAGAAAATTAAACATCTTATAATTTAATAGGAGTTAGTAACTCCAACGTTTGACTTCTTTGTTATGATAATGACCAAGATTCTTAATTTCGAATAGTGGTACAATAAAGTTATTTAGGTATGAATGTTTCCAAAACTATTGAGTTCTGGTGTTTTCATGGTGAAAAAAATACTAAAAGATTTTAGGATTAGCAACAAAAAGATAAAAAATCATATACATAAAAATTAGAATAACGAATAGTAGTGAAAGCTCTTATTGATTTTATTTATCATCTTTTATTTTTTGGAGATAGTTTTTTTTTTTTTAGTTTTTCTATTTAGGTACGAAGTTATAACATCTATACAATCATTCAAATAACTACAACAAAAAACATGTTGACAAGACAACTATAGTGTATCATATGATATTTAATTTACCACAATATATGAATGACTCAAGATTAGTGTTAATTATTTGATAAAATTATGTAAATTGTAATAGTTTAATAGTTTTATGTTTGACTTTAATAGTCGAATAATAGATACAAGAACCTTATTTTGTCGAATAATAGATAAAAGAACCTTATTTTGGATAGAAGTACAAGAAAGTTATTTAGCTACTGAATATTTGAAATACTGTTAAGTGTTGGTGTTAAAAGTCCTTATTAGTTTTTTTATTTCCATTTTTCATTCTCGAGAGACAAAAATAATTTTCGAGTCTATGTATAATGAGAAGTAAACACTAACTAGATTCAAACTTTATCTATATATATATATATAAAAACAAAATGGAGGGCATTCATGTAATTTTGGCTTTCCCTCCAAAACTTTTAGACAAAAGTTGGTAACTTTTTCTTATTTTGTAAGTTCATAACTTTCTTTTACTTTTTTAAAATACAAATAATATTTTCATTTTCAATCCGATTTTTATGCATAACATACCAAATTATTTATTTTTTCACGACCTTTGATTTGACATCCATATCACATATATTATAATGAGATATTTGATTTGAATAAACAAATTGTTTGTTGGTTAATTATTTGTGCTAGAATTAATGTTTATTGTGAATTAAACTATAATATTTTGGTTTTAGTTGCAACTAAAATTAGTAAAATCATTTCTTTATAAAACAAATTGAGTATTTTTTTTTTTTAAAATACAACTAATCAATTTATTTTATTTGACATGAATCTTTCAATATTTTTTTTATTTAAGTCAAGGAGAAAACCCATTGTTTAAATAATAAAAGTCCTACTTTATCAAATCAAAGACAAAAACAACAATATCTATTTTATAATCAACTTATTAAATCATCAAATTTGCTAAAATATCTTCTTATCACGACTTTGAACATATATATAATTATGTATTAAAATAGTTATTGAAATTATTTTTAATTACCTATTTATATTTTTAATAACGAGTATTTTGTTAAAATCACTCTTTTAAGGAAATTTACTCTTTGTAGCCTAAATTATGACTTTTATTACATTTTGTATATTTTTAATTTTTTACTTTTACTAAAATTTCAGTTATATGTTTTTACACTTTCAAAACTAAATAATACTTGGTCGCACAAATTAACATCAAATGCATTTTTTACTCTTAACAATCTAAATAAATTTGTTCGCATTAATCAATTTTTATCTTCAAATAAATAAACTATCTATAAGAAGACTATAACATTTATATAAATAATTTACAATACCAAATAAAATACGGAAATATTCAAATATTTTGAAGAAATCAAAGACTTTAATTTGTTGTTCGAATCATTAAATAAATTTGAATTTTATTTTGTTAGAATAAGATTTTATTAAATAAAAATTAAGTATGTTTGAAATCACCAAATGAAATGTTAAAAGTCGCAAATGAAAATTCAACGTTATAAAGAAAAAATTAAATATTTATAGTTAGAACTTGAAAGTTTATTGAGATAAAGTAAACGTTAAATATAAAATAAAAGCATGGACATAATGAGAAAAGTATTAAACTTTACATTACATATGATCCAAATAAAATAACATTGTTCCTTTTATTATATATTTTATGGTTATTTTTAATTATTTATAGTTAGAATTTAAATATTATTTATAAATTAAAAAAAAATTATATATATATATATATATATATATATATATATATATATATAAGCACAGTAGGTGACACTTTCCAACCCAAAATTTTTTATTGTGATTTGTAAGTTGTCACATTTGATACGAATAAAAATTTATTTACTTTCTAAAGTTGCAAATATCTTCTTTTTATTTCTAATCTATTTATTATGTATACTATATCAAATTAATCATCTTTTGACGATGTTTGATTTGACACCCATATGATATATATAATAATAAGATATTCTATTTAAAATATTATATTTTTTGTTTGTTGATTATTTACGTAAGATTTCAGTGTTTAATGTGGGTTGTACAAAAAATATAGTATTGGTTTAGAATACAATTAAAATTCATTCAAATAATTCTTTTAGAAATTATTTTACTTGATTATTTCATTAAAGCCACAACTAATCAGTTTATTTTATCTGACATGAATTGTTTCAAGTTAATATTTGATTTATAATCAGCTTATTAAATTATTGAATTTGCTAATGCTTTATTGATATAATAATTATTTATGTTGATAAATCACAAAACTATGATTTTCGCTCATATATATAACTTTATATATTATAATTAATCTTAGAATTTTTTTTTTATTATTTTAGATATATTAATGTCATTTTTTTATAAATAATTACAATTTGAAACCTATACTATGATATTATACAATTTGCAACTATACTTCTTTTAAATAAGCAAAATTAACCAACTAGAACTATATGTTTTTTAGATTTTGCAACCTAAAAAATACTGAGTCACATTAACCAATCTTAATTATGTCTTCTTTTCTTTTCTTTATTCACATTTTGTAACCTAAGCAATTATTATTATTATTTTTTTTTTTTTTTTACTTTAACCAATGTATATCTTTAAATGAATCTACTATTGACAATATAAATTTATAATTTAATTGAAACTTTTGGACATATATATGAAAGTATTAAGAAATATTGAAGCACTCATATATTTTATTTTGTTGTTCCAACTATTGAATTATTTTGTTATTCAAACTATTGAATAACGTTTGAATTTTATTTTGTTAATTTGTTATTCTTTGTATATCGAAAATACCAAGTAAAGTACTAAAACTTACAAATAAGATTTTTTTTAAAAGGAGATAGTTATAGTTAGAATTTAAACCTTTATCTAGATAACTTTAAATATTTAAAGTAAAACAGAAAGAATTAAAGAAAAATAAATTTCTTATAATATTTTATTTAATAATATGAGTTGATAGTTAAATATTTATGTTTGTTTTAACATTCATAATTAATTAAGATATTATGCACATAGGTGAAGAATGATGCAGACACACTAAATGTGTGATTGAATTTCAAAGATAAGAAATGATCATTTTTGAAAAAGATATATATATATATATATATATATATATATATATATATATAATATTTTATATTGAATATTTATCTTAATGTTAATATATATATATATAAAGTAAGTTATATTAAATTCATATATGACGTCCAAGAAACTTATATTTACATTACCTATAATTTAATTTATGTCTTTTCCTATATTTTAAAAAATATATATTTTATTATGATAAAACGATCACATATTTAAATATTAGATTATATAATATTTAGTTTTATTAAAATCATTACTTCTTAACTAAACTTCCGTGCATCGCACGGGAATATTACTAGTATACATAAAAGAATTTTTTTTGTAACGCTAAATATTCAACATTAGATCAATGTATGTCGTTCTTATGTATCATTTAACATCAATTATTATAACATGTTTCATTAAGACTAAGATTATTTAACTTTAGGAAAATTAAAATACCCTGTTATTGTTACATAATTATAAAACTAACCAATAACTTTACCACTTCGTAAAAATATCATGTAACCTACATGTTGTTTAGAAAAATGCCCCGTGATAAGATGTACTCCCTCCGTCCCGGCTTAAGTTTCCTACTTTGACCGGGCACGGAAGTTAAGAAAAAAAAGATTTTGTGGAATCTTTGACTTTTTTAAAGGTGGAGATTGATGGTGGAGATTTTGAGGGTGGAGATTGTGGGAGAAATTTACCATTTATGAGTTGGAAAGTTAAGTTGGGACAAACCGAAAAAGAAAGTAGGAAAGTTAGAGCGGGACGGAGGTAGTAGTAGATTGCACAACCGATCACTTATGAGTTGTCCCTCATTTATTGATGTGACATTAGTTTTTCTTTATTCTCTGCTGATTCACTTATTTGAATGGTTAACAAATAAAAAAATAAATTATAGCCACTTACACCCATCCCCTTGAGGCATTTGTGAGAGTCGGAACTTTTACGTTTCTCTTTTTGTTTCTTTTTAGTTTCTAACTGATTTAGAATTGTATTTGTTTAATGAATCAATTTTGTATTGCATTAAATAATCTATGAAGTGTATCAATATTATAATAATAAATGATTTTATTGGGTTTTATTAAAGCGATCGACTAATACAATCATACAAAGTACAATTATTTTACATTCAAATTTATTTTTAAATTAAATAATAGCAAGAAGTTGTAACCACGTGCAATGCACATGCTTGTCTCTAGTACACTTAAAAACATAACCTTAAGAGGGATATTTGTTTTAGGATATTCCCATTCGAATGTGGCATGGGCCATCCCAAACGTATTTCACTTTACACCGGATGACTCATCCCTCCACATCCGCACCCTATTGCCAACATCACCTTTTACAATTTCCAACACACATTTTACAATTTCAACACACATTTTACAATTTCCAATACACCTTTTACAAATTTCAATACACATTTTACCTTACTATACCTTAATCTAAAATACATTTTTGGATGTTCCGTCCGTGGATGTGCTTCATCGGACGTGACATATGCCACTACATCCCAAACCAAGTATTCATAAGGGTGACTGCGCCCCTAAAACCCCGTGACTGATAGACGGTCTCAACTTCTAACAATAGATACACATTTTTTGGAACAAGAATTTGCATTACAATTTACAAAAGAATGTTATGTCACTGGATACAACTACCTGTTCCTGTCTTGTATATCTGTTCAAAAACCAAACAACATTATACAAGAGAGGCAAAATCAGAATCTAGTGAATGTCTGAAATATTGCCCCAATTCATTGGCAACAAAATAGTCGAAAACCGAGCCATTTCCACTATACTAAGGTCCCATATTTTGTATTTGGGACAACACTTGCAAGTGAATCAAAGAAGTGAGTGCACGGTCAGACTCAATCAGAAGGAGAGGACAATAAGTTCTATGCATCTTCTGTTTTGAATCCACGAAAAATTGCAAGTCGTACCTGAAGGCTTGAACTACGATTTGGCGCTTTCGCTGCCATTAAAGATACCATAAATGTCACTACAAATGGCCACAGTGCTTGAAGAGACGGCCAAAAGTATCATAATCCATGAGACTGCTCTGTCAGATTTCGTTGCAATTCCACGAGTATCCCTGCAAGATAAAGCACGTGGGAAAGATGACTATATTTGCAGACTTAGCATATAAATCTATAATTGAGACCACGGAGACTTGCAAACTACAAAAAACTCGACTCGAGTTGATATCGAGCCAAATTACTCAAGTCGGCAGTTGCACGAGCCATATCAAGCCTAGGGTACATTACTCTTGATTAATTTAATTATTCACACATATCTATGTATATAAGTAAAAGAGTCAGTCATATCAAGGCTTATCGAGCCTTTTTGATCTGAGTGTCAACGAGTTTCAAAATATCTATAAACTAAATCAAGTCAAGCCCAACTTAGTACACCCTACAGACAATATATAAGCGACAGACATGAAACTTAACAGCAAACTATACAATGTCAACCATTTTGGAGATTTCGAATGTAAATGTGTGCATTTAAGCTAAACTCACCTAAGGGCAATTGCAGCCGGGAAAATGAAGCCAACTGCAACCGTTGCTGTGGCTCCGGTGAACTGAAAAGCATCCCATATGCTAGGCACAAAATTGGCCCCCAGGAAGATGAAACCCATCAGAGCTGTTGTTACTAAGATAAATCTCCGCTCATCATAGACTATAGGGATCGCGAACGGGAAAAGGATGCCGTCAACGTTTAGGCGAAGAGAGTAGAAGACGATTGGGAATACAAGCATCAAATGGATGGCATAGCTTACTCTCACAACATCATTAAGCAACGAGCTAAAGGGGATGCCAAGATCTCCATCAAAATTGGCGAGAACATCATCCATTGTTTGATTTCCAAAGAGGAGAAACCCGAAGAAGCTAGTTGCCACGTAGACTGAAGTACACAGCGTTATTGATGTTCGGACTATGGATTTCATTTGGGAAGGGTCATCCAGCTCATTCTCTATTGGGTGAACTATGAAACAAGTGATGAGGAAAAGGAGAATCGAGTAAGAGTTTGGTAAGTATGATATAGTTAAGACACGACAAAACGGAGAGCCACTTTCACAATGTCTTTATTTGGATCATAGAGGATCTATTCACCCCAACCCCACAAAAATAAAAAACTTTGATTTTTTACTTTATTTTTTGAAACATTAATTAAACTAAAAAACAATAGTGTGACCCCATATTTCAGTTTTCTTTAATACATTATATATTGTATACTGATTGTATTCTTTTGTACATTCAATTGTGCCCCCGTTATAGAAAATTTCTAGATCCGTCCCTGATTTGGATGATCAAACCTAAGTTGAAGAAATGCATAGTTCTAGACGATCTACATGGTAAATATATCAGTAAGAATATGATGGAAAATTACACCATGTCCATAATGCGGCATGTCATGCAAAGGTTGCAGTATTATCTTACAAACTTTTTCCCCGGATAAAGTGATTGCTATAAAGTATCACCATTACGGGAACATCAATATTAAGTACTCCCTCCGTCCCGGCTTATCTTGCATGGGGGGTCAGCACGGGTCTTAAGAAAAGTTATTTTTTTATTTTTATTTTTCCTTTTCAAAGGTGGATTGAGGGTGGAGATTATGTTATAACTTTCCTTTTTAGGTTGTGCAAATTAATCGAAATTTAAAGGGGGATGATCTCAGACCAAGAACTAAAACCATGCATCTATTACTGGCAAAAATTTGGAACAACTATTATTAGATAATATAGATAATCGTACAAAAAGAGGTGAACCCAATAGATAAAGAACATAAATTCAGTTATGACCATGTGTAGGCATTCTTCGTTCAAAATCACATTTAATGCTTGGTAACCAAAGAGATATGCTATGTGAGTTTAGACAAACTTACTATTATGGTGACAAATATAGGCAGTGACTAGTATAGGAACTGTTGTGAAAAGCTTCCAGAAGGATTCTTGATCATCAAGATTAGGAAGCAATTGAGGCATTCCGATGCTTCCATTTATCATCTTGACAATAGCAATTCCTGCTATGATCACCACAAACACAACAGCCAGTACAACGGACAGCGCTGAAGTATACCGCAACGAATCTGGCACCTCAAACAGTAAAAAAAATCATTTCTGGTGTTATTCTCTGGCTTTATACCGGGAAAAATGAAAGAAAAATAATTCCATCTTATATAATAAAACATTTAAGGGAGACATCAGTCTATAGCACTGGAAAATAACTAGATAGAAGCTGTGCACTTGATTCCAGATGTAAGTGAAATAGACTAAAATCCATCTTCACATAAAACTTAACTAGTGCCAGTTGAGACAGATCAATTGATTGAAATGGCTTCATAATAGAAGGAAAAGAAATTTTAGGTTATGTTAGCATAGTTCCTGTGTCGAATAGGAGTTAAAGTTGGCTGTGTAAGTGGACAGAGTTTCAGCAAAAGCTTAAAAAAAAGAAAATTGCTTGTGTTGATTGTTATAGGTCAGTTACTATTGGGAATATATTTGAAAATATTTGTTGTACTATTTTCTTGTATCACTTTGTCCCACATTGAGTACGCTCAAACTATGTACTCTGTTGTAACTTGTATACGTACTTGAGACACTTTATGGATTAAATCATCTTTCACATAATCTCTTTAGTTACTAGCAGTATAAAGAGAGGTTACTTTAATTTGTTTGATAGGAGAGCTTGTGTGAGTTGAAATCACTCTGCAAGGGTCTACAATTCTATGAGGTTTAATTATGTCCCCGGCCCAAATATACACAAATCACGTGAATATTGTAAAATCACTTCGCAAGGGTCTAAAATAGCTCTAGAAATTCTGAATATTACACCATTATAGTTTGAAATTAAAAGTTCGTGTATGGAAATTATATCCACCACGCCAGAAAACCATAATCTTTG
Source organism: Ajuga chamaepitys (assembly GCA_958295605.1). Taxonomy (NCBI): domain Eukaryota; kingdom Viridiplantae; phylum Streptophyta; class Magnoliopsida; order Lamiales; family Lamiaceae; genus Ajuga; species Ajuga chamaepitys. The sequence goes on along the minus strand of OY282503.1, from coordinate 18,959,997 downwards.
GAGCAGACTCCTGTCTAAAATAATTTCAGATCAACAGCAATGCAGTTTTATGATAGTATCGGACACTTCTGGAAGAAAATCTCTGTCTCCACTATCAAGAAAACTCCAGTCTTAACAAATTGACACGAAAAATCATATATTTATGAGGCATAATCTAATTAGTCTTACCAACACGCTTGAATGAAATCAAGGGTGCAAAAACAAAGATGGTTGTGAGAAGCAAAATGGAAGAACGTGTAGTCCACCAGTGAAGCCCAAACCATTCTTCCACCACACCAGTGTGGTGCACCCCCTGGGACCATGTTTCTGATAGCACATCACCTGCAAAAATTGAATAGAAAAAAGTTTGATTTAGTATTATGATGAAAAAATGCATAAATAAGTGGCATCAGTATCATTCATAAAAGTGACCAAATAATTGGATTATAGTGAAGCCAGAGCAGTGCACATTATCCACATCCTCTAATTATGATCTCTGACTAAAATATTAGACATTCTAAATTTAGTAATCGAAGAAGATGCCTTATGTGAGCTGTTACATGTGGCCTTTGCTTCACGACCAAAACCAGAAAGAGGAAAAAAAAAATTAAGTAAACTTTTTTCTCCATCCCCAAATTAGGAGAATATGAACTCATCTTCAGCCACCACAAAATAGTTTTCAATCCAAGAAAATGGGACAGTAATTCCAAACGAAAGCCATATATCAGTAGCCTGAAAATGTGCAGCAATTGAAGTTTGTTTGACTCGAGGTACAAAACAGCAATTCTATAATTAATGAAATTTACCAATGACCTAGATGAATAAAAGAAGAACTTGTATGGCTAAAGAATGATTAAAGTAAGCAATCATTAAAAGAGGATAATTAACAAACTTTACCAATAATAATCATGTAAACTACAAGCATTCCGACGTTGTTTATGACGATACCGAGCTGCAGAAGATTCCGGCCGACATTGGAGAATGCATCCCCGGCCAAACCGGAGTACGAACTGGTCTTGGCGGCCTTAGAGAAGCGGAGGATAATCTCTATCGATTTCTCCGTCAGCATCCCGGCCAACACGATCGTGATCAGCCCCGGAATAGCGCCTAGCTGTTTGAGCGTCGCCGGGAGGGCCATAATTCCAGCACCAACAATGGTGGTCGAGAGGTTGAACACCGCGCCGGTGAACGACGCGCCGCCGAACTCTCCGGCGGCGTGGTCCTTGGGGAGAAGTGGGGCTGCCCTCGGGCTGCGCCGCTGTTTACGATCCAAGAACGGCATTTGGGGAATTCCTAGCTAGATAGAAAGAGATGAATCGGATTTGCAGAGAGAAGAACTTTTTTTGCCGTTCACCGGTCATATATGGATTTATTAGGCTGCGACGCATGGGATTTTACGCGGGAATTAACCCATTTTGCGATGTTTCAACCAATGAGATAGTGACATATGTATCGTGTGGGTCCAGGATAAAATCGCGTGTCGTCTGTAGAAAAAAGTGTTTTCTTTTTCTTTGATGATAATAAAAGAAAAAAGCTAATTCCATGTTTCAGCGAGGAAAATTTCGCTCCAATATATATACTTTTCAATTTTTCTAATCTAAATAGTGCAGACTTGTTTTCCCAAAAAAAAAAAAAACAAACAAACAATAATGTATATGCTTCCAGAAAACATATATTACGTCAAAAAGAAAAGAAAAGAAAAAGCACAAGTGCTTTAAAAAAAATAGTGAATAAGGGTGATAATTGAACTTGTACTTTTCTTAAAACATTTACTTTCATCCAGTGCTACTATTGTATCAGATACTCTTTTTATTAGGGTTAATTTCAAAAAATAATCTGTACTTTGCGGGTTTTTACACTTTGCAATTTAAAGAATTTATTTTTTTCGATTGGAACCTATATTATGTTTTTTTCTTCACTTTGTAACCTCCGACTATATTTTCCGGCATGTATAGGCCATGTGCCCAGCACATGCCAAAGAGTTCAACAAGGTGTTGACATGTGGTCACCTATAAAAAAAATAACATATAAATATATATTTCTAAAAATTCGAAATATAAAAAATTCAAAAAATAGCATGACATATATTTTTAGAAATTCAGAAAAATTATTTGAAATTAAAAAGTTATTTCAGAAAAATAATTTAAAAATTTCTAAAAATGTATTTAAAATTTTAAATATTCAAAAAATTTAAAGAGTAAAGTTCTGAAAATTATTGTAAAAATTCTAATATAAATATATATTTCTAAAAATTCAAAAAATTAAAAATTCTAAAAATAAAAAATCCAAAAAATAACATGACATATATTTTTAAAAATTCAGAAAAATTATTTGAAATTCAAAAAGTTATTTCAGACCTAAACCCTAAAATTAAAATTATTTTAAAAAAAATTATTTCAGAAAAATAATTTAAAAAAATTATTTCTGAAATATTTTTTTTTAATTTCAAATAATATTTCTGAATTTAAAAATTATATGTCATGCTATTTTTTGGACTTTTAATTTTTTGAATTTTTAGAAATATATATTTATATTAGAATTTTTATATAAAATTTTAGAATTTTACTCTTTAAATTTTTTGAATATTAAGAATTCTTAACATAGTTTTTAAAATTTTAAATACATTTTTAGAATTTAAATTATTTTTCTGAAATAACTTTTTTAATTTCAAATATTTTTTCTGAATTTTTAAAAATATATGTCATGTTATTTCTTGGATTTTTAATTTTTTGAATTTTTAGAAATATATATTTATATTAGAATTTTTAGAATAATTTTCAGAATTTTACTTTTTAAATTTTCTGAATATTTAGAATTTTTAACATAATTTTTAAAATTTTAATTACATTTTTAGAATATTTAAATTATTTTTCTGAAATATTTTTTTTTAATTTAAAATAAATTTTCTGAATTTTAAAAAATATATGTCATGCTATGTTTTGAATTTTTCATTTTTTGAATTTTTAGAAATATATATTTATATGTTTTTTTTTTTTTTTTTTTTTTTTAATTTTTATTGGTGGCCACATGTCAGCACCTTGTTGGTCTCTTCGGCATGTGCTGGGTACATGGCCTATACATGCCGAAAAATATAGTTGGAAGTTGCAAAGTGAAGAAAAAACGCATAATACAGGTCCCAATCGAAAAAAATAAATTCTTTAAGTTGCAAAGAGTAAAAACACGCAAAGTACAGGTTGCTTTTGAAAATTAACCCTTTTTATTAATACCTGGCATCCTGAAAAAAAATACTTTGTTTTCCGCAAGATCCTTCTATTTTATTTTCCATTTCCTTTCTTATAAAATTTAAAACTTCTGAAAATTAATTAATTGCTACTCTAATGAAATTTGGAGGAAAATATATATATAAGGAATATTAGTGAAATAGGTTTTCCAATATATAGTAACGTGCACCCACCGACACCGTATAGCCACAACTACCATTTAATATGCTGATTTTTCTACTTCTATTTCTATTTCTATTTTTTCAGCCAAAATAGAGATATTGCTGCTTTCATTCCATACTGCACTTGGGTGTTATGGTTGGAATAAGATAGGTTTATATTTTCTTGTCTCAGATAATTAGTGTCATGTTTTATTAGTTGAATAAATTACATATCAAATAAATCAACTCAACAAATAAAATTTGTGATATATCAAAGACTGTAACTACGCCAAATTGACTAGGATAAGTTTCGTTTGAGATGTTGATTGAGGAAAAATTTCTATATGAGTTATTTATTTTTTATTAAAGTAATGAAGGGAGACTACTTTGTAAGTCTAATGAGTAGTGCGTCACTCCTCTTATTATCAATTAATTTTAGGTAGGAGTTGCTATGGAGCAGATTAGGCGGGTATGACATCCCCGTCGTCCCCACCCCGTAAATGACCGGGGCATAATCGAGGAGGGGAAGAGGTCAATCGAGGGTCAAACGAGGTCAGGCGGGATCAGGTATTTTCGTCGAATTAATTTTCACTAAAATAATATTATAATTTATAATTTTTATAATTTAACTAATTATTATTTAGATTTATATGAAGTTTTATGTGTTATATTTAACAATACACTAAAAAAATTATATATTATTAATGAATTAGATATATTTTTCAAATAATAATAACTTTTTATATACATATTTAATATAAATATAACAAATATATATAGATTATTTAGAGAATTGAGGCGGAGAGGAGAAACTCAAATCCGTTCCCATCAGTTGTCATGGTCTGGGCAGAGAATCCCGTCGGGTTGGGGGCGGGGTCGGTTTGGAAACATTTTTCAAGTTTCACAGGTTTGTCGGGTTCAATTTTATGGCATTCAATTATAAAGTTTGAATTTTCATAAAAATATCTTTGTTATTATTCCGCCTATTCGGATCCATTTGGCTATTGTTTGTGCCTTAATAGGTGCTTTAGGTTTATAATTTTTCGCAGTTCAAACAGAAAAATGTCATTTGTAGAGAAATTTTGCTTATCAAGAAATGTTGAGAGAAGAAGCAATTTCTGATTAACTTCATTTAAACTAATAATCCATCTCGCTTTAGCTCAAATTTACGTTGATGAGCAACCAAATTACAAGTTACAACACATCAAACACATGATCCACCCAACAAATAAAATCATTTAGGGTTCATTGAATTGAAGGATTTGAGGAGTGGATTTGGAAATTCATCATCAAATCATCTCTATGTGTTTGGATAAAATACTAAATGAGTGGATTTATAAATTCAGATTTTTAAAGACAACCCAATTATAATCCAAGATTTGAGATTGACCATTTTACACTATATTTTAGTGGAATTCAAATCACTTGATAAAGCTAGTTATTTACAAATTTCTTCCCACTCGCCCCTCTCTCTCCTCTCCCCCCCTCCCCTCTCTTCCGTCTCTCTCTCTCTTTTATGTTCTCTCCCTCCTCCTCCGCTCTCTTTCCCCATCAACTCTTTCTCTCTATTCTTCTGTTCTCCGCATCGCTATCTCTATCTCTCTTTCTTTAATGAATTGTTCCAAGTAATTTTTTTCCTTTTTATTCTTTAATTCTTTTTTTCTTTTATCTCCAATGAAATACTCACAATAATTTTTTGGGATACAAAATATATATGTTTGTGTATGTATATATAATTGGAAAAAAAATTATTCAATTAATTTAAATGTAGATAAATATAAGTATTTTTTAATAAAAATATAAAATAGTGAGTTTAAACTTTAAAGAAAAAAACTGAATTTTACAAATGTTGTACTACCTCCGTCCCGGCTATTCTTGCGCTGGGAGAGTTGGCACAAGTATTAAGAAAAGTTGCTTTTTGAAATTTTGTTGACTTTTCAAAGGTGAATTAAGGGTGGAGATGGAGGGTGGAGATTTTGAGGGTGTAGATTGTATTATAACTTTCCTTTTTAAGGGGTGTGCAAGTTTAGCTGGGACGGACAAAAATGGAAAGTGTGCAAGTTTAGCTGGGACGGAGGGAGTATTAATTTTTAGCCAAACAATAGATTTGAAAAATTTTGGATTTAAAAATTCTTTCACAAATCCACCATAATTGCAAACAAGGAATTTCAAGTTAATAGATTTCAAATCTAAGAATTTTGAAATCTATTCATTTTAAATTCCTTGAAAAATCAAATACCTCCATCCAAATGGAGCCTTAGGGTTGATTTAGATGGAGGGATTTGAGGGATGGATTTGGAAATCCATTATCAAATTCATCCAACTTGTTATGTTAAAAAAAAAAAAAAGAAAAAAAAATCAAATCAAGTCCCTCCTAAATTTCCCGTTCATTTTGGATGATTTTAAATCTATCCAACAACCTAGTCATTTATAAATTCATCCTACCTCTCATGTATATATAGCTAGCCACATTATCACCCACATTTCACACACTACACGCAACACATCACACACACACACACTTCACACACATACTACACACACTTCACACGCACTTTACACACACTATATGCAATTTAATTTTCATCATCCTTTCAAAAATATTAAGAAAGAACTGAAACAGGAAAATTTTAAACAATTTAAATCCACTCATTTGAATTTAAACATCCAAATAAGGTATTTGAAATAGATTTGAAATGAGTAGATTTCCAAATACAAATACTACAACATAAATAGTTTTATGTAACACTTCGTTTGTAACACTTTTAAAATTTTGACTTTTATGGAACATTTTTGTAACACTTATGAATATTTAACACTTTCATGAAACACTTTTGTAACATCTGCAAATATGTAACACTTTTGGAATATGTAACGCTTTGAGCGTAACACTTTAAATTGTGACACTTTTAGGTAACACTTTTAAATAAGTAACACTTTACGTAATACTTTGAATAAATGACACTTTTATGTAACACTTATAAATAAGTTACACCTTTAATTAATAAAATTGTATATTTATTTTATTTTAAACTAATTAATATCTGTGAATTTATTTTTCTCATGTGACTTATCTTTATTTTTCTCATGTGTTACATCTTAATTAATAGAAAATCCGTAACATAAGTGGTGAAACGATCGACTCAGACCTACAAAAGCAACAATTTATTAGAGCACCTAAAGATTTACTTATTCGTTATTAAGAATAAATTTTATTTGTGACTTTTGTGTGTATGTATATATATATATAGATACAAACACATTATATTTTTATTAAAAAATAATAAAATGAACTTGTAGCTTTAAGAATTCGAATACATTTCTTAGGTGTGAGACATTTGGTCATGTATCTTCATGTTTGTAATTTTTTATTCAAATCTATAAAACACAACAAAAGTTATTAATCACTTAATTACTTTTAAAGGTGACTTTAAGGTGTCTTAAAATTATCCACAACAAGTAATCATAAAATTACTATAATTAAAATTAATGAAAGTGTCTCAAGATTTATATACAATAATTAAATGTATAAAATTAATGTGATATAAAATAAGTTATATATATGAGTGGATGAAAATGGAAATTAACCAATGAAAACTTTGTGTCAAATTGATATGGATAACCTAAATAAAATTAAGTTAGATTGTAGTTTGATGGGAACTTAATTTTGAGAGTATTTTATTGATATTACAACAAAATCTTGTTTATATATAGTTTTTTTCTTAAAAAACTAACAAGAAAGTTATTGTAGCCTAGTGGTTAAGTCATTGTGCTTTAGTTCTTACAATCTATCAACTTGGGTTTGGAAGCCAGCAATAACAAATTTTTAACTTTTTTTCAATTAAAAGTGTTACATAAGGGGGTTATATGTAACATTTTTTTAGTGCTACCATAAGTGTTACAATTTAAAATTTAATGTAACACTCATTAAAAGTGTTACTAAAGATCATCAAAAGTATTACATTAGACTTTAGGTAGCACCGACAAATGTAACATCAATAAAATGTTACTTAAAGTCTATAGTAACATATTTTAGCATATATATAACACTTTTTGGGTGTTACCTAAACTCATTTATGTTGTAGTGATATAAGAATTGGAAATCAAATCATTTGCTTTCCAAATCCTTCCATCCAAATACAACCTTATAGATTTCTTGATTCTTGATTTTAGTAAATATATATAAAAAAGCACCTTCTTTATCCTAACTGAACGACATGAATATTGTTGTTCAAATTCAACAAAATCTGGGTAGATATTGAAATTAATCAAATTCAAATTTTATTAGACCGAATTCAAATATTTTAGCCTCTATTAAATTGGTAATGAGACAGAGCAAAATGCAATTTAATAAGCTTGATAAAACATAATCGTTCAATTAATCAACACGTGACTAATTATTGTATACAAAACGTCCGTCCTTCATAATTCTAGTCAGTGTTTGTGGGACCGAATCGGTGATGGAGATGAGACCGCATTGGCGTTTATGGAGAAATATGATCGTCTTCGCATTTGATTCAATTTTATGGGCTTTATTTCTATGACTTTTTATGTTTATTTGATATTGCTGTTATGGGCCTGGTTTTAGCAGATAGTATTTATACTTAGTTTATGGTTTTTGTTAGGGGAATTTTGATTATTGAATTAAGGGCTTACCTATTTTTGGCATCACCTAGTATATGTAGTACCAAGGTGCTCTATTGGATTATCCCATCGTGTGTTTGTTTACGCGCCGCTTGCGTCAGTTGGTATCCAGAGTCCAGCAACGTTCCCCATGATGCCACCTCGCCGCCAACCCGCCGCCGACACCCTCGCCTTGGATGACATGCGCCGATAGATTACTACCCTCACCCAAGCCATTGAGGCCTTGCATGTGCAGCAAGCCACGATCCCCCCCGCAGCTCCAGATCAGCCTCCGCGCCGCAAGCCGGACCCCCCATGGCCAACCGCCGCGGCGCCCACTGCGATCGCGCTCCTGCCCCGGAGTTCGATGTCTTCTTGGACGAGTCCAACGAAGATGACACCTTGTCCGTGGATAACCCGTTCGCCCCTCTCCACCGTGGCCCTCGTGCCGTCCCCGAGGGTTCTCAATGGGAGCAATCGTTTTGCATCGACATCACCGAGTTCTCCGGCTCTCTTGAACCTGCGAAATTCCTGGACTGGATTAACACGGTAGAGGATATCTTTGATTTCAAAGGAGTCCCCGACGATCGCCGCGTCGGGCTCATGGCGACGCGATTCTGTGATCGCGCCACTGCGTGGTGGCAGCAACTCCGCTCGCGCCGTGCCCAGAGGGTAAGCCCCGTATCACTTCTTTGTCCAAGTTACGGAAACATATGCAGCGTTTTATCTTGTAAATACAAAAGTACGTTGTTCCAACATCTCCACAACCTTCGCCAAGGCCCCCATTCTGTTGCCGAACATTCCACTGAATTTATAATTTGGTTGCTAGTGGATATCGCTAACTCTCAGGAACATCTAGTTTCCCGCTACATTGTCGGCCTTTGACCCTCTCTTCAAGACACCCTAAACTTGTTGGCTCCTCCGACTCTGTCGGACGCGCACCAGCGCACACTGCTCCTGGAGAAACAGCAGACTAGACGCATCGCGTTCGCTCCGCCCCCTCGCCCGCCAGGATCCTCGTCCAATTCGGCACCACCTCACGCATCGCGGCCCTTAGCCCAGCTGCCCATAGGCGCTCAGCACGCGACCCAGCTCGCGCGTTGCTTCTCTTGCGTAATGCACGAAATCGGGGTCTGATCGTACACTGCTAGCCGACGATGCCCCCGGGGATTATGACTCTCCTCCCCGCTATGATGATTTTGCTACTGCTGAAGATTTGCCGGAAACCTATTTGGAAGGTGATTCTGGCCCACTCTTGGTTTTGCGACGCAAATGTCTTGCGTCGCGCCTGCCTGACAAACCACAACGTAACTCTCCTTTTTCCTTGACATGGATTATTCTCGGGAAGGTATGTCGCTTCATTATTGATTCCGGCGCTTGTGAAAATGTTATTGCTTCTGAAGCTGTTGATAAATTATGCTTATCCACTGAAACTCAACCCGCACCTTATGATCTGATGTGGTTACAACGCGGTAATTCTATAACTATCTGGAAACGTGTGTTTGTTTCTTTCTCTGTTGGTACAACTTACAGTGACTCCGTGTGGTGTGATGTCGTCCCGATGGATGCCTATCATTTATTACTGGGTCGACCATGGCAATATGACCGCAGTGTTCTTAACAATGGTCGTCTGAATATGTACAACTTCATTCATGAGGGCCGTAAAATTGTACTGCTCCCACGGTACCATCCACCCCACCTTTCCCGGCGGTCCTGTTCATGGGCTATGAGGAATTTTTTCGCGATCTTGACCTTGAGCAGCTTCTGTTATTATTGGTCGCTCATGATTTGGCCCAGGCCGACTCCATCCTAGAGGCACTTCGCCCCCTCCAGCTCGAGTTTGACGATATCTTTCCGGTGGACCCCCTCCCCAGGGCCTCCCTCCCCTGCAGGATATACAACACCACATTGACCTCATCCCCGGTGCTCCGCTACCGAACCGGCTGTACTACCGAATGAGCCCCTCGAAACATGCTGAACTACGTCGACAGGTTGAGGAATTTCTCAGTCATGGTCACATTTGAGAGAGTCTTAGGCCCTGCGCACTTCCCACTCTACTCACTCCTAAGAAAGACGGTTCGTGGCGATTGTGGGTTGACAGTCGGGCCATTAACAAAATTACTGTATGGTACCGGTTCCCATTCCCCGCCTTGATGACCTTCTTGATCAATTAAGTGGTTCCTCCATTTTTAGTACACTTGATCCCCGCAGTGGCGACCATCTAGGGATGTACACGAGTCGAATCAAGCCGAACAGTCTAAGGCTCGAGTTCGGCTCGTTTAAGTTTTTATTGTGTTCGAGTTCGGTTCGTGTTCGTTCGAGCTTCTAAAATTTTGTTTGAGTTCGGTTCGTTTTGTAATTACTAAGGTCGCGAATAGTTTGAGTTCGGTTCGTCAAAAGCTCGATAATGTAATAAACGAACATAGTTTGAGCTCGAGTTCATTAAGCGTATAATTCTAAGCTCGCAAATAGTTTGAGCTCGGTTCGATTCCCATTGAATCCAATTTTATGCATTATTTAATTTCTTTAATATATATAAAAAATATTCATGAATATTATCGAGCCTAGTTCGCGAGCCCTGCTTGCGAGCCCAGTTCGCGAGCTTGCGAACCAAACACCTATAGGCTCGAGCTCGGCTCGAAAAAAATTTCGAGCTCGATATTAAGCTCGAGTTCTGTTCGTTTAGGCCAACGAACGATTCCGAACGAATATTTTTTCAAGCTGAGCCCCAAATAGTTCGTGAATAGTTTGGTTCATGTACATCCCTACTACCATCAGATCCGTATTCGGCCTGTCGACGAGTGGAAGGCCACTTTCAAGATACGGGAGGGTCTTTTTGAATGGCTTGTGATGCCATTCGGGTTGTCTAATGCGCCAAGTACATTCATGCGTGTGATGAATCAAGCACTTCGGTCCTTGATTGGTTCTCATTTATTTCGACGACATCTTGGTCTACAGTCGATCTCTTCCGGCCTTTTCAATCGCGTGGCAGACGTGTTAAGTCGTCGGCACCTCCTCAAGGACATGCGGACGTCGGTCGTGGGGTTCGACGTCCTCTCGGAGCAATACGAGCTTGAACCTTTCTTTGGACCCATCTTGGCACAAGTGATCGCCGACAATTGCCATGATTATGTTCTCGTCGACGGGTTTCTCTTTCGCGGGGTTCAACTTTGTGCTCCTCAGTCCAGCCTACATGTTTGCATAATTTCCGAGTTGCATGGAGCTGGTCATGTCGGCCTGGATCGCGCCGTCATCCTCCTGCAGCGCCAGTTCTTTTGGCCCACGCTACGTCGCGATGCCTCCCGTTTTGTGGCACAATGTCGCATTTGTCAGGTGTCCAAGGGTACGGCCTCTAACGCGGGTCTTTATCGGCCTCTGCCGGTCCCGGTCCAGCTGTGCGCATCCATCAGTATGGACTTTATAGTCGGCTTGCCCCGCACACAACGGGGTTTTGATGCGATTTTAGTGGTCGTTGACCATTTTTGTAAGATGGTCCATTTTATTCCGTGCAAGAAGACGACCGACGTTGTTCATGTTGCCAAATTATTTTTTCATGAAATATATCGCTTACATGGTCTCCCGCTTAGCATTATTTCTGACCGTGACACGCGGTTTCTGAGTTATTTTTGGAAGAGTTTGTGGCATATGGCTAATACACAGTTGGATTTCAACAGCGCCTATCACCCTCAGACTGATGGGTAAACTGGGTGGTTAATTGCTCGTTGGGGAATTTATTGCGTTGTCTTGTGGGCGACAACATTCGCTCGTGGGATGTTCAGCTTAGTCAGGCCGAGTTTGCTCATAATTCGATCGTAAATCGTAGCTCCAGATTCAGTCCTTTAGAGGTCATGTATACAGCTCTGCCGCGGGGTCCCCTTGATCTTCTTCACTTGCCACCGTCTCGTGCGCCCGATGCTTGCGCCAAGGACTTTATTGACCAACTGCACGCTATCCATGCTGAAATGGCGCAGCGTCTTACCGCCGCCAATGCGCGCTATAAAGCGCACACTGATTTGCGCCGCCGCCCAGTGGAATTCGAAGTGGGCGACTTTGTTTTGGGTTGTTCTCACCAAGGACCGTTATCCCGCTCACGAGTACAACAAGCTCTCCGCTTGCAAAATTGGTTTGGTTGAAATTGTCGAGAAGATCAATCCCGATGCGTATAGGTTGAAGCTGCCGAGCTATGTCCGCACTTCTGACGTGTTTAATGTCAAACATCTTGTGCCTTTTGCGGGTGATTATACTTTTGGAGATGAGACCGATCCAGATTCAAGGCCAAATCGCATCCTGCCTGGGAAGGATGATGGAGATGAGACTGCATTGGCGTTTATGGAGAAATATGATCGTCTTCGCATTTGAATCAATTTTATGGGCTTTATTTCTATGAATTTTATGTTTGTTTGATGTTGTTGTTAAGGACCTGGTTTTAGCAGATAGTATTTATACTTCGTTTTGAAAGTAATGGACTAGATTAGGATATGGGCTTTAATTGATTGCTGGGAAATCCCTTATTCAACTATTTGATGTTTCTTACTGACAAGATTAATTATCCCTACAATAGGGAACATATATATATATAGAGGGTTGATATTATAGGCTCCCACAATAGGCACCAAAATGAGCGCCTCCCATATGTGATGCCACGTCATTTTTATTTTCTACTAAGCACACGTTCAAAAAATTTTAATTTAGTCTTCCTTTTCTCTCTCCCCATCGTCATTCTCTTTTCTCTCTCTCTCTTCCTCATCCCTCTTCGCAGGAATACCATTGAAGACCGCTTGGAGTTGGCCCATTCTATCAACAACAACCGTAAATCGCCATTGTAAATCTCACTTTTCACCGTAGATGAGAGAAAATGACAAAGGATTATTGATGTCTTCTATCGATGTTCATCATCGGGCACCTCGTCATTGGGCTCTCCTTATACTCGTCGCTGTAGATTTATTAGAATTCCATATTTTGATTTCATCTTGATTTTCAATTTTTTTAGTTTTGCATTTTTTTAGTTGATTCTATCATAGGTTTGTTAGAGTGAACATTGTATAATTGAAATTATATTGTCATGATTTTCAGATCTTGTAGATTCAATAGAAACCCAGATGTTGATGTCTCCTTAATTTTCAAGTTTTTAGTTTTGCATTATTAAGTTGATTTATTCATACAGTGAACGGTTTATATTATACTCTCTTAATACATTTTCTTCTTTTTACTATATAAAATAAAGTGACAATATGTTTTAGTTCCCCTCTGCAAATACTTTTCATGATATCACTGGTTACTTCTTAGTTAAAAAATCAAAAGCAATAGCCTTAGAAGGTGTTTTTGATTGCTTAAATATTCCTATTTTTGGTTTTTCAGCTTTTCAAAAGCAATATCTGGTGTTTGCTGCTTCTGCTTAAAAACAGATTCTAAAGTGGTTGGGAGTTGTTTTTCCAATTCAGTTTTATTTTTAAGATTTGATAAAAAAAATTAATACCTTTAACCCAACAAAAATCCAACTTTACTCTAGAAGTGAATGTTTGTCAAACATTTTAATTTCTCAAACTTGGTCAAACTCACTTTTATCTCAAACACTATCTAAATATAATCACTTTTCCTACAATCTCTAAATATAATCACTTTTCTAAAATTAAAAGCAATGAGAAACACCCCATTAGTCAACACAAATAAATTCAACTCTGCACACAACTGCCATTCCATTTCCTCTTCAAAATCCCATAATAGATGCATACTTTTCTGGTGCAGATTACTTGGACTCTAACATTTGCTGTAGGCTGGGTATCACAATCCTGATTGGAAATGATATGAAAAAGTGTAATCTGAACCACTGCACAAGATTCATGTCTGCTACTACCTACAGTCGTAGCTTTTCTGAGCTGGTTCGTGTCTCTCTTCATTTCTGCTGAAATTTTGGTTGTTGGCTTCCCGGTACCATGGATGTGGTGAGACTTCATGATTAACTGGAATTTGCCTACCTGCTCTTTTTTTGCTTTGATTGACAAGGAAAGAGATTCTGAGATGACTTTAGTTTTATTTTGTTGTTCATATGAAGATCATCTCAAGTTTTTGGAATTGCTTCTGATGTAATGATTTGTACGCAGTGCTGCATGTAAAATACTGGTTTCTAAACTTTGATGTATTAGATCTAGCCTTTGTAATAATGAGACGAGAAAGTGAATTGTGTTTGTTGCCCTTATATCTTACAAAATTTGTCCACATATCAGCAATAAATTCAGTCTTGTTACATAATGGCACATAATTTTTTTGAATCAATAGGATCATTCAAGAACCTTGCTGAATTACATAAAAAAAAGAACTCTGCTAAAACTTAAAATACCAAATTCTTAATCAAACTAGTATATACTAAACAAAAATAATTGCCTTAAAACACACCAATATGATGATGATGATGATGATGATGATGATGATGATGATGATGATGATGATGAGAACCATCACATTCTGTACTACTGTTTCTATTAACTCATCTTTGCTATATCATCAATCACTAACAATTGCAAATCAAATTTCTTATGTGAAATTAATCAATAACATAATACATCCATGTAATTTCTTCAAGGTTGCTGCTGAGCAACCACATTCCCAGCTTTAGAAGCACTTTCTCTTTCTTAGCGAATTTTATGACTCCATCTACATTTCTAAATACTCAGTACAGAGGAATCTGCAAAGTGTTCCACCATAATTTTTGATAACTGGCCATTATTGATAAATATAGTTCCTACTTGTCTAGACACTTAATAATAATCAATATATCTATCTCTCAATCAAAGAAAATCCATCATGTTGAATACTAATTTATAAAAAAATCCATAACTATAAATCATAATCAATAACAAAGAATTCTTGTCCCAAAAAAAAAAAAAAAAGAGTAACAAATTAATTAACTTATTTTTTACTTCGTACCATCCCCAAATTATATTCTCTCCACTCATCCCAAATGCAGTTTAGTTATCAGAACTATCTCATAACCTAAAAAAAAGAACAAAAAGCTATTAGAATTATCTCATAACCTGAAAAAAGAACTAAAAAGGGTCAAGTCCACCAAACTAACTATTTTGATATGCAAAGTGAAACTGTAAACATTCTCCAAATATAGGTGCCCAAAGATATTTAATTTCTCACCAATATGTATGAACTTCACTAGTCTAAATGCATTCCATCAGCAAAATCTTCTTCTTCTGTATTGTCATCGGTGTTGGGAGGATCATCTATATTTGATCTGATAATCAATATGTTGACACATTTGTTTTAGTAAAACATAATTAATTAGAAGACAAAATGCTAAATAAAATCAACCATATTATACATACCCATCATGCAAATTTGGACAGTTACGCTTGTCATGTGAGACTCCACGACGCCCGCATCCACGACATTGTCGATTCTTCGAAATTAACTTCTCTTTCGCTGATTTCAATCTTCTTGCACTTCCTTTTGTTCTTATTTCAGAAGGATCAATAATAGAAGGAGCTCCACCCATACTTTTCTTCCTTTGGCTTCCAGTGTCAAATGTTTTATTACTATTCATCTCTCTGATTTTTGTGTGGATGTAATTTAATTGCTCAACTAAAGAGTTTGTCCCTTCATCAGTCAAGGATGCATCATCAATTAAGGTTGATGCCTTACATGATAATCTTGAATGACGTGACATCAACAACTTTTTTGGATCACCATTGAGATCTTGATCGCCAACAACATTTTTTGCATCAATCTTTGCATCTTGTGTCCATCGTCTGAGTATATATTTATCAGGCAATTGATACACTTGGTTGATGCGAAAGAAAGCTAACATATGCCTACATGGAACGCCCTCAAACTCAAACTTCTTACAACTGCATGATATAAAATCCCTTTGTTTTTCATCTGTGATCAACCTTGGTTGCGAGGAAGAGCTAGTTTGAAATTTTTTCACATGGTAAACTGAAAAATTAGCATCAATAGATGATAGCTCCACATAATAACCATGACTTTGACTCATTTCACTTTGAAACTCTCCCCATTTCTTCCTTGTGTACACCTTAACCATTTGAGATTCCATTGGCCAATCTGTGTGAATTTTGGGATGCTCAGTAGTATCAATATGATCAGCCACTAACTCATTGTGTCTTTGGTGTCTCAGTGCCCTATTGAAACGGGTGATGAAATCCATCAAAGAATTCTTATTTGAGACATATCTTTTGAAAAATGAATGTGAACTTTCAGATCTCTGACTACTCGACATTCCTGCACCAAATATATGTTTAAAATATACTGGGACCCATTTACGCCTCAATTCGTACATCAGTGATGTCCAACTATTTTGCTCCAAGCTAGCACTCTTAATAACGTCGACCCAAGATTTCTCAAATTCATCAGGAGTAGTAGAATTTTCAATAACATTCTTTATACTTCTACAGTAGTCTCGAAAAGTCAAAGGGGATACTTTATCAGGAAATTTGTTCAATATATGTCACAAGCAATACCGATGAACTGTTTGAGGAAAAACCTGTGCAATGGCTTTTGTCATAGCGGGGTCCTGGTCAGTGATTATCACCTTGGGTACACCTGTCGCCATGGCTTCCATCCATTTATTAAGTAACCAAACAAATGACTTGGTCTTCTCATCACTTAAGAATCCACAACCAAAAAGAATTGTTTGGTGATGATGATTAACTCCAACAAAGGGTGCAAATATCATTCCATATTTGTTGGTGCTATACGTGGTGTCAAATGCGACAACATCACCAAATACACTATATGCCCTTCTTGATATAGGATCAGCCCAGAAGCAACTACTAAATCTATTATTAGAATCAGTCTCGTAATCAAAGAAAAATGCTGAATCTTTCTCTCTCTCAGATGTAAAAAACTCAACCAAGGTTTCAGCATCAACACCCTTTTGTTCATCTCTTAACTCCTGCTTAAAGTTTCTGATATCTCTTTCAGTGCAACCTACACTTTCTGGTCCACCATACTCTATCTCCAATAGTCGTATTTGTTAACAAGTTGGTACATTAGCTTGTGAAAACGGTTGGGTCAATGCTCTCTTTGCAGCTGACACATTACGATGTGAGCGTAGTAAATGCACCTTCGATGGAGTACAGAGTGAATGATTATGACCTTCTGTAAAGGTACTAATAATCCATTTATCTCCAGTTTGTTGCTTAACAATCGAAATCCTTGCCTTACAATCAGTCCTAACTCTACCGCGAGCTCTTTCTTTCCTCGGCTGATCAACTTTTGACTTTAGTTTCCATCGAGTCTCCTCTGTTTTGCCTTCTTTATAGCATACAAATTTTTTCCACATTACTTCTTTCGTCATCTTGTTTAACTTGCTATTGCTTATTCTGGCGCTAAAGCCAGCTTCTCGTGCATATTGGTTATAAAACAAAAATGCTTCATCAAAGAGATGCAAACTCCATTCCAATTTTCGGCTTACGATCATCTGCAACTTGAGGAATATAAAGCTGGTCGCCACTATTTTCTTCCATTTCTACAGAATAAGACAATTCTGTATATTAATAAACTTACTAATAAATAACTTTAATACCAGAAAATCTTTACATCTTTCAAAAATTATATTTGTGAAACTTGAAGTTTTAAGTAATTGCATGCTATTGACGTCATTACTATTAATTAATTCATAATTCTCAAATTCCTAGAAATATAAAAATACACCAAATTGATGACCTTAGTCTACTGCAAATCAAAATCAAGCACGCTGTAAACCAATATTAGTTGATGGTAAGCATGCAAAATATGGAATGATAATTAATTAATTAAACACAAGATTTTTTTCACCAATGTAGTCGGCCATCACAATTATCCAACCTAAAATCTAGAATCACAATTCTCTATCATATAAATTCTCAAATATCAGTATTAACATTAAAGAAGAATCAATATCTTAAGCTAGTATTAGATATGATCATTCTGTCGTATTATTTCATCTCTCTTTGATAACAATGTTCTGATGATCTACACTTTTACAGATTGTTTGCAACATACTTCCATTAAAAAATCTAAAATACCGTCACCGTGAGGTCTTCAAACGAGAGACAGTAAGAGGGTGTGAGAGAGAGTTGCCAATGATGGAAGACAATGAATACGTGCGTATATTGCCGGCTTGAAAGGACTATCTCACCGGAGATTGGAGCGTTATGACAGTGGTCATCAACGTATAGCGGCGAGAATTTGTTAGAGATGATAGTTAGGATCCAGAGAAAAAAGGGAGGCAGAATGGAGATTGCGCAGAAAATAAGAAAGATGGGGAGAGAGAAAAGGAAGACTAAATTAATTTTTTTTGAACGTGTTCTTAGTAGAAAATAAAAATGGCGTGGCATCACATATGGGAGGCGCTCATTTTGGTGCCTATTGTGGGAGCCTATAATATCAACCCTCTATATATATATATGTTCCCTATTGTAGGGATAATTAATCTTGTCAGTAAGAAACATCAAATAGTTGAATAAGGGATTTCCCAGCAATCAATTATTGAAAAATTATACCGAGGATAGTTTCTGCGGCGGACGACATACGCGTGGATGCCTGAAGTGGTGAATCAATCGCTCACCTCCGTCCGATTAATTACACACAAGTAAGTTATTCCAACTTTAGCGTAATCAATGCTCAACGTTTAGTTCAGTTATAAATCACGATCATAATTCTCGACTGTTTATTCCGCTGCGTACATTAAATGTAGTCGAGAACAACTAATAGTTAATTTAGTTTAGTTTAGTTTTAGTTTAGTTTAGTTTAGTTTAGTTTAGTTTTAGTTTAGTTTAGTTTAGTTTAGTTTTAGTTTAGTTTTAGTTTAGTTTAGTTTAGTTTAGGGTTTAGTTTAGTTTAGTTTAATTTAGGTTTTAGGTTTTGGGTTTAGGGTTTATAATTGATTTTCAATTCAAATTAATTGTCGATTAGTTTTGGAAAGGAAACTAAAACTGCTTTTGCATAACAAATTGTACGGTCGCTGTGCCGCTGTGCGGGTTCCGGCGAAGTCCCGTTGCGGCTGTCACTGTTGCTCGCTCGGCGGGGACAGCGGATCTGCTGCACGCTTCAAGAGCGTTCGGCGGCGGAGTGCGGCAAGGCCGCTGCTACTGACGGAGGCGGAGTTAGGCGTCCGCTACTGTTGCATCTGGTGTTGCTGCATCGCGGCTGCTGCATGAGGCGGGCGGCGGAGTGCCAACAGCTGTTGGTCCTGCGACGCGACGGCGACGATAACGGTAGCGTCGGCGGGCTGCGCGGTCTGTCTTGTTTCGCCGGTGTTGCTCACTGAACGAGCAGCGATGGAGGCGGCGGTTGCCGGGGGCAGCGGCGGAGGCCATGTGCTCAGCCTAAACCCTAAAAGGGCTTTCGGGCTGGGCTGGGCTACTGTTTGAATTCTATACTAGGCCGGTTATAATATTCGGACATGGGCTAGGACTTTACTATGCTGGGCTATTAATAGGCTGGGCCTGTTTTTTAAGTAAAATTGGAAATGGGCCTGCTGAGAATTAAAGTTTGAGCCTCCACTTACTAATTATATTGGGCCTGGGAATGGGCCGTGATTGGTGAGCTCTCTCTCTCTCTCTCTCTCTCTCTCTCTCTATATATATATATATATATATATATATATATTAATTTGATTAATTAAATTAGATTAATTCGTAAATCTCAATTACAATATTAATTTGTTTATTAGATTAATAAATCTTATTATTATTGTTTTTTAAATAATAATAGTAGACTTATATATTTATGTTAATTTGGAATTAACAATAACAATATACTTGTATTAATTTGGAATTAATATATTTATCTAATTGACTAATATTAATTAGATTAATAAATTTTAATAGTATTATTATTTTGATAGAATAATACTTGACTTATATATTTATATTAATTTAGAATTAATATTAAAAGTGTATATATATATATATATATATTAATTTGAAATTAATATATTTAATTTTAATCCACATTTAATTAAAGAATAAAATTTTGATTCGATTGATAAGCTATTATTTGATTTTATGCTTATTTAATTTAAATTATAGTAATTTAAGACCGCCTTTATGTTTGGGTAGGCGGCGCCCAATACATGTAGTCCGCGACATTATGTATGGGTAGACGGCGCCCAATATGTGTGGTCCGCATTTCTTATGCCTGGGTAGGCGGCACCCAATAATTGCGTTTAATTTAATATTAGATATTAAATTTAACAATTATTATTACATATAAAATCCCCAATAAAACCAAGTCTTATTTAGAAATAAAAGCATCGTCCATCATAATTGTATGAAATTCTTAATCTCTTCGTCCACGAGTTTTACACCAATGTGTTTACTCTAAAACGACGAGATTGGGGCTCATTCATAGATGCATGGTTGGCATCGTGTGATGGAATTGAATTGCTTAAATTATTTTGTGACGCCAAAGCGACCAAAATAGTTTAAGGACGCAAAATTAATTGGATTAATTAACCAGGAATTGCAAAATTGTTGTTGCAATTGGCTTAGAGGTCTACTAAGTAATATTATTGTAGTCATCAGCCAAAACAGAGGCTACAATAATATAGACTTGGATCTTGGACCACTAAGATTTATAATTATTATAAATCCGTATTTTGTGTTTGGGGACGCAAAATATGTTAAATTTAGTGGGAGTTAAACATTACAATAAACCCTTGTTTTGATTAGTGATATGAATGTGATCTTTATTTACTTTATTCTAATTTACTTTTCCATTTGATTATTTTCTGTTCAGATAAAAATGTCGAATTTGGCTTATAAATGTTTGATGGAATCAAACAAGTTGACTGGGTCTAACTTTACGGATTGGCTCCGTTGCTTGCACTTGGTGCTAAGGCAAGAAAATGTTGAGTACGTCTTGGATGAACCAATCGGTGTCATCCCCGACAAGACTTCTCCTGAGTATGCTAAGTGTGACGTAGATGCTCACGAGAAACATGTTGAGTATGCCACATCGGCTCAGCGTGTCATGTTGTCTTCGATGAGTATTGAACTGCATAGGCCACATGAACACATGCTCCTTTATGAGATGATAAAACACTTGGAGAGTTTGTACGCCTCACAAGCTCAGACAATAGAGTATGAGATACTCAGTGATCTCTTTAAGTGTAAACTTCATAATGGGGCCCAGGTTTCTGCGCATGTGCTGAAGATGATCGGATTAATTGAGAGGTTGACATCGATTGGAACGGTGTTACCCTCAAGTGTCTCAACTAATCTGATCTTGCAGTCACTTCCTAGTTCTTTTGAAAATTTCATAGTGAACTTCAATATGAACAACACAAAGGTGACTTTGCCTAAGCATTAAGACCTATGAATCTTCTACCTCTAAAGACAAATCTATGCTTATGGTGAGCTCTTCTACGAACTCTTCCAAAAGGAAGAATAAGCAGAAGAAGAAAAAGAAAGCATCTAGTGGTGCGGCCTTGAAGCCTAAGAGTGGAGGGATTCAAAAGAAGCCGAAACTGCCAAAGGATGAGTGTTTATTCTATCACGAGAAGGGACCCTGGAAGAGAGACTGCCCAAAGTTCAAAGCACAAGGTGCATTAGTTGGGAGCTCAGGTATGTTTGTCATTGAGATAAATATGTCTATAAATAATTCACAATCCTGGGTATTAGTTACAGCTTGTGGCTCACACATTTGTAAAAATGTGCAGGGCCTAAGTAACAACAGGAAAGTGAGGCCTGGGGAGGTAGACTTACGCGTGGAATATGAAGAAAGAGTTGCTGCTGAACGTGTAGGGACATATAGATTAGATCTTCCTTCAGGATATAGACTAGATTTACATGATTGTTATTTTGTTCCTACAATTTCAAAGAATATTATTCCCATTCCAATATTAGATATTCAAGGTTTTTCCTTCCATTTTGTAAACAGTAGATGCTCGTTTTCGCTTAATGGATTGTTTTATGGAAGTGCCTCTCTTTCGAATGGTTTATATATGCTTGAATTTGAACAAAATATTCTCAATGTACAAAACAAAAGACCTAAGCTAAGTAATACGAATAATAAAACCTATCTTTAGCACTATAGACTTGGTCATATCAATGAGAAAAGAATAGAAATATTGAGAAAGTTAGATGTTAGGTTTAAGAACACTTACAACACACACAACAAGAATTCAATCCAAAAATGAATGAAAAAACGAACTGAAAATCGGCCAAACAAAACCGAACGCAAAACCAGAAATAAAATGAAGAACACAAAGCTTTTACGTGGTTCGATCAGTGTGATCTACATCCACGGAGGCTCTATACACCTCAATTCACTCCACTAAACAACCAATTACAAGAAAGAACTCAGAAAACTAGAAGCCCCAATTCAC
Organism: Ajuga chamaepitys; assembly: GCA_958295605.1. Taxonomy (NCBI): domain Eukaryota; kingdom Viridiplantae; phylum Streptophyta; class Magnoliopsida; order Lamiales; family Lamiaceae; genus Ajuga; species Ajuga chamaepitys. The sequence goes on along the minus strand of OY282503.1, from coordinate 18,937,675 downwards.
AATCCGAATTGAGCTCAACAACCCTAACTTTCAAATTCTAATGATTGTGTAGTGTTTATAGAGGGAAAACTACGTGTATCAACTCGTCTTTACAAGTAGAACAAATGTATATAAAGAGCTAAGCTCGAATCAAGAAGCTCTGGAAGCTGGAATCAATTCAGTTTCAACTGCTTTTAAAACTGGTACGCGTCTTCAACAGCGGTTTCTCATGCAACAGTTTAAAACCGTTGCACATTTATGTTATAACTGTCACAAGCTCGGTTCTTTATTAACTTCCAAAATTGATTTGATATAAACCCGGCTCTCCGGTCCGGTTCTTCCCAACCCAAACCCGGTTCCTGATTCTACTCAACCTCTACTACAAAACATGCTCACTTGATGATATTGAATTGATATCTACATTAGACTATCTCACATCATTTGATTTCGAATCATATGGTGTTTGAGAATCTTGTCTCAAAGGAAAGATGACAAGAAAATCACTTTTTGGGAAAGGGCTACGTGCCAAGGTTGTTCTCTAGTTGATCCACACAGATGTGTGCGGACCGTTCCCAACTCAAGCAAGAGGTGGATATTCGTACTTCATAACTTTTACTGATGATTTTTCAAGGTATGGATATGAGTATCTCATGAAACACAAATCTAAGGCTTTCAAGAAATTTAAGGAGTTTAAGTTAGAAGTTGAGAAACAACTTGGGAAAAGTATTAAGACTCTCTGATCAGATCGAGGAGGGGAATACTTAAGCCGAAATTTTCTTGATTACTTGAAATCACATGGAATCCGGTCAGACTGGACACCTCCAGGTACACCAAAGATGAATGGAGTATCTGAGAGGAGAAACCGAACTTTATTAGATATGGTTCGATCCATGATGAGTTTCACCAGTCTCCCTTTATTCCTTTGGGGTTATGCCTTACTTACCGCAGTTTATATTCTGAATAAGGTTCCTTCTAAATCAGTCGAGAAAACACCATATGAATTATGGTGTGCCAGAAAGCCGAGTCTTAACCATATGCGCGCCTGGGGTTGTCCTGGTTTTGTTAAGAAGATGATGACTGATAAGTTGGAATCTAAAAGTGAAAAATGTTATTTTATAGGATATCCTAAAGAAACTAAAGGATATGAGTTCTATTGTCCTGGAGATCACAAGGTGATAATATCCAGGAATGTGACGTTTCGTGAAGATAATTATGTCTCCAAGGAACAAGGTCACAACACGGTAGATCTTGAAGAAATTCAAGAACCACAAGATAACATGGAGGATGAGGTATTGTCCAATGGAGTGGATAAGAACTCAGTGGGAGTTTTTGATGATTTATTGGGAGGGGAAATGACTCTTAGAGGGTCACCTCAAGACAATGAGATGCATCAAAGACAAGATATTGTATCAACCCCACCTCAAGAAAATCATAGTGAAATTCTTGAGAATATCCCAAATGTTGAAAACCTCAACACGCAGGAACCTCATCACGATCAGAATAAACTGCCTGAACCAACACAAAACCAACTCAATAGGCCTCAAAGGAATCGTCGTGCACCTGAAAGACTAAATCTATTGGTTGAGAACCAAGATGGTGAGGTTGATTTAGAAGATGACGAACCTAAAACCTATATCGAAGCGGTGTCGGGCACCGATGCGAAGATGTGGCTGGCTGCCTTAACATCTAAAATGAACTCGATGTACCTCAATCTAGTCTGGGAATTAGTTAATTTGCCAGATGAGGCTCGTCCCATAGGCTGCAAATGGATCTTCAAGAAGAAGAGAGATGCAGATGGCAAGGTACAAACCTACAAGGCTAGGTTGGTGGCAAAGGGTTTTAGTCAGCGCGAGGGCATTGACTATGATGAAACCTTTTCGCTAGTCGCTAAAATCAAGTCCATTAGGATATTACTTGCAATAGCTGCATACTATGACTTTGACATTTGGCAAATGGATGTCAAAACTACGTTTCTCAATGGAGAACTCGAAGGCACTGTTTATATGTCACAACCTGAAGGTTTTATATCCAAAGAAAAGTTGAATGGAGTATGCAAGTTAAAGAAGTCTATTTATGGACTCAAGCAAACATCTAGGAGTTGGAATATTTGCTTTGACATAGCTATCAAATTATTAGATTTTGTCAGAAGCAAAGAGGATCCACGCATTTTAGTAAACGCAAGAATGAAAATGTTGTCTTCCTTATCATATATGTTGATGATATACTGATAATGGGAAGCGATTGTTCCATGTTGCAATTCGTGAAAGATTGATTGTCAAGCTCCTTCATGATGAAGCATCTGGGTGAGGCTTCCTACATCCTTGGAATTAAGATCTATCGAGATAGACCTAATAGGATATTAGGATTGTCTCAGTCTACTCACATAGATAAATTGCTGAGATGCCTCTTAATGGAAAATTCCAAGAAAGGATTTCTTCCTATGGGACATGGCATTATATTGTCTTAGAAAGGTTGCCCTTCTAATAATAAAGAAATGAGTTACATGAAGAAGATCCTGTACGCTTCGGCTATAGGATCTATTATGTATGCCATGATATGTACTAGGACAGATGTGGCTTATGCACTCAGCATGACAGGCAGATTTCAGTAAAAAAACCGGTGAGATACACTGGAGAACTTTCAAGACTATTCTTAAGTACCTTAGAAGGACTAAAGAATATTTCTTAGTCTACGGGTGGGCAACCAGAGTTATCAGTTACTGGGTATACTGATGCTAGCTTCCAAATAGACCATGATGACTTCAATTCTCAGTCAGGATTTGTTTTCGTTCTCGCAGTGAGTTAGAATAGTTCCAAACAGAGCACAAATGCCGATTCTACCACTGAAGCCGAATATATTGCTGCATCTGAAGCTACCAAAGAGGTTGTTGCTTTGTTAGAGTTCGTAAAAGAACTAGGTGTCGTTCCAAGTCCCAGTAGTACAATACCGTTGTATTGTGACAACACTGGTGCTGTTGCGCAAGCAAAGGAACCCAGAGCCACGAACAGGAACAAGCACATTCCTCGGAGATATCATATGATTAGAGAAATAATAGATAGGGGAGATGTGAAGTTAGATAGAGTGCCCACTGATGATAACTTGGCTGATCCTTTCACCAAGCCGTTGTGTATAGCAAAGCACAACAAGCACTTTGAGAGCTTGGATGTTAGACATGTTGGTAGTTGGCTTTGATTTAGTGGGAGTTTATAGTTTGTGTGTCTTAGAAACCTTTTTGTGAAGACATTCAATACTTGATCACATTCTATGATAATATGTTTATCATATGGGTTTATGCATTTATTAGAATAATTATTTTGATGGTTTGTTATTATTCTTATGACTGTTCCCTTGAATCATGACTGTCATTTATGGTGTGAGACATAATGATATAATATGATTCTAAATTGCCATAACCGATGGTCATCAAGAATGAGATATTGATGATATGCAATAGGTTAGCATGTGGTCTGCATCATATTCTTAGAAAATATAGTGGGTCTCACGACTATTAGATATTAGATATCTATGATTGACACATGGATACTTTGGAGAGTATTGGTACACCCTACTATTAAACCGTTTGTTTAGTGTCTACGGTTTATTAGTGTGTGGAGTATGTAATGATCCTTTGACCTGGGCTCAATACTCATTTTGTTTGTTAGGTGATGAACTTTGACCAAGTACAACGCTTGCCTCCCAAAGGAGGATAAGACACGTCTTGTGTTGGGTTCATCATGAGGCAAATGGAAATGGTAGTTGAGCCAAGAATGGGATTCATTCCTTGATTGAAACTCGAGAGAACACTCATATTTCTCTATATTATTTGACAATAAAGTCATTGGCCAATGCAAAAGATATATTCAATTAAAGTAATTGAATATGATCGAATATGTCATATAATAAAGATGAGAAAAATGATTGAGCTATTTGGATAGACATATGGCAGATCCTAGGCTCAATCGGGTGGTTTGTGAATGAAGGGATATTACATAAACTTCATATAAAGGTTTGTTTACTAGATTCACCCAAGCGTCATTCATATATCGAGTTCGCTGCACAGCGTAATCTAGGAGTTTTGTGCGGACTTTAATTAGATTATCGTCGATAATGGGGGCCTGAAGGGTCACACTTTATGTGTATTGTTGTTCAGCTCAAGGGTACAATGTTGGTGTTTCGAATTTATATCTAATGCTAGTCCAAGTGGGAGATTGAAAGTAATGGACTAGATTAGTGTTGGATTTGTATACTGAAAGCAAAACCTTTTATATACAATGTTTCCAGTTATTCACTGTTTATCTCCTATTTGATTATATTTGAACTTTCACTATGTATGTGTCCCCATATCTCTTGCAAATAAGTAGATCATATGGTGTTGTGTAGATCACAGAAGATCATATGATTGGTTAAACTTAATGAGATATAAATTGTAAATCACAGCTCAGACAACTTGAGGACGGGTTGTTGGTTTAGGCTGCAGTATTAAGTAGGAATAGTTCATCTTGACTATTTACTTATACTGGTACTTATTTACGTATAGATAGGATCACAGTGTGATAAATTCTTCTGCCTGACCTTAGTGAAGAACTAGAGATCTCGGTGACTTATAATAATTTAAAACCTAAATAGGATTACAATTATGAATGCTTGTATGTGTGTCACTTTGATTTACTATGGGCAAGAGATAAGTTATAACTTTTATACTATGTATTTTGGGTGACAACAACTTGCATATAATAATTGCTAATTTGTATTTAGGTAACCGTATCCGTTTAGGATGATGATATCCCCTTAAGGAGCTCAAAATGTTTATTGTACTAAACCCTGCAGGTTGATTAAGTGCAAGTACAATAATAAGGTTGAGTGGTACTACTTAAGGAATAAAGAAGAAATTAATTAATTTAAGCTGTTAGAGGCTTTAAATTAATTAATGGATATTCGATATCTTAAATACGAGGATTAATTAAGTCTAATTCAAGTCCCAACTCAACTCGGGAATAAAGGGGTAAGTCAGTACTAATTCTCTAGTGGAATGAATTAATATTTATGAATTAATTATGTTCTGGGCTGAACAAGGAAGAATTAATTCATAGTTAGGCCCATCTTTATTTCTTGTATTTGATCCCTGGACCGGCCCATATAGACTCCTAGTCCAAGTAGGAATAGAGAATTAAAATCCTAATAAGGAATTAAATTCCTAATCCTAGAAGGAATTAAACTACCAGGCTTGGCCCACACTCAACCATGTATTATAAATACATGGTCTCTCATTCTGTGAATATAGAAGAATTAACAGTAAAAAAGATCACTGAATAGAGAAAAAGAGAGAGTAGGCGGCGACAGTTTAAGGTGTTCCTTCCCCCTTGGAATTCTTCAAAGTTCGTCGTCCATCCGGCGTTGAGGATTGAGTAGGGGATACAGTTCAGAAGGTCAAGACGGGAGTCAGAAATAATTCAATCAGAAATCGACCTTTTGTGTAAACTGTTATCAGGTCGAATCTCTTAACTCCTTTATATAAATTGTGTAGGCGCATGTTAGGGTTTATATAAATTTATATATCCACCTTTAGGGGTAATCAATAAGGATACAGATTATGACAACCAAGAAGGGTCCTAGGGAAAGAGATTAATTATATTACTTTCTACAAGAGTATTATAATAGATATAATTCCTACGATTATGATATGGACTTTAATTAATTAATAGGTCATACTGATTAATTAATTAAAGCAGGCCAGAATATTAGGCCCATATACCTAGGGTATATGAACTATATATATATATATATATATATATATATATATATATATGTATTCCCTATTGTATGGATAATTAATATTGTCAGTAAGAAACATCAAATAGTTGAATAAGGGATTTCCTAACAATCAATTGTTGAACAATTGTACCGAGGATAGTTCCTGCAACGAACGACATACGCGTGGATACCTGAAGTGGTGAATCAATCGCTCAACTCTATCCGATTAATTACGCACAAGTAAGTTTGCTAGCTGAGACTTCTAAATAAATCATTTAATTCCAAAAGAAAAGTGGGAGTTACACGTGTAAACATCCACACGCATGGCTTACACGTATGATTTTCATAAGTTTTCTAGATAGTTGGAAACAAATGGGATAACGAAGGTTAAATAAATTGGAAGCAACGTAGTCCACGAAAGTGTGTCAAATCTAAGAATTTGTTTTCAAGTGTTAGGACATGGTCACTGCTTAGATATTAATTTTAAGTACAACTCCCCGCGGAGTTCCTTCTTAAAAATAATATGGTATAGTATAAAAGTCCAATTATTAATTTCATTTGTCAAAAGGTTAGATTGACATGGTTTGAAATTAAAATGACTAGGTATTTTAGTCTGATTGAAATCAAAAGGTTACAATATTGTTGATTCAAATTATATGTGATTGTGCTCTTACATGTTTATTGTTTAATATTTTCAGATATGTCGTTATCGTCTATTATAAATATTCTCGCACAAACACCCCTTAACCGGTCCTAATAATAAAGAATGGAAACATAATCTGGAGTATATTCTTATCGCTGAGGAACACTATTTTGCGTTAGTTACTCCTCGTCCGGATCCCCTTACTGCACAGCCCATTGATGAGGAGCGGGCAAAGCATGGCAGGTGGCACAAGTCTAATAATGTGGCCAAGTGCTACATTATGAATACCATGTCGTCTGCTTTGCTGTTCCAGCATCAGGACATGGACGATGCTGCCAACATCATGTTGAACCTTCAAGAGGTGTATGGGGAGTCGGACAGAGCTGCTCGGTTTGACTTAATGAGACAAATCATGGAAATTCGGATGACCGAGGGCAGGTCAGTGCATAATCATGTAATGCACATGATTAATCTCATGGACAAGCTTGACTTGATAGGAAGAGGTATCGACGGCGAAACCAAGGTCGATATCATTCTCAACACTCTTCCCAAATCCTTTGAGAACTTTCGTCTCAATGATGTTATGGCCAAGAAAGACTATAATGTTAACGAGTTGCTCAATGATCTACTTACAGCAGAGGGGGTGATGGGAAAGCATGCACAGGCTTTAGTCACTACCAATGGGCCCACTGTTCCACCGAACGGTATGAACAAGAAAAGGAGGTGAAAGGGCAAGGCCAAGGCCAAGGGAAACAGTGGGAGTAACGGAGCGGGCCCTAGTGGTGGAGTAAAGAAACCTAAGGGAAAGTGCTTCAAGTGCGGTAAGACTGGGCATTGGAAGAAAGATTTTCTAGTGCTAAAGGCAAAGGACCAAGGTACGCCATTAGCTTTAGTAACTGAAACATGCTTAGCCGCTGTTTCTGCCCATTCGTGGGTAGTGGATACGGGTGCGACTGATCATGTTTGTTACACCTTGCAGGGCTACCAGCCAACAAGGCAGCTTAGGGATGGAGATATTACAGTTGGAGATTTTCCTTTATGCTTTAATGACACTGTTTTAGTTTTAAGAGATGTTTTGTTTGTGCCGAGTTTTCGGCGTAATTTAATTTCTATTTCGAAACTTTATTGTGATGGATATTCAGTTGTTTCTGGTAGTAATGTTTCTATCATGAGAAATAACATAGTTATCTGCACTGGTGTTTTGAACAATTCTCTTTATACTATAACTTGTCTGCATAATACCCAAAACTTCGTTGCATCAACATCATTGAACCCAAGGGAAAGGAAATTATCTTCTCAAGAGGATCAAACACATCTTTGGCACCTAAGACTAGGTCACATCAGTCTAAATCGGATCTAAAGACTAGTGTCTGATGGAGTGTTGGATTCGTTCCAACCAATTCAGACTAGAATCTGCGAATCCTGTCTAGAGGGAAAAATGTCGACAAGGCCTTTCAAGGCAAAGGGGAATAGGGCCAAAGAGGTGTTAGAACTGATCCATTCTGACTTGTGTGGACCAATGTCCACCCAAGCTCGTGGAGGGTATGAGTACTTCATCACATTCATTGACGATTACTCAAGATACGGGTACGTTTACCTACTTAGCCGCAAGTCTGAATGTTTTGAGAAATTAAAAGAGTTTCAGGCGGAAGTAGAGAAGAAGCTAGGTAAAAGTATCAAGTCATTGGGGTCTGATCGCTGTGGCGAATACCTCAGCAACGAGTTCCAACGGTACTTGTCAGAAGTTGGGATAACATCCCAATTGACTACACCAGGTATTCCCCAACAGAATGGTGTAGCAGAGAGAAGAAATCGAACTTTACTTGAGATGGTCAGATCTATGATGAGTTATGCATCTTTGCCCATTTCGTTCTTGGGATATGCCTTAGAAACAGCTTCTTACCTGTTAAACCTAGTACCATCCAAATCGATACCCAAGACCCCTGTTAAGTTATGGTCAGGGCGAGCTTGAACCATATAAGGATTTGGGGTAGTCCGGCACACGTGCTGAACAAGGATGCTGATAAGTTGGAATCTAGGTCTGAGGTAAGAATGTTTATAGGGTATCCAAAGGGAACGAAAGGTGGTTATTTCTATAGTCCTAAGGATCAGAAGGTCGTTATTAGCACTAACGCTCGATTCTTAGAAGAGGACTACATGATTAATCACAAGTCTAGAATCGATATTGTCCTTCAAAAATTCGAAGGGATGTCAGTACGATTCCAATTCCAATTCCACAGCTACTAGTGCAAGAGGCAATAATACCACGTACTGCACAACCCGTTGACATAATGCCTACACAGCCTCGACATAGTGGGAGGGTTGTTCATCAGCCTGATCGGTTCATGTTTGTGGGAGAATCTTCAGATTTGATCCCTGGAGACAGACATGTTGAACTAGATCCCTGGACTTACGCCGAGACAGTAAATGACGAAGATGCGAAAGAATGGCGTCGCGCTATGGATTCAGAATATGAGTCCATAACTGCTATAGATGTATACGAGAAAACTGAACTGCCAGATGGCTGTAAAGCTATAGGTAGTAAGTGGGTATACAAGAGAAAGAGAGGAGGGGATGGAGAGGTTACAGCCTTTAAGGCCAGGCTAGTGGCAAAAGTGTATACCCAGAGGCTAGTGGCAAAAGTGTATACCCAGGTGGAGGGTAAAGATTATGACGAAACCTTATCGCCAGTAGCCATGCTTAAGTCCATACGGATCCTTCTCGCCATAGCAACTCACTTAGATCTTGAGGTTTGGCAAATGGATGTCAAGACCGCTTTCTTAAACGGTTACCTTGAAGAAGGTTGGGACATTTATATGCAGCAACCAGAAAGTTATGTGAGGCAAGGTGAAGAGCATCTGGTATGGAAGCTCAAGAAGTCCATTTATGGACTCAAGCAAGCTTCTAGGTCATGGAACTTACGTTTTGACGAGGTGATTAAATCCCATGGATTTACACAAAGTGAAAACGAAAGTTGTGTGTATCGCATAGATGTCAACGGAGATAAAGTATTTCTTGCACTTTATGTAGATGATATTCTCCTAGTTGGTAACAATGTGGAGGTATTATCAGACATAAAGAGATGGTTATCCGAATAGTTTCAGATGAAGGACTTAAGAGAGGCAGCTTACATCCTTGGGATCGAATTTATAAGAGATCGCAAGAAAAGGATGTTGAGCTTATCTCAAGCGGCCTACATTGATACTATGATTGCTCGTTTTAGCATGCAAACCGCTAAGAAATGATTTCTACCTTTAAGACATGGCGTTCCACTTTCTAAGGAGATGTGTCCTAAGATATCTGCTATACAGTCAGCATAGTGGCAAGATATCAGTCTAACCCTGGACAGACGCATTGGACTACGGTGAAACATGTACTCAAGTACCTGAAAAGGATTAGAGATTACAGGCTAGTTTACTAGGCAGACAGTCTAAATCCCTTGGGTTATACGGATTTGGATTTCCAGGCAGACCGGGATGAGAAAAGATCTACCTCAGGCTATGTGTTTACCTTGGGAGGAGGAGCCGTTTCATGGAGGAGTGCAAAGCAGAGATGCATTGCAGACTCCACTATGGAAGCCGAATATGTAGCCGCATCAGAGGCTGCTAAGGAGGCAGTATGGCTCCAGAATTACCTCTTAGATCTAGGTGTGGTACCTAGTTTGTCTAAGAGTATCACAATATATTGTGACAACTCAGGTGCAGTGGAAAACTCAAAGGAACCCAGGACCCAGAAGGCGACAAAACACATAGAGAGAAAGTACCACATAATACGAGAAATCGTAAAACGAGGAGATGTGCGAATAAAGAAGATTTGTACGACAAAGAATTTAGCTGATCCATTTACGAAGAGCTTACCACGGAAAGTCTACGACAAGCATGTTCAGGGACTAGGACACTGATTGATGCTACCTACTTAGGAAACTTTTAGTATAAGTGGGAGATTGTTGGATTTGTATACTGAAAGCAAAACCTTTTATATACAATGTTCCCAGTTATTCACTGCTTATCTCCTATCTGATTATATTTGCACTTTCACTATGTATGTGTCCCCATATCTCTTGCAAATAAGTAGATCATATGGTGTATTGTAGATCATATGATTGGTTAAACTTAATGAGATATAAAATATAAATCACAGCTCAGACAACTTGAGGACGATTTGTGGGTTTAGGCTGCAGTATTAAGTAGGAATAGTTTATCTTGACTATTTACTTATACATATTTACGTATTGATATGATCACAGTGAGATAAGTTCTTCTGCCTGACCTTAGTGAAGAACTAGAGATCTCGGTGGCTTATAATAATCTAAAGCCTAAATAAGATTACAATTATGAATGCTTGTATGTGTGTCACTTTGATTTACTTGGGCAAGAGTTAAGTTATAACTTTTATACTATGTATTTTGGGTGACAGCAACTTGCATATAATAATTGGTAATTTGTATTTAGGTAACCGTATCCGTTTAGGATGATGATATGCCCTTAAAGAGCTCAAAATGTTTATTGTACTAAACCCTGCAGGTTGATTAAGTGCAGGTACAATAATAAGGTTGAGTGGTACTACTTAAGGAATAAATAAGAAATTAATTAATTTAAGCTGTCAGAGGCTTTAAATTAATTGATGGATATTCGATATCTTAAATACGAGGATTAATTAAGTCTAATTCAAGCCCCGACTCAACTCGGGAATAAAGGGATAAGACAATATTAATTCTCTAGTGGAATGAATTAATATTTATGAATTAATTGTGTTTTGGGCTGAACAAGGATGAATTAGTTCATAGTTAGGTCCATCTTTATTTTTTGTATTTGATCCCTGGACTGACCTATATGAACTTCTAATCCAAGTAGGAATAGAGAATTAAATTCCTAATAAGGAAGTAAATTCCTAATCCTAGAAGGAATTAAACTACCAGGCTTGACCCACACTCAGCCATGTACTATAAATACATGGTCTCTCATTCTGTGAATATAGAAAAATTAAAACTCAAAAACTTCACTGAATAGAGAGAAAGAGAGAGTAGGCGGCGGCGGTTTAAGGTGTTCCTTCCCACTTGGAATTCTTCAAAGTTCTTCGTCCATCCGGCGTTGATGATTGAGTAGGGGATACAGTCCAGAAGGTCAAGACGGGAATCAGAAATCATTCAATCAGAAATCGACCTTTTGTGTAAATAGCTATCAGGTCGAATCCCTTAACTCCTATGTGTTGTAGGTGCATGTTAGGGTTTATATAAATTTATAGGTCCACCTCTTGGGTTAATCAATAAGGATATAAATTATGACAACCAATAAGGGTCATAAGGAAAGAGATGAATTATATTACTTTCTACAAGAGTATTATAATAGATATAATTCTATGTGCTTTAATTAATTAATAGGTTAATTAAAGCAGACTAGAATATTAGGCCCATATACCTAGGTTATATGAACTATATATATAAATATATATATATATATATATATATATATATATATATTCCTTATTGTAGGGATAATTAATCTTGTCAGTTAGAAACATCAAATAGCTGAATAAGGGATTTCCTAGCAATCAATTATTGAACAATTGTACCGAGGATAGTTCCTGCGGCAGACGACATACGCGTGGATACCTGAAGTGGTGAATCAATTGCTCAACTCTGTCCGATTAATTACGCACAAGTAAGTTATTCCAACTTTAGCATAATCAATGCTCAACGTTTAATTCAGTTATAAATCACGATCATAATTCTCGACTATTTGTTCCGCTGCGTACAGTAGATGTAGTCGAGAACAACTAAAACTGATCGGTATGGCCCAGTAACTCCGGGTCGGACTAACCCGCCAGCCAGGTCAATTGGGCCCAGGAGCACGAGCCCAACACAGCTAAGCCGGCCCAGTTATGCCTGAGCTCAATTGCGGCATATTTGAAAATTGAGATCCCCATGATCTCCTCTCAACTTCCAGGCAGATTTGATGGGCGCAGTTGTAGGGATTCAGTTAGTGTTTTGTTAGTGATAGCATAAATAGTAGAATTGTACTCAGATTTAGGGTTGACATTTTGTACTCTAAAACTACAGCGTGTAAGATTGAAAGGAAGATAGTAAAAAACACCTCGGCAGGTAATTGCCTTCGCCCGTGGACGTAGATCTCCGGATCGAACCACGTAAATCTTGTGTTCTTTACTTTTCTTGCGTTTGGTAGCGACGTTAATCAAGCTTTGCTTCGAATTCCTTGGATAAACGGATTGCGCTTTATCAAACACGTTTATGGTTTTTTTAGGGGAATTTTGATTATTGAATTAGGGGTTTACCCCTTTTTGTCATCACCTAATATACGTATTATCAAGGTGCATTGTCGGATTATCCCATCGTGTGTTTGTTTATGCGCCGTCTGCATCAATTGGATATTAAATTGGACAAGCCACTGATTCGAGGTCCAACCGATTCAACCACGGGTCTAGTCAATCCAGTTCAAATGGCTGACTTTTGATTTTTTCTGAGTCGTTTATGTATCATACAATACATTTGTATATTTAATATTAGGGTTTAAGTAACATTTAAAAATAATTAAATAAAAACAAAAGTGTTCAAAGAAGTAAAAAGAAACTAAAAATCTTTACAGGTGAGAGAATTGAAGAAAGATGGCAGATCAGAGGTGGTTTGGAGTTTGAACTTTAGCGAAGAAGACTAATGATAGGTATGGCCCAGTAACTCCGGGTCGGACTAACCCGCTAGCCGGGTCAATTGGGCCTAGGAGCGCGAGCCCAACACAGTTAAGCCGGCCCAGTGAGCCCAATTGCGGCATATTTGGAAATTGAGATCCCCATGATCTCCTCCCAACTTCCAGGCAGATTTGATGGGCGCAGTTGTAGGGATTCAGTTAGGGTTTTGTTAGTGATAGCATAAATAGTAGAATTGTACTCAGATTTAGGGTTGGCATTTTGTATTCTAAAACTACAGCGTGTAAGATTGAAAGGAAGATAGTGAAAAACACCTCGGCAGGTGATTGCCTCCGCCCGTGGATGTAGATCTCCAGATCGAACCACGTAAATCTTGTGTTCTTTACTTTTCTTGCGTTTGGTAGCGACGTTGATCAAGCTTTGCTTCGAATTCCTTGGATAAATGGATTGCGCTTTATCAATTAGCGCCGTCTGTGGGAACGATTTGAAAGTAAACCCTCGTATACTTCAGCGTCATCACAACCGCCATGGTGAATACCCGCCGATCTGCTATCCCTACCCGGTCCAATCATAATCCCCCTGTGGATCAAAATCCCCCGCTGCTCCGTCCACAGAATCAAGATCCGGCTGTGGAGCACGTTAACATGCAGAATCTCACCCCTGTCAATGATCCGGCGCAAGTTAACCCTCAACCTGCCCCCGAATTGTTGCAGGTGCAGCAAGCCTTTCTTCGGGAGCATGCCGCTCTATTCCAAGAATGGAATAACCGGCGCGCCCACTCCGGTGAGCGCGCCAACAATGGCGTCGACCAGGGTGTGAGAAATCCGTCCTGTGATCTATCTCGTGAATTGGATGAAAATCCACTTCACCGAGCAAGACATGATCGCCGTCGACAGCGATCAGCATCTCCAGCGAAAAACCGCAGTTCTAACGGTTCGAGGCCCCGTTACGCTCACGAAGAAGTGGATCATCGCAGACCTGTAGATGCACCAAAGCGTGCTCGCTTAGACAAATCCCGTGTACTGGATCCTCTGGAACAAGAACAAGCCCAGTTTGCCGCAGAGCTTGACAAGGTGTTGGGACTCGATGCCGACGGGGAGATCATCACCCCGTTCTCCGAGGAGATTCTTGCTACCCCACTCCCCGAGGGGTTCAAGCTTCCCCCTGTGTCCGTCTACAACGGCACCGGAGATCCAAGTAAAACGCCTTCAAGTACGCTATGTTCAACCGCAACTGCACACCTCACCACTTGTGCAAAGTGTTTCCTGAGTATCTTCAAGATGAAGCCAGACTTTGGTTCGATTCTTTACCCCGAGGCAGTGTTACCTCTTTTCGGGATCTCGTCGAGCAGTTTTGGGCGCGTTTCCATACGCGAGCAAAACCCTTGGCCACTTTGGCCGATCTCATGAATCTAGAACAGCGAGATGGGGAGACTGTTACCCAATTTCTCGATCGCTTTACCGCTGAAAGCCTCAAAGTTGGCAGCCAATCTGATGATATTATCATCAATGCCTTTATGAATGGACTCCGGCCCGGGCCGCTTTACACCGAGCTTGTCCGAAACCCTCCTACCACGACCTGGGCTCTTTTCAACATTGTATGCAGGTTCGCCAAGGCTGAGGAGCAAACCCATCCAAGCGTGAGAAATATGCTACCAAACGGCAATCAGATAAAACTCAAGCCGGGACGAGTACCCGACCTAGTGCCTTCACCAGCCTAAGCAGAGGACGTTTGGAATCCCGCGGAGATATCCCTCAGCTCACTCCGCTTACAAAATCAAGGACATAAATACTTTATGTTCACAAGAATGATCTGCGATCGTGCCCACGGATGACTGCTCTGGCAGAGAAATGTAACCGTGATAAGTGGTGTGCGTACCACCATGATCATGGACATGACACCGAAGAGTGTTGTGAACTGGGAAAAGAAATTGAGGATTGTTTGAAGAGGGGTTTCCTGCGGCAATATGTAGCTTGGACCGAAGATAAGTCTCGATCGAACAAAAATGGAGGCTCACAACAAGGCTGCGGAGGTTACAACGACCGAGGTCCAAGACAAAACAGACCTCAATGGCAGAATAACAGGTCGGGGTACAACAACTATGCTCGGCCAGACCAGGGAAGTCGTCAACAGCCCCAGTTGCTACCACCTCCGCCACCTCATGGAGGACCTGGAGACCATCCGCCCAATCACGCTATAAATGTGATTTATGGGGCCATTTCAACAGGGACTTCCCGAAGTGCCCTGAAGGCCGAAGCGCGTAGGCCTCCTCCCGAGGAGCCACGCTATAAACGCTTCCACAGATCTGAGACCGTGAGCTTCAACGAGGAGGACCCCGTCCCCGAGCTCACCCCACACACTGATTCCATCGTAGTCGATATGGTCGTGGCCAATGTTACAATCAAGCGAGTCTTCGTTGACAATGGGGCTGCAGTCAGTGTCATATTCGCTGATTGTTTCCAGAAAATGGGTATACCTCGCGAACAACTCCGCCTAGCCCCCGGGCCCTTACAGACCTTCACTCAGGGTGAGGTTCGACCTGAAGGAATCATCAACCTACCTGCTTCTTTCGGTACTTATCCAGCAATAAAAACCATCTTCGTCGATTTTTATGTGGTCAATTCTCCATCTTCATACAACATGATTTTGGGCCGAGATTGGCTCACCCCGGCGAAGGCCGTTTGTTCCACGTATCACCTCGCACTAAAGTTTCCTACACCCCACGGCGAGGTGGCCATCCGTGGCAATCAACGGGTCTCTAAAGAGTGAATGTATGTAGCACTTAAAAAGACAACGAAGATTCCTCCCAAGCCACAGTTTCAAGTAGCCACCGCGGCTCTTACCTCGGGTTCGTCTGAATCACTCGGGGACAATACTGTTAAGGTGCCGCTCGACCCGGCTAAATCGGAACAGACTATTACAGTCGGCGCCGTAGACACCCCATTGTTACACAATGCCATCATCCAGACCTTACGAGAATATTCTGAAGTTTTTGCGTGGTCTCCCCTGGATATGCCGGGGGTCTCTCCAGACCTTATTACTCATAAGTTAAATATTGACCTCAGCATGAAGCCCATACAACAAAAACGACGGCAATTTGCTCCGGAGAGGAACGCAGCCATCCGAACTGAAGTTCAACAGCTCCTGGACGCAGACATCCTGTTCGAAGTACACTATCCGTCCTGGCTTTCTAATCCCGTGATGGTGACGAAGTCCAGTGGGGCATGGAGAATGTGTGTTGATTTCTCTGACCTCAATAAGCACTGCCCAAAGGATTGTTATCCTCTACCCCCATCGACCAAAAAGCCGAGGCCATCACTGGGCACAAGGTACTTTGCTTTTTAGATTTATACAAGGGACACCATCAAATTCATATGGATCGCCGTGATGCCCTCAAAACGGCCTTTATCATTGACTTTGGGTGCTTTGCCTTCAAGAAAATGCCCTTCGGGCTCAAGAATGCTGGAGCCACTTACCAACGCCTTATGGACCATGTCTTCCGAGATCAAATCGGCCGAAATGTTGAAGTATATATAGATGATCTTGTTATTAAAAGTTCCTCCACCACCACATGTGTACAAGACATTGTCGAGACGCTGGGTACGTTGCGACGCTATAATCTTCGCCTCAATCCGGCCAAGTGCACCTTTGGCATTGGCTCAGGTAAATTTCTAGGGTATATGGTCTCACAGCATGGTCTCCAGGCTAACCCCGCCAAGATCAGAGATGTATTGGACCTTCAACCGCCAAAGACGGTGAAGGATGTTCAGCGTCTCACCAGCGGTCTTGCGGCCTTAAATCGTTTTTTGTCTAAGGCCGTGGAGCGTCAGCTTCCATTCTTTAAATTTTGCGTCAGGCAAAGAAATTTGAGTGGACTCCGTAGTGCACCGAGGCCTTTGAGGCTTTAAAGCAACACATCAAGCAGTTGCCAACTATGTTCGCGCTTGTCCCCGGAGAGCCCCTTTATGTATATTTGGCATCTGCCGAGGAAGCAATCAGCGCGGCCCTCGTCCGCGAGGATCATGGGAGTCAGCAACCCGTGTATTTCGTGAGCCGAGCACTTCAAGGGGCGGAGACCCGGTATTCTTTGGTAGAAAAAACAGTATTGGCCCTCGTCATGGCGGCCCGCCGCCTGCGGCCCTATTTTCAAGGACGTGACATCAGGGTTCTCACTAATCACCCTATTCGTCAAATCCTCGTTAAGCCCAATGTGTCAAGACGTCTGGCTAAGTGGGCCATCGAACTCGGGGAATATGATATTCAGTTTCTACCTCGCCGAGCCATCAAAGGCCAAGCCCTTGCGGATTTTTTGGTAGAAGCACCATTTACTGACCCCTGTTCGACTGCATATGATACTACTCCTAACCACTCCGATCTCGAAGCTGAAGCCCACAAGTGGCAATTATACGTGGATGGTGCCTCGGCGACCCGAGGCAGTGGCGCCGGGGTCCTTCTCATTGGCCCCGATGGCGTTGAGATCAAGTATGTCTTGCGATTTAAGTTCAAGGTCACCAACAATGAAGCGGAATATGAGGCAGTTCTTGCTGTGCTCCGGCTCGCTCAATCCTTTGCAGCTTCGCATATCCAGCTTTTCACGGACTCCGAGGTGGTCTCTAGTCAAATTAAAGGCACCTATGCAGCCAAGGATGATACGTTGAAAAGGTACCTCGCTTTGACACTTAAGCTTTTGTCGACTTTTGCTTCGGTTGATATCCAACAGGTACCTCGTGAAGAAAATGTTAAAGCTGATGCTCTTAGCAAAATGGCCTCCACAGTCCCGACCAACATGTCTCTGGACATAATCGTCGAATATGCTATCCACCCTTCAATTCATGTGGCAGCGGTTTCTGTATTGACTGAGAACAGTCCCAGTTGGATGACTCCTATCGTCCATTATCTCCGGGATGGTACACTGTCAGATGATAAATTACTCGCTCGGCGAATAATTCTTAAAGCACCGAAGTATACACTTCACGACGGGATCTTGTACCGTCAGTCATACTTACAGACGAGTCTTCGCTGCCTTGACCCAGTCCAGGCTGACTATGTTCTCCGCGAATTTCACGAGGGGGCTTGTGCTAGCCATATTGGCTCGCCCACGTTGGCTAAGAACATCCTCCGGTGGGGATACTACTAGCCCACACTGTTTAATGTTGCCCATAGTCTAGTATCAAAGTGTGACAAGTGCCAGCGACACTTCAGAGTGAAGCATCTACCACAAACCGAGCTCCCTGGCATACAAAGTGCCTGGCCATTTATCCAGTGGGGAATCGACATTGTAGGCCCGTTTCCAGTTGCTCCAAGAGGCTTAAAATTTCTTGTGGTTGCAGTGGACTACTTTACCAAATGGGTCGAAGCCGAGCCCCTCAATGCTATAACCGAGCAAAACATTCTGAAGTTTGTTTGGCGTAACATAATATGCTGCTTCGACATCCCAAGCGCCATTACCTCCGACAATGGTAAACAGTTCGCTAATGACCCCTTCCGGTCCTGGTGCGAAGAGTTGCACATCAAACAAATTTTCACCTCGGTTGCTCATCCTCAAGCTAATGGCCAGGTCGAGGTCACTAACCGCACTCTGCTTAATGGTCTAAAGAAGCGCTTAGATCAAGCTAAAGGCCTCTGTGTCGAAAACCTGCTGCAAGTTCTCTGGGCCTATCATACTACGCCGCATTCGTCAACCGGAGAAACCCCATACAGCCTCACCTATGGCTCTGAGGCTGTTATCCCTGCCGAGGTGGGGTTATCCCTGCCGAGGTGGGGGTACCCAGTCTCCGGCTCGTTAACCTTGACCCCGAGACTAACAACGAAGCACTCCGTGCTAACTTGGATGAACTCAAGCATCGCCGTGACCAGTCCTTCATTCAACAAGCTAAATGTAAGCAACGAGCAGCTCAGTATCACAACCTCCGGGTTAGGGGTACTCAGTTTCAAGTCGGAGACCTAGTACTCCGGTTAAATTCTGCCAGCAAAGCTGCCTCCGAGGGCAAACTGCATGCTGCCTGGGAAGGGCCTTACCGCGTCGTTGTCGCATATGCCTCCGGGAGCTATCAGTTAGAGCATCTAGATGGTACGTTGATACCCCAAACATGGCATGTTACTAATCTGCGGCGTTTTTATCTATGATTTCCAATCGTCAAGTACCTTTTTTACCTTTACATTCTTTGTACGTTATTTTTATACTGTGGCATCTTCTTTTTACGAATACCTTTGTATTCTTTAATTGTTCCGGCAATCACTTTGAATGAAGTTTTAACTTTTCGTACATTACTGTACTTTCTTCTATGCCGTGGGGACGCCCCGGCCTAAACTATAATTGTTTGTCTCCGGACACATTGGTCTCTCGCCTGATCCGTTCGGAGAGATCCACACTTAGTCCCCGGACATATGTTCCCTCTCGCCTGATTTATCCGGAGAGGTCATTAGCTCCCGCTCGATCCGTCCGGGGAGATTTTGCGCCTTGTTTCCCTACAACGGCTTATCTACGTATTGTACTCCCGAGTACTAACTACCACATTATTTTCATAATGAGATGTCAAAATAATTTTACGCACTTGCCTCATGATCAAACACTTAACTACTTTTATTTAACATACTTATTAAACATATCAAAATATTTTCGAAATTTTGCTTCCCAAAAGTGTTCTTTACATATATATATGCGTTACTATAACAACAAAGCATTATCTTCGGCCTCCGAGCCAATACTCCGCACTCCGGCGTTGGGATCCATCCCGGGGGCTTCTTCGCGTCCTCCGGGATCTGGAGGTTCCTCGGCTTTGGACTCCGGTTCTTCCCCTGCTTTGACCTCCTCTACACCGAGGACTCACTCTCGGAACTGGCCTTGGAACGTTGCTCCTCCCTCGGCCCCGAGGACTCGGTTGAGGTGCTGGTCTCGAAGTGTTAGCCCATTCCATGGGATCCCATTCCGCGAGGTCCATTACTTCGATCTCCTCAGCTAGCTTCTCAACCTCCTCCTCAGCATTAGTTACCGGCGTCTCCTCAGCAACAGCCACCGGGGTCGGCTCTTGGATTATGATCCCTTTGGTTTTTCCCGCTGTCCTCTTTTACTCCTCCGCGGAGCCTTCGAGGGATCCTGCTCCCGGTTGGAGCTCGCAATGTACTCTTCTGCAGTACGACGCCACCTGCCACGGCCTCTTAAGCCCTCGTACATGTTAAGGAGTATTTCCAGTACTTCTCACTTTCTAACCAGCTCGGAGGAGTCTGTGTGCCCGGCCGCCATCAGCGCGGTAATTTCCCCTTGGATCTCGGTTGTCCGCTCCTCGACTTCCTCAAAAGTTAGCGGGTCGTACTCCGTCAGTATTCGTTCATATTCTTTTTTATGGATGATGACTCAATCCAGCTCGACGACCATTGACAAATATTTCAACTGATGATCTCTTGCCTTTTCTACGGCCTTGGCTCTAGCCTCTTCGGCTTCCTTTGCCCTTCTCTCCGCCGAGGCTACTTTCTTCTCAAAACGAGGCACCACCTACTTTTGCAAGTTGTCCTTCTCACCACGGAACCAGTCTAAAGACCGCATGAGCTCCTTTATTACATTGTGTAGCTCCTCGGCACTCTCCTGTTTGCAGCACTAGATCAATACGACTATGATATACTCACATCAACGACAAGGCAGTAATTCAACAATATTGGCCACAACAACATTCATATTCCACAAAATGAGCATACACATCGTTTGCGGCTATTACAACAAGAGTACAAATTTTTCCTATCATCTATTATATGTACAGTTAATCAAAATTGCGGGGAACGACTGACCTCCCCCTGATCGACCCCTTCGGCACCCTCCTACACCTCTACCTCCTCCTCGTGCTCTTCCTCTGGCAGGTCTCTGTTCAACCCCGTTGTCTCCGCTGTGATTTCCATGCGCGGGGGTGGATCCTTGGCCCTTGGCTCCGTGATGAACTCTCCCCTTCGAAAGGCCAAGAACTCTTCGTCCTGATCCACATCGCAGGCAGCGATCCCCTCGGCGCTCAGAATCGTCTTCTTGTCTGCCAGAGCCTTAATCAAGGGCCACTCTGGGACCCGAGCCAGCGCGTGGTAATACGCCTCCTCCACGGCGCCCACGACGTAGAAATCGTATCCGAACTCTGGACGATAGACATCCACATTCGGATAGATTTCCTTGACCTTCTCCAGCAGCACCGAGCGTGTTGCTGTGTCGCCGACCGCGACAAATCCCATCTGGTAGTCTAGGAATGTGCTGGTCTGCAGCAGTTTTTCTGCAAACGTCTTCAACACAGCCTCCTGGCCCTCCTCTACTGCCGCCTCCTTGGCCTTCAGCTCCGCCCGCAGTTCCGCCGCTTCGCCGCGGAGCACCCCGGCCTCCGCTTCCACCTCGCGCAGCCGCGCCACCTCCTTCTCCACCAAGGAAGCCCTCTTGCGAGCCTCGGACAGGTCATGAGTTAACCTGTCATTACGAGAACGCAGCTCCCTCACCGCCTCGGCTAGCTCTTCCTTGGCCTCTCTCTCACTCCTTCGGCCGTGGTCTATGATCCCCTGAGCCAGCCGCAGAAGCTCCTCGGCATCGGGTCCCTCCAGGCCCAGCACGCTTGTGCGCCCTTGCCCCTTGAAACACAAAACCAAAAATAAACATCAGAAAAAAGCTTCAACAGCAGTTTTTCGCTCCGGCAATGGTTATACATGCTTTACCTCGGGGATTGGCTCCGTGCGCAGTCTTTTGGCCGCTCCCGGTGGAGTGACAGACGGGCTCCGACCTCCTCTTCGACCTCGGGGTCGCCCCCGCGACCACAACATCTTCCTCCGTCCCTGCTGACGGCCTCGGACTCGACGACACCCTAACTCTAGGAGCCGCTTCGGCCGCAGTCCCCTTCTTCTTCGACGTCGCGGGCACTGCGGGGCTCCCCGAAGACTCCTTTCCAAAGCGTCCCACTGCAAAAGAAGATCAATGGTTAATCTTAGCAAATTACCAATGGTTTCACTTATTCAAGAGTTCCTACCCTCCTCGGCTGCCTCGATCGCCGATTCCTGCCCCCGGGTGCGATTCTCCTCTGCTCCTTCCGAGTAATAGAGGCTTAACCCCGCCTCCTCCAGCTCCTCCTCGGTGTAGAGGGTCTTGAACGTACCCACAGTACGGAAGTGCCTTACAACCTCCGGTTCCGGCTCCGCCACCAGGGCATTATCCACTACCTCCTCCCTCCTCCACCTCGGGAGGACCACGTCAGTCTTCACATAAATAAATTTCTCCTTCCAACCCTCCACCTTACTCGGGTTTTGCACCTTAAACCCACCTCGGGCCCTGGGGCTAAAGGTGTACCCTCCCTTCGCTTTCCCGAAAGCTTTTAGTTGAAAGAAAAATCTAAATAATTCTACGTTTGGTTCCACCCCGGCATTCTTACATACCACTGTAAATCCGACAACTTGCCTCACGGCATTGGGTGCTAATTGACTCAGGACGATGCCGTAATACCTCAGCAGCCGCACTACGGAGTCCCAAAGGGGGAACCTAATTCCTATTCTCAAATGGTCTATATACACACTTATGAAGCCCCTCGGCGGGCAACAAGATTGGTCACTAGGCTCCGGCACTATGTATTCTAAATTAAAGGGGAAGTAAAAGGTTGGAATCAAGGCTTCTATTTGCACCCGCGTCATCCGCAGCGACTCCACGGCAACCTCGAAATCCTCCTCCAAACAATCACTAAACCCTACTGCCCGGGTGCCGGATTCCATGTCGTCTGCCCTATATACCATCCTAATCTCTCTTCTTTCAGGAATGATAAAGCGCAGGGGTGGTACATCTAACGGGGTTTTACTGGTCCCTACCTCTGTAATTGAAGATGAATACGATGAAGAAGACATACTTACTTGGTTTCGATTTGAGATGGTTCACAAATGGCACAGATGAATCTCTTTTTTCCCGCTCTCTGTATCTTGCAAGTCGCAAAATAGAATAATGAAGTTTACTGTACTAGCCTTCTTTATATATACTCATGCATCAACAGCTCCGATCTGGCCTTTTCAAATTTAGTGTCTCAGATTCGCACGTGGAATTCACGCGCGTTACAGTTACCAAGGCGCGTGGGGGACATACTTATTGGAATTCTCAAACGCGTCACTTTACATCCCTTCACCTAATGATGGCGCCGCCAATCACATCAACCTCACCCTTCCCCAGGAAGTTTTGGGACTCACTCCGGTGACCCCTTCACCTCGGGCGTATTTCAGCTCGGCCTCACCAGACCCCATGATCCCGGGGGTACTTCGGTTCGGTCCCCGTGGAGTTCTCCACCCCAGGGATGCATCAACTCGGCTCCGGTCGACCCGATGACCCCGGGGGTACTTCAAATTGGTCCAATTCGGTCCCTATTGGGTTCTTCACCCCGGGGATGCATCAGCTCGGTCCCAGTTGACAACCTCACCCTAGGGGTACTTCAGTTCGGTAAGGATGGCATCTCTCATTGCCCGCTACGCCTTTACATCACTCTACATCGTCGCCCGTTACACCATGCCTTCCTTTTAACCGAAGCTCCTATCTCGCTCCAATTGGTGGGGGGGCATCTGATAGGTATGGCCCAGTAACTCCGGGTCGGACTAACCCGCCAGCCGGGTCAATTGGGCCCAGGAGCGCGAGCCCAACACAGCTAAGCTGGCCCAGTTATGCCTGAGGCCAATTGCGGCATATTTGGAAATTGAGATCCCCATGATCTCCTCCCAACTTCCAGGCAGATTTGATGGGCGCAGTTGTAGGGATTCAGTTATGGTTTTGTTAGTGATAGCATAAATAGTAGATTTGTACTCAGATTTAGGGTTGTCATTTTGTACTCTAAAACTACAACGTGTAAGATTGAAAGGAAGATAGTGAAAAACACCTCGGCAGGTGATTGCCTCCGGCCGTGGACGTAGATCTCCGAATCGAACCACGTAAATCTTGTGTTCTTTACTTTTCTTGCGTTTGGTAGCGACGTTGATCAAGCTTTGCTTCGAATTCCTTGGATAAACGGATTGCGCTTTATCAACTAATAAATTGCTTTAATATAAGGTTGAATTTGATTGAATGAAGTCTGAGACTGAAATAAAACTAACGCTAATATTAGTGTTTTTCTAACGACGGTAAAAAAAAAGAAAGACTGGTTCCAGCTCAACCAGTTTTTAACGGTGTTCATCGGGTTTTTGTTATTTCCGGCTATTTAGTCCTATCGAATCGATCCAGCAGCAAATTCGACCCGATCCCACAAACCATACTTGTAGTAATATTTTTCGACGGATAAATTGTACGTCGCTTCTTAGTGGTTTTATAATCTTGCGCTAAATTCTTAAGTGATTTTCTAATTAATTGTATAAAACCTTCCACATGGTTTTAATAATCAAGAACAATGTCCCTTTGTCAATCATATAACTTTACGTTTCTAATTTTGCTGAATGTTATTTTTCGCACTATCCACTTTTTTATATATTATTCGAGTGATTACACTACAAGAAATATTACTAATAGTGACTGATTTTAGTGACGGACAATTTCCGTCGCAATCTAGTAACGGACTAGTGACAGAATAGAGACGGATAGGGACTACAAGAGTGTTTGAGTATTAGCAACGACTTAGTGACGGAATTATGACGGAATTCAGAGACGAAAAAAAATCCGTCATTAAACCGTAGTAACAAAGGGCGCTAAAAATGTGGGAATAAAATATTTTAAGGTTGGGACGGAAATATTCCGTCACTAATCATGTATCGACGGATTAGTGACGGAATTTTAGCCGTTGCTATTTAGTGACGAAAAATATTCCGTCATTAATCTTGTATTGACGGAATAATGACGGAATTTTAACTGTTGCTATGTAGTTACGGAAAAAATTCCGTCATTAATCTTGTATTGACGGATTAGTGACGGAATTTTAGCCGTTACTATGTAGTGACGGAAAATATTCCGTCATTAATCTTGTATTGACGGATTAGTGACGGAATTTTAACCGTTACTATGTAGTGACGGAAAATACTCCGTTATTAATTAATGCCCATGTAAATGATGCTTATTCAATGACGGAATTGGCCGTCATTAACTAATGACAAAAAATTCCGTCACTATACCCCTAAACGACATCGTTTTGGTCGTCATTAATTAGGGACGGAATATTTCCGTCACGAACCAAACGACGTCGTATTACCTGCCTCCAATGCATAAAAAAATTCTAAGTGTCATGTGTTAGGGTCGAACCCCTGACCTGGGAAAGAAATATAGTTCCTTACCACCTGGGACACTTGTTGTTATAATGATAATGTGTTACCTGTTTCTAACATATTATGTCTTTTTACATTCAGATCCCTAATTTTGCTCGAAATCCCTAATCTTCATGCCAACACTCTTTCTTCTCATTTTTATCGATTGGCCACCATCCTCCTCCATCTTCTCCGACGATTCAATGCGCCTAGGTTTTCACTAAGTAGCAACTTTCCTCTCCATTCTAGCGCATCACAACTTTTTTCGTTTCTTACCTCTCCAATGGCGATGGCGAGAGTCCAAATTCCAGAATCCGCTTCGCTCTCTTATTTTTTCTAACATCAATTTACTCGATCTTCTCTCTTCTGCTGCGAATGAGGAAAGCAACCGCTAGGCAAGGCAAGGCTTCGGATTCAGGTTGTTTCTGCCCTAATCCCTTCTTATAGAATTATATCACTTGTCTACAATCTGAATTATTCAACAACCTGAGGATAATTTATTGCATTACAGATGACTATCATTCATCGACCTTCTAATAAATTTTATTTGGTGTTGAAAATAAACAACTGAATTCTACAATTGCTACTGAGCAACAATTGCGTCTATAAGTTGCAAAATCCAATTTCTTTTGTTGCTTTAAGATTGAATATCTAATGTTGCTGAATGGTATTCCTCTGCAGAATGCCCCCTATTCATTCAAATTAAATTTAACTTAATTATTTAAGCCATTTTCAATATATAATCACTTCTGATGGTTATTTGTTTTGAGATTTTTTATGGTCCTGAATGTGAAGATATTTACCATCATGAGCTTAGAAATAAGCTCTTGAAAGTGTTCCACTTACCTTGATATATAGGATTCCTTTTCTTGTAAAATAGGACATCATTTGTAGGTTTCAATTATCAGTGAAGGCAATTTGGGTGGCTGGATCCTGCAAGACCAATTCCATATGTTGGGCCTGCCTAGCTGAAATTTATGTTCACCATATTCATAACCCATAGTTTATGCATTTTATGATCTTTCTTTGCATTGCTTTCATCACTTGTTATGCCTGCTAGTTGTAATTAATGTTGAGGAACCATCTATAGAATTTTCTTATGTAGCTTTATATGGAAGTATTTCATACTTGATGCAGCATCATAAACTTGAATCTTAGTTCTTGTAGAATTTTTGAATTATTTTCATGGTTGAGTTATGCATTTGTTTTGTTTGCTGACTCTGCATAGGTTTTGCTTTCTGAGTTTTTAAACTAGGTTGTGATTATTTACATGAATGTCAGTGTAATATTGTGTGATTTCTGATGTAGTCCTGAAATTTATAAGGAGATTATATCTTCTTCGTTTGCACATTGAAGCTTTATACATTTGAACAATTTCCATGTTTTAACCATAAACTCATACATTTTCTTGAAAATGATCTCTTGAATATATTTCTGTATTTCAGAACCTTTTGTTAGAATATATACTCGTATGTTGCATAAAAATAGCATGTAGCTTGTTCCGTTGTTATTTATTAACGAGTTACCTATAGGCTATGTCTCATTCTAATCCTTTAGCTAAGAACAACAACAAATTTAGTTATTCATTTGCAATATTCTGAAGGAGAGAATAATGATAATTGGTAATCCTGCCAAATGCCCATGTCATGTTTCTCTGAAGCCACATACCTAATGTATAATGGATACATGTAGGAGAATTTTATTGATTTTACCGAGTATTATTTACTGATCAAATATGATGGCTTTCCTTCTAATGGCGATTTCCTTCTACGAAGGAATATATGCTGCTCCAACTATTATTTTTTATGTTATTTCTTCTTTATTTATTTTTGGAGTGGATGTTATTTTTTTCAATTTTTTTTTCTCCTAATCTAAGAACAAAGAAAAAAATCCTCTCATTCCCCTAAGGTGACTCGAACCAGGACCAAATGCCTAGATGGTGGATGCTCTGGCCACTTGAGCTATCCAATTTCGTCTTTCGGGTGGATGTTTGTAACCTGCAATCTACTTAGGCCCAATTGTATATTTGAATTTTCTTATCATTTTGGTCAGTAGCTGTTTATTTCCACATTCAATAGTAAATGCACTTAGTTTTCTTTTTTCCTTTCTTTTGTTTATTTGAAGGGGCCATTTTGGTTCAATAGTTAATTTTAAAGTGTTAGGTGTTGAGTAGCTCTTCTGCTGCATAGTTTCTGTCTGCAGAATGCCAATTTTCTTGTTACTAGACAATCATATATATATGTGATAACTTGCAAATGGATTTAATTGCTGGTACCATGAATTAATGCATTTTCTTGAAATACTTTTGATATAGTTATAATTTTTTTTCTTGTAATATAATAAGGAGCTTTTTCTTCTTCTCCACATATCTTCTATTGGAGACAGCATATTGAAGACTAGGGTTCTAGTGGCAGAAAACGTGCAAGAAAGCCAACAGGAGGTGGTCTGCACTATTCACCATCATAAGTGGCCAAAAGAGTGAGGTGAGGTGGCATTACCAACTTGATGGCCAAGTTAGGGATATGGGGTGTTTGGTTCGGCCCTTAATGACCAATGGTGTGTGAGTTTGGTTTGTACATTTAGACTAGTTTAGGGTGTTAATCTAGGTGTGTTCTAGTAGGTTTTGGTAGGGTTTAGTCCTAAATAAGTGGTACATTAAAATCCTTACGTCGAAATCATAATCTAATTTCATCGAATATTACACTAATCTTTGAGTTGTACAATAAATCATAAAACCTTGAAATCTAAGAATAGCACCTAAGTCCTAATGTAATAGGTTACATGGCTAAATTTCAAATCAAGTCAAAACCTAAATTTATTTCGAAACTTGATATAAGTGTGATGTTCTAAATTTGATAGGATTCTCACAGGTGCATCAATTTGAAAATAACATATAATATGTAAAATAACATATCAAAGTACTTTACAAGAATACTTTTTCCTTAATTTTTTATATTTGAAAAGATCCATGAAAATGAATCAGGTAAAGAATACCGAATAATATACAGGAGCATATTATAAGAGCTGGTCAGTCTCATCTCTAAAATTTTATTTTCAATGCTCTATAATATAGTTAAATGTATTCCGTTATGTTAGAAAACTATTTTAGGGATTCTATTTCAAACTCCTCGATTAACTTCGACTAGTTTATGTCTAGGTATTAGGCTCCCCATTCACTACTTATGTTACTTTCCCACCTAATTATACCTATGCCTTCTTCAGCTTTGTCTATGCTCCGACTAAACATTAAACCCTAGTTCCTTATGGAATAGCGTCAAACGATTTTTAGATATTGATAAAAGCAAAAACATAATAAACTTTAAAGAGAGGGACGGAATCTGATCAGCAACGACAGTAAAAGGAGAGCTATGCAAGAGTTAATGGAGAGGACGGTGATAGATTGTCCCACAAAGGCAGCCTTCAACTTCAAAGACTACTGTAAATATATATGGAACCCTATGCAAAACCTTGTTATTTTCTACCCCTTATTCTTTCTACTTTAATTTCCTCTACCAACACAAACTGCAATTATTCGTGTTAAAAAGGAAAAAATAAAACACACACTATTACAAATTGTTGCTTTTGCCACAATTCTTGTCATTTCTCAAGACTGGGGGTGTTTGGTTTAGGTTTAAGTTGTGTTATCAATTTTTAAGAATCCTATATGTAACCAAAAATTGATATAAGTGTGATGTTCTAATTGCTTCAATTTTGCTATATGTACACATATATATCTTCTGAATATAATCAAGATATCTTTTGTAACCTACACTTCCTCTACCCACGTCAACATCTGAATATAATCAAGACATGAATCAATGATTTCTACTTTTTATTGGTTTTGAAATACTATCTGTTCTTTTTTTCAGATACTATATTTATTTTATAGTAGATACTAGATATCTGGGTATTCATAACCAAATTGACAACCTTTTTTTATTTTGCAAATGCATTTCTTTTAGAAACGGACACTCAAAGTTTGAAAAAAGAACAAGAAGAAGTTAGAAACGGCTAAGCAAACTGGAAAGGACTCAATATCTACGGTATGATCCATTTTGACTATGTCTTTTGTAACTTATAATGGGTTACTTTAACTATTCTAACTTCTTTAGAACCCACTTAAATGGGTTGTACTTGAGCTACGAGTCATGACCTAAATAGTTAAACAGGTTGGATTCAGATTCGTGTAAATTATGTTATAATAGGCTCTCAACCATTCGGTTTGGCACCCCCGATCTTTTTTTCTTTTGTTGATTATCATAGTGAGTTGCACTATTTTCTTAGTTATTTTTATATGATGTTTAATAATTTCATTCATTTTATTTTAGGTGGTACGAGGTGAGGGTGCAGGAGGGCAAGAACGAGGTTGGACTGCTGATTCTTCTGCACTTTCAGATACACCGTCAGAGTCAGCTGGTGCCACGGCATCCACATCAGCAGTAGGATCAACAACAAGAACTGGACGGACAGAGATCCGAGTGTATGGTAAAAATTAAGCTCAAATACTTTCCAATTGTTAGAAGTACTTAGGTTTTGCAGTACTTTTGTAAAAGTTGCTTCAGCTCAACTTTGTCTATATTATTTGTATAGATTACTTCCAGGTTATACGACTACAAAGGCCATGACAAAAATATTTCAGAGGATGATCCACGAGAAGGGCACGCAGTAGAAGACATTACCCCCGTCTTATCTACGAACATTTTTTGAGGAGTTCAAGGTAAAATATATTTGATATATGTTGGGAGCTTGGTTTTTAAAAAAAATCAGTATAATTGATTTATTATAAACATATTTTTGCAGAAACATTTTATACGGGATCCTTCACTTGATGGAGTAGTAGAACATCTTTTCTATGCACAAGCACGAGCTTGCTACAGAAGCATGGTGAACAGATTAAAATACGATTGGGTTAAGAAAAAAAAAATGCCCAAATGTATGCCTAATGAGATGTGGGAAAAGTGGCTTGAGTATTGGGAGTTACCTGAAGTAATATTGCAGTCTGAGAAGGGTCGCCAAAATAGGATGAGTGAGCCGGCAGGAGAAGGCACAGGTCCTTCATGCCACACAGGATGGTCTAGATCGTTTATTGAGCATTGCTTAGATATGGTAAGAAAGTGAAGTTGTTTTTCCAATTATATCTTAAGAGTAACATTAATCGAACCACATTTTATATAGCTAAATATAGTGTTGTATTGGTTTCTTGATAGCAAGCCAGCACAGGACAAACTCCAAATTGTTAAGTTTTGAATCACTTACAACACACACAAATGAATTCAATCCAGAAAAGAATGAAAAACAAACTGAAAATCGGCCAACCAAGAACCGAACGCAAAATCAGAAACCAAATGAAGAACACAAAGCTTTTACGTGGTTCGATCAATGTGATCTACATCCACGGAGGCTCTATACACCTCAATTCACTCCACTGAACAATCAATTACAAGAAATATCCCAGAAAACCAGAAGCCCCATTTCACAATCCGAATTGAGCTTAAGAACCCTAGCTTTCTAATTCTAATGATTGTGTAGTGTTTACAGAGGAAAAACTACGTGTATCAACTCGTCTCTACAAGTGGAACAAATGTATATAAAGAACTAAGCTCGAATCAAGAAGCTCCAGAAGCTGGAAGCAATTCTGTTTCAACTGCTCTAAAACTGGTTCACGCGCCTTTGACAACGGTTTCACATGCAACGGTTCAAAACCGTTGCCTAATTCTGTTATAACCGTCAAGACTCCGGTTCTTCAATAACCTCCAAAACTGAACTGCTTTAAACCCGACTCTCTAGCCCGGTTCTTCCCAACCTAAACCCGGTTCCTGATTCTTCTCAATATCTACTACAAGACATGTCCACTTGATGAAATTGAATTGACATCTACAAATCTCCACCTCAATGAATTCAAGTGCACTTCATTACCTCAAACTGCCTTGTCACCTCCAGGTTTTAATTGCATTGTTCAAGCCTTATCAGGCTTGAGCAATGAACCATCTTGCTCCTGGGAACTGCCTTAGTCAGGAAATCCGCTGCATTGTCCATAGTATGCACTTTCTTCACTTCAACAGATCCAGCTTCAATTACATCCCTTGAAAAATGAAGTCTAACATCAATATGCTTAGACCTCCCATGAAAAGCTTGATGTTTCACCAAGTGAAGAGCACTTTGGTTATCACACTAAATAGTAACACATTCTTGTCTTATCCCCAAGTCCTTGAGGATTCCCTTGAGCCACAGAGCTTCCTTGATTGCCTCAGTTAACAGAATGTATTCTGCCTCAGTTGTTGACAATGCAACCACAGGCTGTTGCACACTCTTCCGACTTACAGCTGTCCCATACAAAGTAAAGACATACCCTATAATAGATTTCCTAGTATCCAAGTTCCCAGCAAAATCTGCATCAACATATCCAACCAAAGGTACAGTACTAGCTTCTTGATTCTGAAACTTTAACCCCACACTGACAGACCCTTTCAGATACCTTAAAACCTGCTTCAAAGTTTCCCAATGTGATTCTCCAGGATTTGACATATACCTGCTTACCAGAGACACACTATAGGCCAAGTCTAGCCTGCTGCATATCATTCCATACATCAAACTGCCAACACCACTGGCATATGGAACATTCTTCATGTGAATCTCCTCAGCTTCTGTCTTAGGACACTGATCCTTAGATAACTTAGTTTGTAGATTAACTGGGATACTTACTGGTCTTGACTCATGCATTTGAAATCTCTCCACAACCTTCTGTAAATACTGTTTCTGTGAGAGCCACAATGTTCCAGTCTTTCTTCTTCTAATGATGTCCATCCCCAGCATCTTCCTGGCTTCCCCAAGATCCTTCATGTCAAATTCTGAACTTAATCTTCCCTTTAGCTGTTGTATCTTATCAATACTCTTACTGGCAATGAGCATATCATCCACATATAATAGCAGAAACACTTGTTCAACTCTTGAACCTTTGTTAAAGTATACACAACTGTCATATAAGCTTCTTATGAATCCTGCACTAATCATAAACTCGTTGAACTTCTTATTCCACTGCCTGGGACTCTGTTTCAACCCATAGAGTGACTTCCTGAGAAAACAGACATTCTCTTCATTTCCTGAAATCACAAAGCCCTTAGGTTGCTTCATGTATATCTTTTCAACTAGATCACCATGCAGGAATGCTGTATTGACATCTAACTGCTGTAGTTCCATGTCCTCTTGAGTAACCTTTGATAAAAGTAACCTGATAGAGCAATGCTTCACTACTGGAGAAAATACCTCATTATAATCAATACCTTCTCTCTGTGTGAAGCCCCTGGCCACCAGCCTTGCCTTGTATCTGATTTTATCAGTTTTTCCAGCCTCCACCTTTTTCTTGTAGATCCATTTTGAACTAACTAGCTTCTGCCCTTTTGGTTTGTCTACAAGCTTCCAGGTTTGGTTTCTCTCCAGAGATTCCATTTCCTCCATCATGGCCCCTATCCAGTGTTCACTCTCACTGCAACTTATTGCTTCCTTGAAACTACTAGGCTCTTGAAACTCCAAGTCTTCTGCTACACTCAATGCATAATATACACTTCCAGCTTGTCCATAGAAATCAGGCCTTTGGATTTGTCTTCTTGGCCTGTCTCTTCCTATGCTATAAGTTCTGAGATTTGCAATCTCAGTTTGACCTTCTTCATCTTCTGATGAACTGTCATCTTCTTGTTGAGCTTGAGTATCCTTCTCTGGTGGTATCTGCT
Organism: Ajuga chamaepitys; assembly: GCA_958295605.1. Taxonomy (NCBI): domain Eukaryota; kingdom Viridiplantae; phylum Streptophyta; class Magnoliopsida; order Lamiales; family Lamiaceae; genus Ajuga; species Ajuga chamaepitys. The sequence goes on along the minus strand of OY282503.1, from coordinate 18,904,711 downwards.
CCTCATTAAGCTCCACCTGAATAGAAATTATTTCTGGTTCCACAGCACCATCAGCTTCCTCTTGACTTCCAGTAGAGTTGTATCCCATCACATCCTCATTGAACCTTACATCTCTACTTATCAAGAGCTTCTGGTTTCCCTGTTCCAAGCACCATAACCTGTAGCCTTTTATGCCCTTAGGATATCCTAGGAATACACATCTCTGTGCTCTTGCATCAAGTTTGTCTTGCCTAATGTGAGCATAGGCCAGACAACCAAACACTCTTAAGTCATAGTAGTTTGGTACCTTTCCACTCCAAACTTCTTCTGGAGTTTTAAATCCTAGAGTTGATGATGGTGACCTGTTTATCAAATGGCATGCAGTGTTTATTGTTTCTCCCCAGAAGGATTTAGGTAATCCAGCATCAATCAGCATACATCTAACTCTTTCCAGCACAGTTCTGTTAAATCTTTCAGCAACCCAATTTTGCTGAGGGTTTAGTGGGACAGTTATGTGCCTTGTGATGCCCTTTTCTTCACAAAACCTTGTGAATTCAGTGGATAGATATTCCAAGCCATTATCTGTCCTAAGATGTTTCAGTTTCTTTCCTCTTAGGTTCTCCACCTGGCTCAACCATGTTTTAAACTTAAGGAATGCATCACTCTTGTTCCTTAAAACAAAAACCCATGTTTTTCTATTGTAGTCATCAATGATGGTCATGAAATACCTTCCTCCTCCATGTGTCTCAGTTCTTGAAGGCCCCCAAATATCAGAGTGTACATAATCAAGTGGTTCTTGAGTAGAATGTATCCCTTTAGCATAAGGCAGCTTCTTTGCCTTTCCCAGAGCACACTTGTCACAGAAATCCAGTGTTCTATTTCCCATTTCACCAATGATGCCCCTCTTTGATAACTCCTTCAATCCTTTCTCTCCAATATGACCTACCCAGTCTTCTATGCCACTTCATAACATCTTCTCTGCTTATCACATATTCAGCACATCCTATTACAGGTGATCCAATCAAAATAAACAGGCCATTGTGTTGCCTTCCTTTGATTACCAGCTTGTTGTGTTTAGTGATGTGAAGATAACCATCTAGGGAATTGAACTGACAACCATTTGCCACAAGAGAACCAAGGGATAGGAGATTTATCTTCACTCCAGGAACATACCTTACTTGAGAAATAGTTCTGATGACTCGATCATACATTTTTATTTGAACTGATCCTATGCCTTTAACTCTGCAGGAGTGGTCATTTCCCAGTAATACACATCCACCATCTTCTTTATGTAAATCCTTGAACCAGGATTCATTGGGACACATATGGAATGAACACCCAGTATCAAGAACCCATTCCTATTCCATTTTTGTGTCTGTGATGTTTAAGACTTCTGGAGTGTCTTCTTGATGCTCAGTCATAGCTACTTCTGCCCTCTAATTTTCCTGCTTCTTCTTCTTTTGTGGACAGTCCTTCTTTAAATGTCCAGCTTGCTTGCATTTGAAACACCTTCTGGTTTCAACCCAGTCTCCTTGTTTCTTTGCATTCTGATTTCCAGATTTGTTATCTTTGAATCCCTGGAACTTCTTCTTTTGAAAATTCTTTTTGAACTTAATGTTCAAACCTTCTCCAGCCTGTACTGAGCCCTTTTCTCCCTGATTTTGAAAGCACTTTGTCTTCAATGCTGACAGGATGGATTCATAGCTGATTTTTCCATCCCTTCCAAACTTTAGTGCATCTTTAAAACTTTCCATGGACTTTGGAAGAACATTCAACACCATCAGAGCCTTATCATCATCCTCCAAGTTCACCCCCAGATCTTCTAATTCTTCAATCATCTTGAAAAACTCATCAAGTTGATCAGAAATGACCTTATCATCAGTGATTTTGAAAGACATCAATTTCTGCTTCAGAAATAATTTGTTCGATATAGACTTTGATTGGTAGAGTTCCTCCAGTTTTCCCCATGCCTCCACTGCATTCTAGCACCTTGATACCTCCCTCAAAGGTTTATCACCCAGACATAGGAATATCAGACTCAAAGCCTTCTTATCCAATTCTGGAAACTTGGATTTCTCAGCATCAGGCCATTGATCAACAGGAAGAAGTGCAGAGTCTAGGCCGTTTTGAATCAGTATTGCATTCATCTTGATCTTCCAGAGTGAGAAGTCATTCTTACCTGAAAATTTCTCCACATCCATCTTTACTCCAGCCATTATAGCTTCTTCTTTGAGTGTGTGTGTAGTGTTTCCCACAGACGGCGCCACTTGTTAAGTTTTAAATCACTTACAACACACACAAATGAATTCAATCCAGAAAAGAATGAAAAATAAACTAAAAATCGGCCAACCAAGAACCGAACGCAAAATCAAAAACTAAATGAAGAACACAAAGCTTTTACGTGGTTCGATCAATGTGATGTACATCCACGGAGGCTCTATACACCTCAATTCACTCCACTGAACAATCAATTACAAGAAATATCCCAGAAAACCAGAAGCCCCAATTCACAATCCGAATTGAGTTTAAGAACCCTAGCTTTCTAATTCTAATGATTGTGTAGTGTTTACAGAGGGAAAACTACGTGTATCAACTCGTCTCTACAAGTGGAACAAATGTATATAAAGAACTAAGCTCGAATCATGAAGCTCCAGAAGCTGGAAGCAATTCTGTTTCAACTGCTCTAAAACTGGTTCACGCGCCTTTGACAACGGTTTCACATGCAACGGTTCAAAACCATTGCCTAATTCTGTTATAATCGTCAAGACTCCGGTTCTTCAATAACCTCCAAAACTGAACTGCTTTAAACCCGACTCTCTGGCCCGGTTCTTCCCAACCTAAACCCGGTTCCTGATTCTTCTCAATCTCTACTACAAGACATGTCCACTTGATGAAATTGAATTGACATCTACACAAATAAATGGACTTTTTACAAGAAGACGCATTGCAAAAAAGGAGGGGAAGAATTTGTTGATGGGAAGTCAAAGATGATAGGTGTAAGTTTTATTACCAATATTTATAAATTATTTGAATTTGCTAGTTCGAAGTTTTGGATGTTACTTTTCTTGCCTCCTTTATTATTTGGGATGATTGTGTTTGTCTAGAATGGTATGTATTTATTGTAGTTTATTGTCGTGTTTATTTGAAGGTGTCATTGTTTGTCTCAATAATTGAGAGATTGTTGAAAGTTAATGTTTGTAATTTTTTTAAACAGGCTAAGGTTATGTCACGTATAGATGTTGCTGAGGAGTCTGGTCAGCCAATGACAGATGCTGAGCAATCAGAGGCGTACGTGGAAGAGGCTGGTGGAATTGATGAGAAATAACATCTATATGGGATGGGGACAGTGGCTTATACACTCATCAAGAGTAAAAGGAGCACCTCAACTTTTGACCAAGATGCAATGCAGAGGCATATGGAGAACCAAGTGGAGCAACAAGTCACTCAACGAGTAGATGCCATGAAAGTTGATATAACAGCTGCGATACGTGCTGAGCATGAGGCAACATTCGATGCTCGAGTACAATCGACTGTCACACTCATGTTACAAGAACTTCAATCCAAAGGTTTACTTCCATCGTTTGTCCAACCCCCCTCCCGAACTTCAGGTGGTGGTGATGATGTTGAGGATGATGCTTATGTTGAAGACGGTGCTTGTGGTGATGATGTTGAGGAGGATGATGCTTGTGGTGATGATGTTGAGGATGATGATGCTTGTGGTGATGATGTTGAGGATGACGATGCTTGTGCTGATGATTTTGAGGAGGATGATGCTTACTTAGATGATGATTAAACTATGTTTTATGCTTGAACTATATATTTCGATTCTTATTAGACATTTGATGATAAAACTATATTTTATGTTGAACATTTTGAAACTTTGATAGATTGACATATCGTTTATCTTATTACATAAGGTTTGCTACGAATTTTATATTTTATTAAGTGTAAATTAATTTTCATAACAGGTTCTACATTATAATATAAAGAGAGTTATAGAAAGAAAATTAGATAGTATAGTGACGGAAAAAAGACGGATTTTTTTTTTGTAACGAAATAATTCCGTTACTAATATAGGCAAGATAGTGACGTAAATATTCCGTCATTAATCCTGTAGTGACGGAAATATTCCGTCATAATTTTATGACGGATTTTTTTAGAATTGTGATAGAATTTCCGTCACTAAACTAGTGACGGAATGAAAAATCCGTCATTATCGGTTTAGTGACAAAGGTTTTTGTAACAAAACATTTCCGTCACTAAACCGTCACTATTCATTCATTTTGACGGAATTTTTCAGTTTAGTGACGGAAATTTCCGTCGCAGTCAATTATTTTTCTTGTAGTGTTAACTGGAAAATATGAATATAATTAGGGGTGAGTATTCGGTTGGTTCGGTTGAGAACCGAATGACAAGAATCGAAATTAAAACTTTTTATTTATTTTAAAATCGAATCAAATCGAACGCATATTCTCAACCGCGCGAGCCGAAAAATTTCGATTAGGTTCGGTTCAGTTGTCGGTTTAGATTTTAAAATTTTAATCTCTTTATTTTTAATTTTTTATAGAAAAAAATCTCGATTTCCATGATATTTTTTCTCTAAAATAGGCAAATTAAAGAAGTAACCAAAATATAGGCTTAAGTTTTCATTGTCATGCATTGAGCAATGTGAAAATTACCTATATATATCAATTCAATAAAAAAAAAATATTCAATAAATAAATAATTAAAAATATATATTAAAATATGAGTATTGCGGATCGGTTCGATCAACCAAATTCATTTTTGTTAAAAGTGGAACCGAAGCGAATAATAGACGTCGTGCAACATTACGAAACCAATTAAGCATATATAATGCAATTTACCCATGTTTCCAACCCGTGGTTTAATTGTATTTGTATGGCACATTCAGTCTGATGCCATTATTTGGTTAGCTTGATCCCAGTCTATTGGCATTAGTAATTAAGAGTATGAATTTGGGTTAGTTGAGACTTTAAAGTACAATTTAAGGCGATGGCTTAGCTACGTTGGCATTATTTAAGTTGAAATTTAGGTACTTGATTGTGGTAAAGACTTATCAACTTCTTATTTTGTATTTTATTTTAAATTTGAATGAATAATATTTGATTATGTAATTCATATAAAGGATCATTCTAGATCCTTAGATGAGTCAAAATAGATAAGGTTTACTTGTTGTATCTTGTCCATAAATACAGGAGATATCATGTCTATAAAGATATTATTCATACTTCATAGACCTGTAAAATATGAGTGACACTCATGTGTATAAGATGCATATTAGTGTTATTGTACACTTTGTGGGGTCCACTTATGATTTTCGCGCGCGCGTGATATATATATATTAAGGTGTGTTTGGAATCACAAAACAGGCGCTGACTTAGTTGGTAAAGGCGCGACATTGTGCCCTTCAGTGCGCGGGTTCGAATCTTAACAGTACCTTTTTATTTTTCACCAACAGTATATTCAAATTCCGAGCATAGTATATGTTATAAAGCCTGACAATATATTTAATATTTCGATGTAGTATACTTATTTTTCACCAACAGTATATTCTAATTCCTTTTCACCAACAGTATATTCAAATTCCGAGCATAGTATATGTTATAAAGCCTGACAATATATTTAATATTTCGATGTAGTATACTTATTTTTCACCAATAGTATATTCTAATTCCGAACATAGTATATGTTATAAAGTCTGACAGTATATTTAATATTTCGATGTAGTATACGTTATGTTGCATGACAGTATACGTTGTTCCTTTTTATTTTTCACCAGCAGTATATTCAAATTCCGAGCATAATATATGTTATGATGCCTAACAGTATATTTAATATTTCGATGTAGTATACGTTATGTTGCATGAGAGTATACGTTGTTTTAGTTAAGTTTTGTTTTATACTACGAAATATTTATTTTTTCCAACTTACAATACTCACAATATATTTAATATTTCGATACAGTATACGTTATGATGCCTGACAGTATACGTTATTTTAGTTAATTTTTGTTTTATACTGCGAATTTATTTTTTCCAACTTACAATACTCACAGTATATTTAATATTTCGATACAGTATACGCTGTGATGCCTGACAGTATATGTTGTTTAAGTTAATTTTTGTTTCATACTGTGAAATTTTTTTTTTTTTCAACTTATAATACTCACAGTATATTTAATATTTCGATACGGTGTATATTATGATGTATGACAGTATAGGTTTGGTTAGATTAATTTTTCTTGTATATTGTACAATATTTATGTATCGAACTTACAATACAATTATTGTTGCATTATAAAAAAACTTAATAATACAATTTATAATTTTTTCCACACTCACAGGCTAAAAGATAAAAAAATTAAAGGGCATAAAAAAAGAAAGAAGAAGGAAAAGGAAAAAAATGAAGGAAGAAGGAAAAAAGATGCAAACAGAATTGAACCCTTGACGACCTCAAGGTTGAGATATTTAAGATTGCATTAAATACTACCAGACCACTTGCTTTTAGTATTCAACAAACAGGTCATTAAGTATATAATATGCGCGCGCGAATAAAATCAATATAATAATAATTGAGCGGTTCAAACCGGTTTGAACCGGTCTGAACCGCGCGATTTTTTTTGGCTGAACCGGTGGGCCCACAAGGTGTACAATAACACTATGGTGCATCTTATGCACCCAAATTTTTGCCGTAAAATATATGCTTGTACGTGTATACATATATTCTGCACTGCTGAACATCATTGATGAAATAAGCTTATCAGAATATTTCTCTATTTCTATATGTTATCAGAATTTATACCACAATTGTTAAAATAAATTCAAGGGTTAATTACAGCAATTGCATCAAACTATATCAGTATTTTTTACATAAATTATTGATTTTTTTTTTTTAGCACTCATACATATAAATTATATGTGTTTTGACAGATAAATCACTAAACTTACTTTCTAATCATTTTGTCGGAATTCCACATGTGACTTGCACGTTATAAATATTTAAGGGTTTTCTTTGTTCAAACATATTATTGGTAGGTAGAGGAGCCGTTCATCTTTAACAATGGAGCATCTACATATTGGGAGAGAGAACCATTGAGATTCAAATAAATTGTTATGGAAAAAAGTGTTAAAGAATTTTACACTTTTGGCATACTAAACATGTTATTTTTACAATAACAATCATTAAAAATTTATCACGCGCAAGCCACGTGCGAAATTCCAAAGAAATATGATCGAAAAAAAAGTTTGGTGGTTTATCTGCCGATCAAAAAATAAGTTTAATGGTTTATTTGACAAACCCATATAGTTTTATGTATCGATGCCACAAAAAAATTTAATAATTTATATGCAAAACGTTGATAGTTTGGTGGATTTTTGCAATTAACCCTTCAAAATATAAAAGGTAGTTTATAACATGCAACGAATACAAAAATCCTTCTTAAACTCCTCTAATTAAAACTAATTGTCCACCAATACAATGTATACTAGTAAGACTTTTTATTTAAATATAAAAGGTAAAGTGTGTTGAGTTTTGATATTTGTAATGTATAATATTATGTACATTATTGGTATAATATGCACAAATAAAATACAATAATTTAATAGGAAAAGAAAAAGTGATGAACAAAGAAAAATATATACATTTCACGAGCAAGATATATCTGTTCATGATTAAAAACAATTGACTTTTGTTTATTTTCATAGCAAATGAAGCTATTATAGGAAACTAATGTCGTTGAAATTTGAAAGATACTTTTGAATTAGAAGGAGTCATGGATAATTGGGAGTCAACGCCAGTTGACCTGCAGTTGCTCCGGCCATGATCTTCTCTTCGAGCACATGATCTCCAAGTTTGGGAAGAAAAAATCTTATATCGTTACACAAACCTCTGTTTGGATCTATTAGGAAAAATAACATGTATTTACACATAAACACGTAAATGAGAGTTGGCATATACCTTTAAATAGCAGCGGAAGAAGATCGTTGATTCACCAACGTTGGATCTTGAACGCCCTGTTTACAATCCCTGAATAGGAATACGGTCTACACCGTTCTTGTCACTTGCTTTGATGGATACTACCATAGCGTCTACCGATTGCACACACCTTAGACTCTTGTAGGAATCAAGGTGATATTTCAAGAAAGAGATATAGAGTGTTTATTCAATATGTCACCGTGAGAGATAACTTATATGAATAAGGAATCTCAACCCTTACCATAAGTGACATATCACAGTATTAGATGCAATCTTTTATGCTTACTAATCAATCTAGGATATTTGATTGGTCATTTCATATTTATAAGATATGTATGATATTTTCGATTATCTCTCATTCACATATATCTAATCAGATCTACTCAAATCATGTACTCACAATTCTTATCCCTGCATTCCTTATTTCATACAGAGAATAAGGTGTGCGATCAAGCGGGAACAATTCGGAAAAAGGGAAGAGAGTTCTATTAAGCCATCATCCAACTAACATAACTCATTAACTCAGGAGACTCACTACATACCTAAACTATGCGGTCGCCCCAGATTAAACATCTATGGCCCCTTTATATACATAAGCATGTTTGACCCCCAAGATTTTGTATATATGCTCATGACTATATTAAAACCTGTTTGAACTTAGTCGGCCGACCTATGAGCCATAGCATGCAGGTGCTTTACTAACTTAGTTTTTCCTTGGTCTTTTATGCCAATCTGTGAAAGTGTGCATTGCTTCGTAATACAGAGGTTGGGCACGAGGTTTACCCAACTTAGAGTTAAAATACCGTGGAGATTAAAATAACAGGTGATCTAAAAGAATACACAAGTGTTAAAAAACTTATGGGTGCCTTCAAGGTGAAGTAACTTAATATAACTCAACGATTTACAAAAACATACGAATTGTGAATCGAAGTAGACTTCGATTCACTACTCTCGAATCCTAATGTCTCAACGGACAATTAAATAAAGTCTAGAGTACAAAAACAACTAACAAAAACTATCCTAAAAAGTACCCTAGCAAATGGATTCAGAGTCGTGGGGAATCTGAATGTTACATAAAATGGACACTACATGTTGAATATAGGGTTTATTAAACTCTATAGACAACACAACAGCTAGGGAAACTAGCTCTCTTCACTCGGATATTCACTTGTCTTTAGTTGGAATGTTGGAGACCTATTTATAGGCTAACAAGAAGGTTGTACATCACTCTAACAGAACCACCACTTCCTTCAGTTATGGGCATTGTTGGTTAGTGGCGAACAACCCCGAAACTTAGGTTGGTTGCGGAAAGGACTCGTTCTTCTTGAGAGGATGACTTGGTCTTCAGCCAACTCTTCCCTCCTTTCTCTCAACCGATTTAGACTAGGTCTCCGACTTTAATATATTTGCTCCTATGTCCATTTATTTCACTTAGCAATTCGGCACACATAATCCATGTTAATTTGGCACAAAAAATTATATAAGTGTATAAAAGGCAAAATAACTAAAATGATGATTTTAGTTAAGAGTTTGAACATTCAAAAGCTAACAATCTCCCTGTTTTTCCTTTTCTACAAATCAAGTACAACTGAATAATAAGCTAAATAAAACATAAGCTCCCCTAAATACCAGTTATCCTAAATAAATGATATACCAAGCAAATCCCAAAATAAGAAAATAAATATGGGAAACCACTCATCAAACTAATGCAAGGAAAACATTCATTAAAAATCAAAATAAACAGATTTATAAACAATTAAAAAACAACAAAAACAGCCAACCAAAATTACAATTATTTTTAATAAATACATAAACCCTGCAACACAATTTTTTAGTCCTCATCTTCATCCTTTCCAGACTCTTCACCCTATTCCTCCTCACTTTATCACCACCTTCTTCCTTAGAAAAGTACCTTTCCGAAATGATGTCTTCACCATTGACCTCTCCTCTTCGGATTGGTTCCTCAAATTGGCTAGCCTTCCCCTGAACCCTAACACTCCTCTGCAGATTGCTTAAAGCTTGGTTGACTTCAGGATCGGCTGCACCCTCGGCCTCAACATCGGTATGAGTGGCATCGACTGTACTGCTACCTCTCCCTTTTTATGGAGAAACATATGCAAGCAGGTTATCATGAACTTTCGTGAGGGCAATAATTTGGACAGTAAGCATTCGGACCTTATGGAGAAGGAAGGACCGGTTTCAGAACTAGTTATGAGGTTGAGAAAACATTAGGATCAATCTCGACAGGCTGTTCAACATCACTACCGATCCAAGGAAAATCAATGAATCGATTGGTGGAAGTGATGGTGGATTAGACTATGAGGACTGAAGGCATAACAATGTCATAGCCTGTGGTTGGACAGACTTTGAGAAACCAAAATATTGTAGGTAAGGGACGGGAACGACAACTCAAACTCTTGTTTCTGTTCAACATGAGACATGATGTATTTAAAGGTAAGTTCTCCAAAATTCACATAACAGCATGTGCTTATCATGTAAAGCATGATGCCTTGATCAGTGGTGGCTTTCGTGGAGTTTATGGACGAACACCAATTGTGCACAACAAATTTGTGTAGGCCTGTGTACAAATGAGAGAGATTGGAGATCTTTAAGAGCTCTGGTTACCTTTTAACTTTGCCACCAGTGAGAACAGTGACAATCTCGTCCATCTCATCATAAACGACATTTTTTAAGCTCACTCCATGTGCCTAACTCCTCATTGATAACCTAAGGAATGAAATTGTAGAGCTTTCAACGAACATATACCTTCCCATAGAAGCAAGATTGTGGATCAGCGACATTCTTCAATAGATTAGCATAGAAATATCTCACCATCTCATCATGATGAGGAGTATCAGAAGTGACAAATGGCAAGAGACCATGTTTCTCAAGCAATTGGTTGATATTAAGCTTGTGAAACTGACTTATATTGATCCTCCTCTCCAGCCGGATCTTATGCTTTCATACTTAGGCCAGTCACGAGGATAAAATTAGAAATCATCATTACAAGCACTAGTAAGATCATATCCAACATCTAGAGATATTCAATAAAGTCGTTATATTGCATGTTTTCTTTAAAGTAAATGTTTAGGATTTAATTGTATTAAATTACTTTCCCCAAAATTATATATGCTCAAAATGTTTTTAACCGCCTGGTTTAGGAATTATTTCTCTATGAAAATGAAGGACTTTCATTGATTGATTATTTGAATTTTTAAAATGCTTTAAAATAGTTTTACAAAAATCGGGTCGTTAGAGAGTGGTATCAGCTCAGCTCCAAGGTACCAAAGTTTACGTAATCATCTGTAACGATCCTATTTTCGTAAAACTATTTTAAAGCATTTTAAAAAGTCAAATAATCAGTCAATGAAAATCCTTCATTTCGATTGAGGAATGATTTCTAAAACATTTTGAGTATAAATAATTTGATAACGACTATACAAAATAACCATATTTTATTTATGCCCAAAAAACATGTTATACAATTCAATTTCACAGGTCATTTGTAGTAGCGGAAAGTAGTTACCATAATTAAATCCTAAACATACGCCTAACATATTCACATAATAATTTTAAGGCTAATAACGTAAGCAAAATATATTTTTCATATGACTTATTAATATCAAATCCATAAATCAAATATCTTAAGTAATACAACAAATTTGACAACATATAGCTATATTGAGACTAAATAACTAGAGTAGCATATATTATAAAAAAACACTTTAAAGAAAACATGCAATATAATAATTTTAGTGAAAATTTGGATTAACATATAGTAATATTGAACTATATATGTCATATGCTTTCACCGCACTGCCCTCGCCTCTGCTTTAACTCCTCAACCTGAAAATGTTGAATGTGGGGGTAAGCTACCACCAACCTCTTACAAGTGCATATTAAAAATATTGTTGAAATATAAACATCAATAACAGTCAACGTACAACTTATCATAACATATGTATATACAGGTTGCCCCGGCTCACACCAACTTAACATACATGTGCATAGGTTTCCCCGGATCACATCATCTTATAGATTGATCAATCAAACTTATAATAATGCAACTTAAGTCTTGCATTTCATAAACATATAATGCAACTTAGGTCTTTCATTTCATAAGATAACAGTTATATCACATAAATGAAGCAGGCATATGTAATCAATGGCCTAAACACCATGTTCTTGATTAGGGTAACCTCTTGCTACTGTGGTAAGATGAAAAGGAAAAGACCGTCGCTGGAGAAGTACTTTTCAAATTATTCTTTAGGGTATTTGTTGCTTCGGGTGCGTATGTATTCGTATGTGTTTAGGAGTGTATTAATAACTCGAGTTAAATCTTCTATGAGGGTTCAATATTTGTTAGATAAGATTCTATTCTAATGGGATTAGGATTAGCGAATATATCTTAAGAGATTGTGAATACTAATTTTCGTATATCAAGAAACACAGCAATATCGACACTTCACAGATATGCAGCTTAAAATATATTATGACTTGGGCCAATTAACGGGCTATGTTCTTATAACTAAAATAATGACTTTGGGCCAAATAAATTAAATAAGGAACGGGACCTAAAATAAAAAAAATAAAAAAATTAATGATGCATGAAATAGGCTAATTAATACGAGACATGAACATAAATAATATCGCACATATTGGACTCAATATAAATTCAAGATATAATTTCTTGAATTTTAACTGGCACAATATAAATAATATAATTTTAAGCCTAAAATAAAATTTCATCACGACTTAAACTAGAAAATAACATGTGACATATAGTGAATATACTTAGGAAAATGCTTATACGAGCACGTTTGAATATATAAAATAAAATAATTAAATAAATTACGGGGCATTATATATGTAGCAACTCGAATCATTACTAGCATTATTCATTTATTTATTTATGAATTTATCTAACTCTTTTAGCGCACTTTTGAATTTCTTGTTTATTTATTAATTATATAAATTTATTATTATATTTATTTATAGTTCATTTACTACACGAGTCCGAACTTCTCCTCGATTAGATTATAAATTACACTTTTATTTAAGATTAAGTTTTTATTTTACTTAAAGGTGGTTATCTATCCGCTACACTCGTTAACCCATGAGGTTCCACTCACTACAAGAAAAAGGTCTTATAGTGACACTAATTTATTAACACTTTTTAAAAGTGTCATAACGAAATATTGCTTACCAACACTTTTTTAAAAGTGTCATATTTGTTTTTAACTACTGATGCTTTTTAAAAAGTGTATGTAATTTATGGCAAATAGCGACACATATATAAAAAATGTCAATATATCTAATACTTTAATGATACTTTTATATAGTGTCACAAAATCTTTTACACTTTAAATTTTGTGTATAGTCTTGCGTCACATTATTGGTGACAATTATATTTTTTGTAATAAAATTAGTGGCGTTTTACATCTTGAGTCATGAGACCGATGACTCTTTACATTTTGCGTCGTAAAAATCATAGACGCTTTATATGTGCGTCATAATACTGCCGATTTTTTTTTAGTCATATAATTAGTGATGCTTTTTCATTTTGCGTTGGGAAAGTCCATGACTTTATGTATTTTGTATCATAAACTCAACGACGCTTTACAATAAGAGTTGTAAGGCAGATGACAATTTATATTTTGTGTCATGAAATTATTGACACCATACATGTTGCATCTAGGACATATTACGCTTTATATTTTGTGTTATAAAATCAGTAACGCTCTACAATTTACGTCATAAAATCTAGTGATCTTTTTACTGGTTGAAGGGCATATATGTTGGAAATCAATAGTCGTAGTAGAGCATTTTAGGACCACCAAGCGTCTAAGCACCAACTAGGTAGTCGCTAGTCTTACTTTGTTTGTGTTTTTTTTATTGGTTATAATATGTCTCCAATATTTAAAAAATATTATAACATTTATAAATTATAAGTTGATGAAATTATATAATTAATTAATATATATAATTAATATGCCATAATATATAAATTATAAGTTTATAAAATTATAAATATTTATATATATATACATATAATTATAAAGAAAAGAAAAATTTATATTTGCTTGGACTGCCTAGACAAACTAATCGCCCGACTAGACCATTTAGACCTAGAAAATTCCTAAAATCTTGATTAAACACAAAAGCAGGTCGGTAAGGCACCACTTAGCGGCTAGTCGGTGTCTAGGCGGTTAGACCGACTAATAGCCAAACTAATCCGTCTACAAAAAAAAAAAATGCCTTAAATAATTGATTTAACACAAAATCAAATTCGTAACCCACCGCCTAACGACTAGGGATGACAATGGGGCAGGTTTGGCTTTTCCCAAGACCCGCCCCGCATGGAAAGAATTAATTTCGTAACCTGTTGTGACCCACCTCCTCAGAAAACCCGCCCGCCCGCTTCCGTAACCCGGGGGGTTTACCCGCCCTGACCCACCATGTTGTTTTAGTTTTTTTTTTTTTTCCCCAATGTATACCATATATTTTTTTAATATAAGCATTCCATAATTAAAATATAATATAAAATATACATTATTGATTAAAAAATCTATTAACAATAACAATTAAATAAGTTCTCAAACTTAATCAAACACAATTAAATAATAACAATGTGAATATGTTGGTAGTACTCCCTCCGTTTCAAAATAAGTATCGTTTTAGACAAAATGAAAACTTTCAAAATAAGTGTCACTTTAGCAAAAAAGTTATAATTCTTCCAATTTTAATCTAAACAACTTAATTTAATCGACTATTTCCTTATTTCACAAAATATTCCTACTTAAAGTTGATTTTGTATAGATATATTTTCCATTTTTACTCATTCTTAATTTCTCAAAAAATAGTTAAAACGACATCCTTCTTTAAACAGAAGGAGTAAGAAATACATAGTTAGTGGAACATATTACTATAATAAATAATAAATATAAAAAATATTAATATAAATAATATATGCGGTGCGAGTTAATGGCAGGTTTAGTAAAATCCACAACCTGATTCAAACCCGACAATACCCGTTTGACCGGTTAGAAACCGGCCCATAACCTGTTTGATCGGTCTTGAACCCGGCCCATATAAAATAGGTTTAGTGCGAATTCGAATTTCAATCTGAATTAATATTTTCATTTTGACTTTATATGAATTAATAACCTATTGTTTATTACAATAATTTTCTTCTCGTATGAAAACTTATTGTCTTACGAGATAAAGTAAAAATTACTGATTGTGCATATTAAGTTTTTTTTTTTTTTTTTTTTTTTTTTTTTTTTTGTTGAAAATAAATAAATTTAGAGTTAAAATATAGTTATGTATTTTAGTAGTTTCATTTTGACTTTATATGAATTAATAAACTATTGTTTATTACAATAGCTTCATTTTAACTTTAAATGAATTAAAATTTAGAGTTAAAATATAGTTATGTATTTTGGTAGTTTCATTTTGACTTTAAATGAATTAATAAACTATTGTTTATTACAATAATTTCCTTCTCGTATGGAGACTTAATAATTTCCTTCTCGGATTGTTTATTAGTAATATAAATTTGTTTAAAAAATAAGATCAGAATATATTACTACCGGCCAATCATAGCTAAAATCTGAAATCAAATAGCTAAATCGTAAATTTTAAAATTATTGTGCGAAAGCAAGTAATTAGTGACAACTTTAGTCCCAATCATGTTAGATAAAAGGAATTTTTTGAATGTTACAAAAGTATATACTGCAATAAAACTAAAAAATGTCATGGATTAGGGCCATGTGCTTCCTACGCAACATTTTCCCGACTCGATTGGCTAATGGCTCAAAGACCTCGGAGTGGAGTAGTAACCTTAGTATATTTAAGGGGAATAGACTGGATCGAACTCGTTGAGTTTTGAACCGAATTTTTTATTGTATATGCCTAGAACAACATTGGACACAACTTGTCCGACTCGATTGGTTAATGGCCCGACGGCCTCGGGCATCGAAAATCTTAGCATGTTTTAAGGGTGATAGGTTGGACCGAGATTCGATAAAATTTTAACTTATTATTTTTTTGGTATATGTTCGGAATAATGCACAACTTGCCCAACTCGATATTCTAACAGCCTGGCGAGTCCCGGATCGGATCTAAAATCTTAATATACTTAAGTGGGTAGGCTAGACCGAACTCGATTATATTCTGACAAGTGAATTTTCATATGACAATAATTTAAAATAATTATAATATGGTAGAAAAATAAAAGAAAATAAATGAAAAGAAAACATAATAATAAAACCAAAAAGACATAAAAAACCATAAAATTATCCTGGAACAAAACAAGAAAGGGATATTAGAAAAAACAAAAAAAAGGTAAGAATGTGACTTGAACAATTGCATGAAACAGCACCGTATATGGCCAACAATAATTGATGGGTTTCTAACCTAGCAGAGGATCCTACAACCCTCACTCCACTTTCTTCTTGCATCCTACAATTGCTGCGATTTTTCCTCTCCAATTTCACTTCATCAGATTTAATTGTTTTTCTTGTTCTCCACAGTCCACATGAAAGAGAACAACATCGTTTTTCATTGCACAAAAATGAGGCAGAAATTTTGGGAACAGAGGATCCAAATAAAAAAGGGGATTGCGTTAGGCGCGCGGGAATTTTTCATTTTAACCCACGTTTACCATTCTCCATATTTGATAAAGATTTATCACAATCTCTCCCTATCTTCACACCGTAATCTTTTCTATCCCGGGAGAACTATATATCAGAAAAGACTACTCTCTCTATATCTCTACCGCTATCACACGATACCAAGCTGGACAATTCAAGGAGGTTTGTAAGTATCTGTAATTACGAATCTTCTTTCTCTCTCGTAGAAAAATGATTTATTGTTTCTCATTGTGGTTTGGTTTGCAACCGATTAGATTCGTCTGCGGTTTCTTCATATTATTTGTTTGATCGACACATTTTGTTAATATTATTAATATGATGCATTGCTTCTGTGTATAGTTTAGAACTTAAAAATTTTTATTTTCGATTTTATTTTGTGATTAAGTTCAAGTTGATTCTGGAAAATTATTTATTTTCAGTTTATTATTTGATCAGAAAACTTGTACTGACGGATAAATATCATTATATTCCTAATCACTTAATAATTCAATTTGACATGGTCAATCTTCTCACTTTGTCATGATCCAGAGAAGAGTATCTGTGGTGGGGGAGGGGGGTGGGTAGGGTGTGAACCCATGTGATTGAACGTGTTTGTTTATTTTAATTGATTTTATTTTATTTGTGATGCAAACAGAGAGGCACGTATGTATGTGAATGAAATAATTTATTTTCCTAAAGTTTTCCAAAGAATATGAGAACCTTGGACAGCTTCTTCAGTAGCATTGTCCTGTTGTTTCACTTTAAGGGCTTTAGTAGTCGTTTTGTAATTAGCTTCTAATAACTTTTTATTTATTTATTTTAACTCATCCTATAGCATGTGTCATTCATAAGATTAACTTGACCCTTTAGTCCAATTTGATATGTGTATAAAAAGAATATTTTTTTAATTTTTAAAATTGTGAATGTTTCTTCTTCTAGATATCATATTATCATATTTGTTTATAAAATATCGGAAATTGTGGATCTCTATTTGTTGTTTATAATTTTTTTGACAAACATATTTTTATTTGTTCATTATTTCAACAAAAGGTATAAAGATAATGGCAAGCTCGGGAAGTCGTCTTCGTGATTTGTTTACTCCTGAAGAAATGAATATTGAGCAACAATTTGTAACTAACAAAGAAATGATTGATGGCGATGATGACGAGACCCAACCAGGTGATGATCCAGAAAGTGAATTTGAAGCACCGAGAGACCAATTAGAAGATGAGCATGTTGAAGAAGTTTTCTATGACATAGAAATAATAGGTACGAACTATTCTTCATAACAGTTTCACATTTTCTCCAAATGTGCATATGTTATTATTTGATATTCTAAAAGGATGTTAAAAATGTTCCGACAAAGCTCTTATGATTTGATCACAAATGTGCAACTGTTATCAAATTTTGTGTGAAACTTGTGAAATATGAAGTGTTGTAGTAGGAATTAAGGTTCTGATAGAGCTCGATGTTGTTTAAATTAATAATATTTGAATTTTATTATAATAAAATATGAAGTGTTTTAGTAGGAATCATGGTTATTGCTAACTATTTTAAATAAATTAGATGCGCAAGGAATTGTGAGGAAAAAACGAGGTGTTATGCGTGCTAGGGAGGTGTGGACTTTCCCTAAAGGAGATAAGATTGTTATCAAATGTAATGCATTTGGACAACCGATTAAGAAAAGAGGTGGAATTTTAGGTGGTTGGCTTGGAACTGTGGCTAAGAAGCCAGAGCTTTGTTCTGTAGAATATACAGATTGGAGGCTACTGCCACATGTGCAAAAAGAACATCTGTGGAAGTTGACTAAAGTAATTCATATTGTTTATCTTTTTTCTCAACATAAAGCAAGATTTTTTTTCTAAAGTGTATGTTTACATTTTCTTTTACAATTAACTATATTTTTTTAATGCTTTGATGTAGACATACTTTGAGCTCCCTGATAATCTTTATCTTAAAAAATGAGTGATGAAATCTCTTGGTGTGAAGTGGAAAAACTTCAAGTTTGATTTAAAAGGGAAACACTTTAAACTTGATAAGACAATGAAAGATACTGCTAAAAAGGTGCCCCCAAATGTGCCACCAAGTCAGTGGAAGGAATTGGTGAAATATTGGTATTCACCAAAGGGTCAGGTATATAGTTGAAGTTTTATATAACTCTAAATTTGTTGTAATATTACACTTATCATATTTACTTGTTACTTCCAGGAACTTTCTGATAGAGGTAGGACTGCAAGGTCACACAATATAACACCCCATACTTGTGGTTCAAAGAGTTTTGCACGGGTCAAGGAAGAACATGTGAGATGATATTTTTTTTTCTTATATATTTATCAAGCTGAACTTAATTAAAATTATACACTATTTATTGATTTATTTGAATGTTGTCACAGAAAGAAAAAGATGGAAAGGAGTCGGGATGCTTGGAGTTCTATGGAATCACGCGTAAAAGAAAAAATGGAAAATTTGTCAATAAAGAAGCAGAAAAAATAGTGGTATGTCTTAGAGGATGCCATATAAATAATTGTTTGTAGCATTTACCTTATTTTTTGCGTTTAAAGATTACGAACTTCTTGATTTTTGTATTTAACTTGTTTAACAACTATTGTCTTAGAATTTTATTCTCAGCTTTATTTTACACAATCTTTTTTAAAATATGCCCCACATAATATAACTACAATTTTAGAAGTCTGAAGATTATGAAAAAATATTTGCAATATACTACTATGATGACTGCTTTTATATAATTATCCATTTTGATTAATTTTGTTCTTGGTAGCAGAAGATGGCTACAAATATGGTAGTCGAACGTTGTGCTACATCTGAGAATCTTGACGCAAATGCTATTGAAGAAGAAGTGTTGACTGAACTTGTAGGGGAGGACCCGTATGGAAGAGCAAAAGGATATGGTTTGGGAGTTACGCCTACACAAATAAATGGTCAAAAAGTGCAGCCAAGAGAAACAATGCAACGCGAAATTGAAGGTCTGCGAAACCAACTTGCTGACAGAGAGGTACATTACGAAACATGAATTGCAAATCTGAAAGCTGAGTATGAGGGAAAAATAACTGAATTAAAAGAGGAGAATGAGAGGAAGCTGGAGAAAATGAAATCAGAGAATGAACGAATTCAAACAGACATGCGTAGTCTTCAACATGATTTTCTTCAGTTTAAAACCATCTTCTCACAGGTTTGTATATAAACTTTAGTTATTCATAACAAATTACTTTTTCCTACATTTATTTATTTTCTTATTGCAGAATGTACCAGGATTTTCAGATTTTGAAAGTGCTTAAAGAACTTCAAGCTTTTAGGAAGTTGAATGAATAATTGCCGGTAATTCTCCATATTCTATATTTATTTCTTTGATCTTGTTGTTGATTTGTTTTGGGCCACAGATCATCAAATGCTTCTCTAAAAACTGAATAAGTTGTTATTTGTAATTTATTTCACACAGGACCTTATAACGTGATTGAAGAAAGTGGAAGCCCTGGAGCTGTCGTTATCTTAGATAATAGTTTTTCTCCATATTTAAGACAATTTTTTGCATGTTTTTGTTTGATTGAATTTCTTGGTTATTAGAATAAATTTAAGATGTGTAGTTGGATTTGGCTTTATGTTCATTCATATATATATTGAAGTATTTTATTTTGATTTTCATGTATTCTTTTGTTAAAAATTTATTTTATCGTATGTAGTTATTTTAATTTAGGGACAAACTTTATAGAATTGTCACTGATTTAGGGACTATAAATAATAAAGAAAAGTGTAGCTAGAATAAGGTCTTCATTACAGAAATGTCGTAAATTTGATGACACATATTCATAAAAGTGTTGCAAAATTTAAGACGCTAAGCATAGAAAATGTTATTAGTTTTGTGACGCTAAATATAAGGAGTGTCATCATTTTAATGTCATTTTATTAAAAGTGTATCGATTTCAAACGTGTTAATTGTAGAACTTAAACTATATTAAAGACGCTAATTTTAGTTAGCGTTGCCAATTTGAAGACGCAAAATCATAAATAGTGTCACTAATATGGTGACGCTAACTTTGGTGAGTCACTAACTTTATGACACTTACCCAATATTTGTTTAGCAAATCTAACGATGCTATTTCTAAGTTGTGTTACAAATTTAATGACACTAATTATAAAAAAAACGTTGGTAATTTTGTGACGTGTAATTTTACAAGCGTCATTGATTTAACGACGCAATCAATAATTACCGTCGGTAATTTATTGCACAATAATATACGGATCTTTATAATGGCGACAGATACTAGCGTCACCATATTTGAATATTTACAACGCATTGACAAAAGCGTCACTAAAATTAGTTTTACCCACGCATAGCTTTGTGTCGTGGAAAAAATCGTGACTTCAAGTTTAGCGGCGCAACTCGCTACGCTTTTACAAGCGTAGGTACTTTTTCCGTGACGCTAAGTAGCGTCACAAAGCAACAAAAAATAGTGTCGCTAGACACTGTTTTTCTTGTAGTGCTTCAACTCAATTAAAATAATGGCCTGATTTCCTTTATATTCTACGAGCCAATATCTTTAACTTGTAGTTAATTCTTCTATGAATATTATAGTCGGGGCTACTTGTATCACGTATTCTGGTATATGAAAGAAAGGTACAAAAGATAAGAGATATTAAAAGGAATTTTTAATTATCTAGTATGCTCATACGGTTTGAGTTAGAAATCACAAGTATATTTTATTTGTGGAATATTTATATGAGGTTATGTGAATCTTTGTTCATATATATTGTAATATTTTTACTTGATATATTATTTGAATTTCACTTAAAAGGCTATAATTTGTGCCTATTTATTTACACATATCGGGCTATCAACCCAAATTTATGAATTATCAATCTAATCCTATGGTAGCCAATATGATTATTCTACGTTCTTTATATTTTATGCCATAAGTCTATTTATATTAACACTACTAAAAACAAAGTTTTTTGCCACTACAAAATGTAGTTACAAAAGATGGAGAGTAGCTACAAAAATATTTTTAGTAACTAAATATCTAAAAGTAGTTACTATAGGGTAGTCACTTATAATAAGTTGCAAAAAAAAAGTTACTAATGTATTTGTAACTATTTTTTGCAACTACTTTGTAGTTATTAATATATTTGTAACTATAAGTAGTTGCAAAAAAGTTTGTCATATTGTAACAAATTTAATTAAAATTGTATGAAATATTTTATGTAACTAGTAGTAGTTACAAAAGGGGTTATTTTTAATAACTACTTTGTAGTTGCAAAAAACTAGAGGTAAATGCTCTTTTTTCTTGTAGTGTAAAATCATTTAAGAAAGTAAGTAGTAATAGCCTTTTTCCATTTTCCCTAAACCATAAGATGATTCAAACACACCGCTTATTTCTATGATCGACAACTCCTGCTCTAGTTGCCACCTCCTGCTTCACACTCTTGGCTAATGAGCAAGACACGATTCAAGTTCACCATTGTCTCTATCTCTCCTTCTCAGCCATGTCTTTCGCCGCCAAAGATATACTAGTATCAAATCACTATCCTTACAAACATGAGTACAAGAAGTTGAGCAGAAGTGAAATAGAAGTGCTTCTGTCGTCGTTGTCGATCTCGTGATGAGCTACTAGTTTTTCATTTTTCCCCAGCCTAAAGCACGGTCGTCCTCTTCTCCCCACCTGCTATGCCCTTTTACTCTCTGTCACCGATTGTACTTAAGGTGAGTTTTGAGATTTATCTTACTTTATACAATGTGTCATGGTGTGTGTTCCTGTGTATATACACGTAGATATGAATGTCTGCATATTTTGTGAATTTAGGGGGAGTGTGATAGCAAATACATATTTTGGTGATCTCGTGGTGTTTGAATGTTAAGAAGAGAGAGGGAGATATTTGGTCCTAAATGTGAATATAAGTCCTAAATGTGCTGTGTTAACATACTTATGTATGCATGCATGTGTAAGATAAAGAGATGGGTAGGTATGTATAGAATGAGGTTAGTGTGTGTGTGTATAGTGTAATATGCTTATGTGTATACTATGCGTGTGTGATGTATATGTATATGTATAGTGAGGTATATAAAATTAATTAGTTGTTTGTGAGACTTGATTATTTGTCTTTGAGATATACAAAATATATATATCTCCCACATTATGTATAAGTTGGTTAGGATTAGTTATAGGTTGTTAGCTAACTCTTAATTACTCTATAAATAGGCTGAAGGAAAGTTAATACGGTTTTAACTTTTCCTAGCTCATTTTCCAACACTGTAAATCTGAAGACATCAGTTTCTTCTTCTTCAACATTCAAGAGCTCCTTTCCAGCTCAATATGGTATCAGTTTTTTGAATCTAGGGATTCAAGTTATGCCTCTTTTCGATCTATACCTCGCATCTTCCGCTACATCGTTTAACTTTCGGAATTGATCAGTTCTTGGTCAATAATTTTTGGTTCTCGATCATTTGAGACGATTCGATCGATTTGTGAAGAATTTGTTGCTCCATCTCTTTCAATTTTGGGGATTTTCACAATTTTCTTCCTGTTCTCATCATGTCTGGCGAAGCTCCAGTGTCTGAATCTTTGAACCCTGTTATTAATCCTTTTTCACCCCTTGCCCTTCATCCTCACGATAATCCGGCTATTGCCATTGTCCTTGAGCCTCTCAATGGTTCGAATTTTGTTTCGTGGAGCCATGCTGTACGTTGTGCCCTCAGCGTCAAAAACAAGATTCCTTTGGTAGATGGTTCTTTGGTCCCGCCGACGCCGGATGATGATAAAGCCATTTATGGGGCATGGGTACGAGCTAACGATTTGGTTCTAAATTGGTTGTTGAACTCCATCAACCCAGATATCAAGCAAACCTTGGAATTCTTTACATCAGCCAGGGAGGTATGGTCTGAATTACACCAGAGGTATGCTCAATCTGATGGTACTAGGGTGCATCATTTAGAGAAATCTTTGAGTGCCATTTCTAAGGGTTCTAATTCCTTGGTTACCTATTATAATCATTTTAAAAGTATATGGGATGAATATCTTAGTTTTCGCCCAATCTTGAAATGTTCTTGTGGGGCTATGGCTTTGTGTTCTTGCAATTTGAATCAGTTAGTAGCCCAGACCCAAGAAAGAGATGTAGTTATGAAATTCCTGATAGGACTTGATGAATCATATGCTGCCATTAGGAGTCATTTGTTGTTACAAACACCTTTGCCAACTCTTGCTAAGGTGTATTCACTTCTTCTTCAGGAAGAAAGTCAGAGAGCTTTAAATGTGCCTATTGCTACTTCCACTGACACTGTTGCTATGCTTGCTAGAAATGGCTATAGGAATTTTAAAGATAGAAAGAAACCTATGACATGTTCTCATTGTGGGATGCCTAATCACACCGTAGAGAGATGTTTTCAGATTATAGGATTTCCACCTGGTTGGAAGGGATCCAAATTGCAGAAAAATAAGGTTGAATCTTCTGTTAATGTGTTAGTTAAGTCTCCCCCAAAGGAATCTATTACTATTTCTGGCCAAGAAGATCCTGTTGCTACTAATCCTTTATTTACACAAGAACTTTTTGAACAGTTTTTGAGTTTTGCAAAGCTAAAGAAGAGCACAGATCATTCTGCAGCAGGAGCTTTTGTTCAAACTGAAGGGACAGGTATACACTACTCTTTTGTTTCAACATCTAAAAGTGATACATGGATTCTAGATACTGGTGCAACTGATCACATGTGTTGTGATTTAAAATTGTTCACATCACCTCCCACACCTTCTAATATAAAAATTAACCTACCAAACAACAATTTGGTTACTGCTACATACATTGGTAATATTGTTTTAAATGATCAGCTCACACTTTATAATGTCTTGTATGACCCTGAGTTTTCATTTAATTTACTGTCTATATCTCATTTAACAAGACATTCAGCTTGTAGTGTGTGTTTTATGTCTTCCCATTGTGTTTTACAGGCCAACATCTCCCAGAAACCGATTGGTTTTGCTGAACAGAAGAATGGTTTATATTTGTTAACTACTGCTTCTCTTAAGAATCCTAGTGGACAGCTTGTTACTTTTATTTTGAATCTTGTAAAAACAGCAGAAAAACTTGATAGTTTCAGCTTATGGCATATTAGGTTAGGCCATATTTCCCCTAAGAGTTTACATCATTTGAAACATATTACTGTAAATCATACTCTCATGAATGAAATTTGTGACATTTTCCCTTTAGCAAAACAGAAAAGGCTGTCTTTTCCTACAAGTGAAACTTTTTCCAATTCCTTGTTTAACTTAATACATTGTGACGTGTGGGGTCCCTTTTCCATTGAGTCTTATGCAAGACATAGATATTTCCTCACCATTGTGGATGATCATGGTAGATGAACTTGGATATATTTACTTAAAAACAAATCTGATGTTAAATATTCTCTAGAAATTTTTTAAATGGTTTAATACTAAAATTTAAATGCATCAGAAGTGATAATGGCACTGAGTTTATCCTATCTGAATTTTACCATAATTTTGGTATTTTGCATCAAACTTCATGTGTGGAAACACCACAACAAAATGGCTTGGTAGAAAGAAAGCACCAACACCTCTTACAAGTAGTTAGGGCTCTTCTTTTTCAATCTTGCTTTCCTTTGAAATATTGGACTGAATGTGTTATGACTGCTGCCCATTTAATAAACAGAACACCCACTGCTGTTTTAAACTTTAAAACTCCTTTTGAAATCCTTTATGGAAAGGAACCAGATCTGTCTCATTTAAAGTGTTTTGGCTGTTTATGTTTTGCTAACACTTTAAGTTCACAAAGACACAAGTTTCAGCCTAGGGCAATCAAGTGTGTCTTCATTGGCTACCCTTTTGGCACAAAAGGTTACAAAGTACTTGACATAACAATAGGGAAAGTGTTTGTATCAAGGGATGTCAGATTTCATGAACATGTTTATCCATTTTCTGGAAAAACAGATCAGGTACACATTGATCAGCTTTTTCATTCAGATTGTGTACTTGATACTCAATATAATTTACATGAGGATATTTCGAATGCTATCATCACCAATCCTTTGATTAATGTTGAAAGAAAAGAATCTGCTGATCCGGTTGATGCAAATGAAATATTACATAATGAGTTTTTAGAAGAAATTGATGAGTATACTTCAAACCAGAATGAGCCCATTCCTGATTCTGCTGTCAATAATCTTGATCCTGATGATAATAGACATGGCACTGTTGAACATGATGTTAGAAGGTCCTCTAGACATAGACATACACCAGCTTAAGTAGATGTTTACAAAACTAGCTTACCACCTTCTTTAAATCATAATTCTAGCAACTGTATTAACACTGAGAATTCTTCTGTTAACTTGTGTGTTAATAACTCAGCTAGGTATCCCATTTCAAATTATTTATCCACTTCTAGACTTTTTGAAACACATAAACATTTTACAGCATCTATTACTCAAATTCAGGAGCCTAAAACTTTTAAGCAGGCTAATACTGATGATAATTGGAAACAGGCTATGGCCACTGAAATAGCAGCTCTAGAACGAACTAAAACTTGGTCTTTAGTCCCATTACCAACAGGAAAACACTGCATTGGCTGTAAATGGGTATACAAAATAAAATACAAGTCTGATGGGTCTATTGAGAGGTATAAGGCTAGACTTGTAGCCAAAGGCTACACCCAAATAGAGGGAATTGATTATTTTGATACCTTTTCTCCTGTGGCAAAAATTACATCTGTCAAAATTTTGTTATCTATTGCTATAGCACATAATTGGTTTATACATCAATGTGATGTTAACAATGTTTTTTTACATGGTGAACTTGTAGAAGAGGTTTATATGCTCCCTCTCCCTAGTTTGCCCACCAAATGACACTAGAGTGTGCAAACTTAACAAAAGCTTGTATGGCCTTAAACAAGCCTCTAGACAGTGGTTCCATAAGCTGAGTGAATTCCTTCTGAGTATTGGTTACACACAATCAGCAGCAGACTCCTCCTTGTTCACAAATAAAAATAACACCTCCTTTACTACTGTTTATGTTATGTTGATATGATATTAACAGGTAATGATATGACAGAAATTCAAAATGTTAAGAATTTCTTACATGAACAGTTTACTATAAAGGATTCGGGAACCTTGAAATATATTTTAGGGATAGAAGTAGCAAGGAGCAATGGTGGACTTCACCTCTGTCAAAGAAAATATGTGCTTGATTTACTGAACTCTGCTGGATACTTAGGAAGCAAGCCCTGTACAACCCCTATGGATGAAAAACAGGTTTTTAACCATCAAGATAGCCCTCCTTTAGCTGATCCTTCTACCTATAGAAAGCTAGTTGGTAAGCTTTTATATTTAACAATTACTAGGCCTGATATATCTTACTCTGTTCAAACACTTACTCAATGTATGTGTCAACCCACTGCTCTTCACCTAGCTGCAATTCACAGACTACTAAGGTACCTAGAGTCAACACCTGGCCAGGCTTATTTTACCCATCTAACAACAATTTTAAGCTGCAGGGATTTACTGATAGTGACTGGGCTAGATGCCCCCAAACAAGGAGAAGCATCACAGGTTACACCATCTACCTAGGGGATGCCCTCATTTCCTGGAAATCCAAGAAGCAGAGCACAATTAGCAAGTCTTCAGCTGAAGCAGAGTACAGAGCAATGGCTTCTACTGCCTGTGAGCTTCAATGGATCAGATATATTATGGATGATTTGCACATTTCACAATCACAGCCTGCAATAGTATACACTGATAGCAAAGCCGCATTTTTCATTGCTCACAATCCTGTGCTGCATGAGAAGACTAAACACATTCAAATCGATTTCCACTACACAAGGGAAAAGATCAAAGAAGGGCTGTTAAAGATTATACAGGTTCCAACATCAGAAAACGTAGCCGATATCATGACCAAATCATTGGGGTCCTCCACATACCAGCTTTTCACATCCAAAATGGGGTTACTCAACATCCACTCCCATTCTGAGAGAGGGGGGGGGGGGGGGGGGTCTTGAGATATACAAAATATATATATCTCCCACATTATGTATAAGTTGGTTAGGATTAGTTATAGGTTGTTAGCTAACTCTTAATTACTCTATAAATAGGCTGAAGGAAAGTTAATACGGTTTTAACGTTTCCTAGCTCATTTTCCAACACTGTAAATCTGAAGACATCAGTTTCTTCTTCTTCAACATTCAAGAGCTCCTTTCCAGCTCAATAGTTATCAATATTTTATTACTTGTGACTTGTTTTGCTTTAATTCATTTAGTTTGTGGTTTATTTCTATGATTGACATTATTATATGCATGTTTAGGGGTCTTACGTGGTTGATCGTTAATTTACCGATTTTGCTATGTGAGTGAAATCGGTATACGTATGCTAGTTAAATATGTTTTTCACCTATTGAAATTTTTGTTAAATTTATATAGTTATGGTTATATATTGTATTATCTAAATGTGAACTTTATTTGAATATACTTTCGTAGAAGTTCATGTTCTACATACGACTTCGAAAATATATATAAAATTATTTACCAATAATTCTTAAAATCTTTTACACTATGTTAAAGTATATGATATTAGGAGACTATGTTTAAAATTTGAGTTTTCGTCGAGTTTATGATTTTTAATAAATTTTTACAAGATTAGCTGATTTTAAGTATAAAGCAGTCGACTTTGATCCCATAAAATATTTTTTACAAAATTTCCCCTTTTAACTTTTGGTGAAGTATTTTTTATATATTAAACTATATGATGTTAGGAGTCTATGGCTAAAATTTGTGGTCGTTTTGTCAAGTCTACGATTTTGAAGGTATTTTACCAAACAAGCTGATTTTAGGCTTTAAGTAATAAAGTTGATAATTTTCATTGTTTTATAGAATTTCTTGTTTGTTTCTATATATGTAATTTTTCTTTGCTAATATAATTAAGCTACACTTGTAAGGTCGACATGTCATTATTGAGTAGTACAAGTATGTTTCTCTAAGAAGAACTGAACCATATATGATGCATATACACACACGTTTATATTCATATATATTTAAGGTTAAAAGATTATTCACGGTTGTGGTTCCCAATATTATATCCATCTGATATGAATTAATTACGTATCTGGTGTGTTATGATAGTCAAAAGTGAAATATATTAGATATACATATGCCTATATATGTTATAAACTTGTTAGTTAAAAGTATATTATAACTATTTTAATTATAATAAAATCATGAATGTAACTTGATGATTCGACATAATGTTATTATAGATTATTCTTAGGCAAATGAGATAAAAGAATTTCGGATAGTTGCAATCGGAGACGAGGTAAGTGAAAATTCATCTGCAACTGCAATGCTTGAACATAATATTTGTGCTTATTATTTGTGATGATTGATTGTAATACTTGCACTTGTACCTTTCTATATAAAGTGTTTTATTCCGGTGGGTAAAGTGAGCATGTTTCTACTTATGAGCATCTCAGTCATGAGTATTAGCATCTGCAAGGATTTGCATGTGTACATGAAAGAAGTCAAAATAGCATAATTTCATAAATCGAAAAAATGTTTTGGTGTTGGTCACCACTAGTACATTGAGAGGCTATATTATGTACATAGGGTGGCTCTAGGGATGCTTCCATGACAGGTGTAACATGGGAGAGAATCCCTAGGGATCATCTTTATGATGATGGGTACGGGAAGGGGTAGACTTTCCGGAGGACTGCAGGGGCAGGCAGGAGGCGAATCCCTGGTGGTCTCGGGAGGATAGCCCACTTGGTCGTATGGACTTAAAGGGAGAAGGAGATGCCTTTGTAGTCATGAGTATGGCCAATGAGTGACATTTTGTGAGGTTTGTGTCAGTGACGGGAGCCAATTGCCACCAAAAGAATTTATCTTAAGAAAAGAGTTTCAAGAAGTTATTTCATGGAAAACTTGGCATCTCACAAGTTGGGTGTTTTGTGCAATTTTCATGCATGATTTGTTCTTACTAAGTTTTAGCTCATATAGCTCTCGCATTGTAGGCAAACTTCTTAAATACTGCTTTGGAGGTTGAAGTTCCTTCAGATTCTGAAAGCTGTGTACATGGATGATGACTTGTCGGGCTCATAATCTGGATACCTTGTATTGAGTATCTAAAGTCTGTCATGAGGTAGGTGATGTCTTTGAGAAGTGTAGTGTTAAAGTAGTATATTATTTTGCCTTTTCTTTGTTCTTAAAAGAAAAAAATCACACGTGCGTAAAAGATCTTTTGTGTCAACTATTTATGTTTTCTTTTTCTTTAAATAAACTATTAGGAAGTGGGGTGTTACAGGTAGTATCAGAGCCCAACATATGATTCTGCAGACTGTTGACGTACACGAGCTAAGAATTTGCAGGAGTGCTACCATGCCAACCAGTTTCTTTTAATAATATGATGTGATGATAGGAGTTTACTAAAGGCTAATCTTCGATAGTGTGTTGTGATTTATATAAGAGCTTAATTATATGTTATCTTGTAATATGCTGTAAAATCATGTCTATGAGTTCCTATATAATATGAATTTAAGCTAAGTTGCATAGATTATGACATTATATTAACCAACGACTGTCTTTTGCTAGATATTCACCGACTTGAGTTATAAAGAAAACTTGAACCTTATGTGATTCGAGTTATTAGTTGTTTATAGGAAGTCACGTTTCTTGTAAAGACATGAGATCTCTGATATTTTGTGATGTATTGCATAATTTATGATATTTGATGTTCATACATATCTTACCAGACAAACGAGGCCTAACATGTTTAGCGGGAAATGTATATTGAACTCTAGAAATAGCCCATCTTAGTCACTACCTCACCCTTTCCTTGTTGATATATGCTGCAACTTACAACCTATTGTTCCACCACATTCATTAGGTTACTAAACCGTAGTAGTATTGTGCTTATGAGTGGTGCGCAAAGTATGTGTTTGCTAGTATGACATCTAGAGGTCTAAGGTAATGTTAAGAGAAATTGTAAAGAAAATGAGTAAGTACTGATTTTATCTGTTCAAAGATAGGATGTGCAAGACTATTGAGTCAAATACTCATCTAGGTTTATCGATAATTCCATATTATAAGGTGTACTATGATACATTAATGATTTTATGACAAAATGTCTATGTGCATGTCAAATAACTTGAACTATATTATATTAGATGTAAGTAGTTGTTTTCCTATGGCTCCTAACATGTGGTAAATTGAGGAAAGTATAGACCATAAGTGCAGAACTTATGAGACAGAAAAAGGGATTGCACGGAAGATGGAAAGTAAATCAACCACCTTAGAATATTTCGCTATTTCATTTATCTAATATTATATATATACGACTACAAGAATTTTTTAAATAGACAACATATTTTATCTGTTGTTTAGTTATAAATAAGTCTGTTATTAATAGCGCTGTTGTTAAAAGTACCATTTTAACTACAATAAAAAACCGTTGTCTGTTTAGTAATAAACAACAGTTTTCACAACAGTACAAAACCGTTGTCTATTCAATTATAAACAACAATGGAAAACTGTTGACCTTCTTGTAAAACCGTTGTCCTTATAAGTAAAGATAACAAATAAAAACCGTTGTTTTTTTTAGCAAAGAAAAAAAAATCGTTGCCTTTCAATGAAAGACAACGATTTTATTATTAAATGTTGTTTTTTTTAATGCATACTCTCATATTGAGACACCTAATAGTCAAAATATCATAAAATATAGCATCAAATACAAAAGAAATGTCAATAAATTCATCAATGTTAAATTTGTTACTATAATACAATCAAGCTTCTTCAACTAAATAAGTCCTAGAATGAAACCAATATCTATACCAAAATCAAATCTATACCCGATGCATTCATCATCCTCAGCTAGTGCCATGTCTGAAGGAAGGCCAATCATCATACTCAACATCCAACCTACATGTGTGACAAAAAAAAAAAATGAGAACCGACTTAAACAAATGAGAAATTCTGGTAAATTCAATGGCTTATCCTAGATGAAGAACTATTTGGGCTTGCTGTAAGTGGAAAGGAGAGCTTAATTACCTGAAGACCATGGCTTCTCCAGAAAAATCTTGTAGTAAGAACTGTCAAAGACGTTTGGGTTTCTGAAACCTTTGCTTCCTAGAGTATGAGCTTCGGACAATTCAACCAGTTCGTTGGCTCTATAGATGAATTCGATTCAACATTTAATCAAACAAAAAAATGAAAGAAAGAAAGATTGCAGTATTCTAGTTTGATTGGTCCACCCAACAGTAAACCATCGCAAAGTTGAAGAGTATATGCATTTTATTTTAAATGGAGAAACCTTAATAGATCTAACATGATTAAGATATGTATATTTATCTAGTGAGGTTTCAAATAGTATTACCAGAGTAAGGTAATATTAATACCCGAATGATGTAACCAATTTCATAGTCAGGTATGACATGACGCTGTAATTAAGTACGCCTATCGAATCAGGATCCAACATAGAGAAATAAAGTGCAGTGCAAAACAAAAGAACACGGGGGAGTAGTTTAATAGCCTCAAGATTACAGAAATGTTCTGTAAAGGAGTAAAACATAAATGTATTTCCAATCATTGAAAACAGGAAATATAAATAAGAGAAACTGCAAATCAGATATTTATACTCACGCAAAGCCTTTCTTTTGAAAACTTTGCTTCATGGCATTGACACTGAATGATTCTTCAGGAAGCTACCCTTCAGGATCAGGCACCCTGTGACGCACCAGTTGTACATCTAAGAAATGATTTTCTTTATATTATGAGTAAGCACAAATTGATAAACCCTCATGTAACCTAAGAGTAAAGATATATCTAGACTACACAGGGCAATCAACTGATAAACCTTAGGGTATTAATTCATAACTTGCATATACAAAACTGTTTAGAATAAGTAAAAGAGCCACAAGGCTGTGCAAAATAGGCACACGTCTTGGACAGTTGAGAGACATCTGAATTTCAGGTGGTTGTGGCAGCTACAATGAACTATAGACTATCTTCTCATGTTTTAGAAGATCAAATATTTACTAGAGTAACTTATCTAAGAAACACAACAATAATCGAAATATCAGAGAACCAGTCCAACTAAATGTAAGATTTGTGACATTTACGCTGAATCTATTTTTCCCAGCTGAACAGGAATCTTCGGGCCTCCATAGATTAGAACAGCCTCAGCTCCAGCTACAACTATCATATCAGCCCACGACACTAGCATGCACCAAGAATAAGAGTTAGATGGTACATTATTGTTGCTGAAGCAAGTACATACTAATGGTATCGGCTAAAATACCTGGTCGTACAACATTCACTTGACCTTTTACTTTCTCTAGGATCTAATAACAATGCATCCATGCAGAAGTTAGCTGAGTGGAGCTTACCTTCAAGGACTTCTGGAGGCCCGTGTTTTCAGGCCTATCAAGCTCATAATCTATCGATCCATTCATACCACCCGAAACACTGAAACTTGATTACCAAATGGATTCTTACATACTGATCATAAAGGATATAAATAGGAGTTTCAATGCACATTACGAGCTCAATAACACAAGCAATTATCACCATTTGTTAATATAAAAGCTACAAGGAAGGAATTCGTCGAAAAAACAGTCTCAAGTTAGTATAAAATAATAATAATAATAATAATAATAATAATAATAATAATAATAATAATAATAGTAATAATAATTTATATAATAATAATAATAATAACTATAAAGTATTTACCAAGACATTTATACTTATATTTGTAATATGAGCATTATAGTCCTTATAAAGGGTTGGAACATACGTATTATTTCCCAAATAACATTGAGATGTCATAAAAATATTGTACTCCAGAAAAATAACATGCTTAAAAATTGGACGACAGACTGGAGTATAATATAGGAAATGATCAAATGCATCAGTCAGTATAATTTAGTAAATCCAGAAAAAAGTTAAGCAAAAAATTGCAGGTTACTTAATCAAGTTAAGTTAGTTATAATACTGATTAGGAGTGTAGGCTTTGTTGAAGAAAGGATTTGCATAATAATTCTGGAACAAGTCACTGCTACCAGCTGATACTATGTACAATGCGTCTTTTATAATACTTGCTGACTGTTTACTTCCTGCTACCTTTGCCAGCTTCCCTTGGTACCCCCTGTAATACTATAATTGCTATGATAATGGAATCACATGCTGCAAACATTGCAAAATTCATTAGAGAGAGAACAGAGAGAGAAAGAGAGTTGATATATATTTACACTTAGAAGGGAAATAAAATTGTCATATCCAATACCAGCTATATAAACAAGAAATCGATAATTCAGGTTGTTGGAAAAACAAAACACATGACTTTTACACCTTAGTACGATGCAAATGAGCCTTTAATGCATCAGAAATAACTCTTGAGAAATTCATTAATAGCGATCCCAATGTACATATAATGAATAATAAATTGATAAGAAAGGGTCTGAAAAAAATTAAACTGATATTTGACCAAGAATGGGAGCTATTTATAAAATTGTCTGTTTAGTAACCTTAAACAGATACATCAACGAGCTGCTAGGACCAAAAACCTGTGTTCGTTTTGGTCCATTAGGAATGATGAGGCTTACTGTCTGGCCCAAACCCAACGTAAGCTTGATTTGATTCTTGAAAGTATCATCGACCAACACAAAAAGAAGGATACAGGCAGAGGGCATGGGGAGTCTAGTAATGAAGATTTGATTGATGTTTTATTGTGGATTAAGGAGAGTGGAATGATGAAGTTTCCTATCAGCAGTGATAATATTAAAGTTGTTCTATTTGTAAGTCCACATAAAACTAAACTTCTCATAAGCTTAGTTTTATTTCTAACGATGGTATTCTTTTATGCCCACTTTTAGCCTATTTATCTCAGCTGATTCTGCAGCTTTGGTTTATTATTAAGCCCACAAGCAGCCTGCAAATACAAGATAAGTAAGAAGGGGAAAAATAGGCAAAAGTTAATTAAAACTATGGCTACAAAAACTGATTATATCAACCTTGCTTCTGGCAGTGAGAGCCCAATGAGCATTCCGAGAGCCAAAGTATCCACAAAGCTCTCAAATTTCGGGCTCTCATTCACTCCTGCCCTCTGCTCTGCCCCAAACCACAACACCATCAAATTTAGACTCTAAACTACCAGAATTGGGGATCGAAACACACCCGCTCTGCTTCAGTAAAGATCCAACTGAATTCAATTTACGTCTCGAAGAAGAATCAAACAACAATGACAGAGATGTCATTTTTTCCACAAGTCTAGGTAAGAGTAATAAGCTAGGGCCCAAATTCAGCAGAAACATGAATTTCCAATATCATGTTCCTTTGGTCAAATAAGTACTTAGTAGTAATAGTAAGTTATCTTTCATACATAAATTATTATGCTGGAATTACAAGCACAAAACTAGCACTTATATCAGAACAAGAAACACATCTAATCATTCTCATAAACACATTCCCTGATTTTGACACTAGCATCATCATATATCCCCCCTCCTTTCATGCATCAATCTTATCTTTCTTCTCCCTCCACCCCATCTTTTTCTCCCTATAGTGTGTACATATACATATATATATATATATATATATATATATATATATATATATATACGTATCTAAGAAAAATAAGTAAAATACTTCAGTTCAGATTACCCTGATCTAATGGACTCCAGAAAGCCCTCCCTCAGTCTAGAAAGCTTTTGGTTCCTGCTACCGGCAAAGCAAAGCATCAGTGCAAACAATGGAAATAGAACAAGTTCTAACTTAAAAAATGTCAGCATGTAGCCATGCTCTTTGGAAACTGAAATTAAGGTGGACGGGAAATTGAGACGGTAGAAACTAGAATGATTCGAAGCCATAATTGAAACTAGAATGACTTATCAAGGCAAATCAGAACTGAAATTTAAATTCAATCAAATGAAACATAATTGACTTCTTAGAATCGATGAGGCACGACCTCCAACGAGAAACAAAATAAAAATAAAACTAAAATGAAGCATGGAAACCGAAAATAACACGGCTTGTTTGAAACTTTGAAATAGTGGTCACCTGCTATCAGCTTTCCGCAAATCAGCCTTTGATTTTCCTCCTTTCATTATGCAATACTACAAAAAGAACAAAAAATGTTTCAGACAATTAAAGTATCAAAATTTCCACCAACATAACTCACAATATTATCTTCTTCTTTCAATATTAACAAAAGTGAACATTATATACACAATTCATCACATAGAACAAGAAGATACAACAATTACACATTTGCCGAGTCGCATCTGTAGCAAATTCGAAATCAGGTAAGTTTAATCAAAACTAACCATGATGAGCATAGATATAAGCAGTTCGCCATGAATAGATGTGATCCCCTGATTTGAGGCTGCTCCTTTCGACTCTTCCCGTTTATATTCACAAAATCAAAACATCACACACTAAATAAAACCAAACAAATCACGAACAGATAATGCGATCAATCGAGAAAAAATAATGATTAAACTCACCTATTTGAGAGCAGCCCCATGGATCTTCCTCTTGAATTGGGGGGAAATTAGACAGATGAATCAATAATGAATGCAATTTCTCTTCGCAGCGAAAAAGATGAATAGATTTTTAAGAATTTTACGCAATTTGGGAACTTTAATTTTAGGTCATTGGGTATTGAATTCAATTGGAACGATTGCCGGTGCACTTGAATTGGCAGAATTACCCCTCGCTTAAATTTTAGGTCCAATTCTTAGAAGCTAAGTTACCGTGTTCGACAATGAGTTAGTAAGTCATACCCGTCGCTCTTTTTAAAAAATGTGTTGGTGGAAAATGATACTTATTGACCAAGAATTTTTGTCGCTAAACCTGTCGCTCTTTTTCAAATTTCTTGTTGTGTAAATGTATCATACGAGACTATAAAATTTAAACTATAAAATTATAATTATTATTTTGTTACAAATATATTATTAATTACTATAATTCCAATGTATAGTTTCTTAAAATATCTTGAACATAATTTTAATGAATTTCAAATAACACAACACATTTTTACAACATGATAAAACTGTTGTAAATTAAATATTTTTTGCTTTACAACGATTTTGCAAAAATGTTGATATTAGTGTTGTCTATTGGAGTAAAGTATTTCCAATAGACAACAAGTTTTGAGAACCGTTGATAAATGTGTTGTTGATCTGCGTAAAAAGACACTGATAGACAACATACACTGAAAAATGTTGTATAATTGTTGTCTATTGCACTATCTTGTCGCTAATAGACAACAGATTATGGTAAAACTGTTGTTAATTCACGAATACAGAACACTACTGGAAAAAACTGTTGTTTTTTAACTGTTGTTTGTTAATGAGATTGTTGTAGTGTATGTTTAGTTACATTGTTATAATTCTGTATTCTTAAGTTATTTTATAGGAAAAAAAAAATATATAGTAAATCTTATTTGCCTCAAATGGCCTAAGAACTCCCATGCAGAGAATTGAAGTTTCTCTCAACACTTTGTCGAAATTTTAAGTGCCTTTTAAGCTCAGTATAAGCTAAACATTCATATTGTGATTTCAAATGCATTTCTATCAATCTTGTGAGTTGTGAATTTTCCTAAGTAGTTATACTTTTCCATTTTAACTTATAGTGATATTATTTTCCAATTTTACCATCAAACTTTTCATTTAGCCTAGACATTTCTTAACTCAGAAACAATTGTTAATTTTTATGAAGTTACCAAATGATTACCCCAATCAAATGTCCAACCAACTTCAACTAAGATTTTGCCAACACCACCAAAATTACATTTTCAATTGATTAAATTTTTAGTTTAATATTAGTTGAACACAAGTACTATAGCGAGATAAGGCTAGTTATGTTGTATGGTCAACCTAATCTGGTAAATTTCTTTTCCTAGATCCATCATAATGAATAATTGGTGAGATGATTAAATTTCGAGGACGAATTTTTTTAAGGAGAGTAGAATGTAGAACCTCGAATCATTACTAGCATTATTCATTTATTTATTTATGAATTTATCTAACTCTATTAGTGTGTTTTTGAATTTCTTGTTTAATTATTAATTATATAAATTTATTATTACATTTATTTATAGTTCATTTACTACACGAGTCCGAACTTCTCCTTGATTAGATTATACATTACACTTTTATTTAAGATTAACTTTTTATTTTACTTCGAGGTGGTTATCTATCCGCTACACTCGTTAACCCATGAGCTTCCACTTCCACTCAATTATAATAATGGACTAATTTCCTTTATATTCTACGACCCAATTTCTTTAACTTGCAGTCAATTCTTCTTAGAATATTATAGCTGGATCTACTTGTATTACTTATTCTGGTATATGAAAGAAAGGTACAAAAGATAAGAGATATTAAAAGGAATTTTTAATTATCTAGTATGCGCATACGGTTTGAGTTGGAAATCACGAGTATATTTTATGTGTTGAATATTTATACGAGGTTACGTGAATCTTTGTTCATATATATTGTAATATTTTTTCTTGATATATTATTTGAATTTCACTTAAAAGGCTATAATTTACGCCTATTTATGTATACATATCGGGCTACCAGCCCAAGTTCATAAATTATCAATCTAATCCTCTGGTAATGTGATAACCTTATTCTACGTTCTTTATATTGTATGCCATAAGACCAATCTATATTAAAATCATTTTTTGTCAAATTTATATAATTATGGTTATACATTGTATTATCTAAATATGAACTTTATTTGAATATACTTTCGTAGAAGTTCATGTTCTACATACGACTTTCAAAATATATATAAAATTATATACCAATAATTTTTAAAATCTGTTATACTATGTTAAAGTATATGATTTTAGGAAATCATGTTTAAAATTTGAGGATATTTCATCGAGTTTTTTATTTTTAATATTTTTTTACATTATTAGCTGATTTTAAGTATAAAGCAGTCGATATTGATCCCATAAAATAATTTCTATAAAATTTTGCCCTTTTAACTTTTGGTGAAGTATTTTTTATATATTAAATTATATGATGTTAGTAGTCTATGGCTAAATTTGAGGTCGTTTTCTCAAGTCTATGATTTTGAATGTATTTTACAAAACAAGCTAATTTTAGGCTTTAAGTTATAAAGTTTGATAAATTTCATTGTTTTATAGAATTTCTTGTTTGTTTCTATTTCTTTAATTTTTCTTTGCTAATATAATTAATCTACACCTAATTGCAGAGTCGACATGTCATTATTGGGTAGTACAAGTATGTTTCTCTAAGAAGAGCTAAACTATACATGATGCATATACACACACGTTTATATTCATATATATATATTTAAGGTTAAAAGATTATTCACGATTTTGGTTCCCAATATTATATCCAATATGATATGAATTAATTATGTATCTAGTGTGTTATAATAGTCAAAAGTGAAATATATTAGATATACATATATCTATATATGATATAAACTTGTTAGTTAAAAGGATATTATAACTATTTTAATTATAATAAAATCATGAATGTAACTTGATGATTCGACATAATGTTATTATAGATTATTCTTGGGCAAATGAGATAAAAGAATTTCGGATAGTTGCAATCGGAGACGAGGTAAGTAAAAATTCATCTGCAACTGCAATGCTTGAACATAATATTTGTGCTTATTATTTGTGATGACTTATTGTAATACGTGCACTTGTACCTTTCTATATAAAGTATTCTATTCCTCTGGATAAAGTGAACATGTTTCTACTTATGAGCATATCAATCATGAGCATTTGCATGTGTACATGAAAGAAGTCAAAATAACATAATTTCATAAATCGAAAATGTTTTGGTGTTGGTCACCACTTGTACATTGAGAGGCTATAATATGTATATAGGGTGGCTCTAGGGAGGCTTTCGTGACAGGCGTAACATGGGAGAGAATCCCTAGAGATCACTATGATGATGGGTACGGGAATGGGTAGACGTTTCTGGAGGGCTGCAAGGGCAGGCAGGAGGCGAACCCCTTGTGGTCTCGGGAGAATAGCTCACTTGGTCGTACCAACCATAGTTGATGACTCGGGTGGACTAAAAGGTAGAAGGAGGTGCCCTTGGTAGGCACGAGTATAGCCAATGAGTGACATTTTGTGAGATTTGTGCCAGTGATGGGAGCCAATTACCACCAAAATAATTTATCTTAAGAAAAGAGTTTCAAGAAATAATTTCATGGAAAACTTTGCATCTCATAAGTTGGCTGTGTTGTGAAATTTCCACGTATGATTTTTTTCTTACTGAGCTTTAGCTCATATATTCTCGCATTGTAGGCAAACTTGTTAAAGGCTGCTTTGGAGGTTGAAGTTCCTTCAGATTCTGAAAGTTGTGTACATGGAAGATGACCTGTTGGGCTCATAGTCTGGGTACCTTGTATTGAGTCTCTAAAGTATGTCATGTGGTAGGTGATGTCTGTGAGAAGTGTAGTGTTAAAGTAGTATATTATTTTGTCTTATCTTTGTTCTTAAAAGAAAAAAATTGCACATGTGTAAAAGCTCTTTTGTGTCAACTATTTTTGTTTAGTTTTTCTTTAAATAAACTATTAGGAAGTGGGGTGTTACAACATACTTCCTCAGTGGGTACTTGTGTTAGGACCTGCTTTTGAGATCTGGTGGACCGGAATGTTGAGTCAACCTTCGGATCTATCTTCTTCATACCTTTCTTTTTCTGGATCTTCTTTTGCAAATTGTTAAACATTCACTGGGCTTGACGGTTGGAAGAGTGTTCTTCCTCTTCTTTGGATTCTCTTCAGGAACTAGCTCTTTCTTATTTATCAAATCTTCTTCACGCATCATCAAGTTCAGTTGAGGAGGAGGATTGGGGAAGCTCCTTCTCAACCTTCTCACAGCAAGTATATGATTATCCCGTATATGGAGGTAACAAGATCATTCAGCGTCGAATATAGTGCAGAGGAACTCGCAGAACCGGTAACCAAAGAGATCAAGAAAACTAAGGTAGATGCTTCACAAAGTTGATGGTGTTATGTTCTAATGGTCCTCCATAGTTTAGGGGTTCATTTCTCGAACATGGCAGCAACCCACACCTCACCCCCACCCCCTAGATTTACCCCCTTTCACCATTGGCATTATTAATTGTACGAGCTGCTATTATGAGGGGACGAGTTTAATCTTTTAATGAATGTATTCTAACCCCGTCATTGATCAATGTTATGTACTTCGTATAGATCTATTGCAAATTCTCTTTATATATATACTCTAGTATATAACTATTGTCTATTAATATTTTGGTTATGTTTGATTAGTGCAGTGGCTAAAAGAAAATGGAGCTTTCCTGGACCTTAATACATGGGTAAATGTAGTATGGGAGGAATAATGAAGTGTACAAGTCAGTGTAAGTCTCTTTTACGGCTGGTATAAAATTATAAGCAAAAATATATTCAAATTTCATTTACGTTTATGACCAACACATTATACTTGTGTAAAATGTCAGGCATTAAGTGCTCCATAGATGAAAATTGGAATTCAGATACTGCACCAGTAGGTACGGAAAACACTAGTCGCTAAAATTAGCTATGAGTAGTTCAAGTTAAGTTTGCGCACATGTATCTATCGATTAACTAACTAAGTTGTTTCTCTTTCTCTCTCTCTCTTTGGTTTTTGTTTGTAATTTCCAGAATTATGAGAAATCTAGGAATCAAGAGAGAGGCCGTCATGAGCTAATCAAGCGTTTTTATAGCAGGGGAAAAATAGCAGAAACGTTTACATAGTAGACTACTAGATTCTAGAACAAAGGGACGGAGAACACCATGTGGTGTAATTATATTAGGGTCGATCAATCTTTTCAAAAATTAGGTAGGTGTTATAGGAAAATATAAAAGTAAAGAGAAAATAAGAGAAGAGAGGCACAAAATAATTAGGGTTCTCTTATTCACCAGATCCCCTTTAAATAGGGTGCCATATACAAGAGTTTCACAAACACAATATTTAGTGAATACCTAAATTGCCCTCCATTAGTTACTTTTAACGGAGGCACACTAATTGTGTTTTTCCTTCAAGACTCCCCCTTATGCCAAGACAGAAAGGGAATTGGTGCATTATTTGTTGCTTCGTAAAAAACCTTGCCAAGTAACAAAACCCAGTGGGAAAAATAAACCTTAGTTGAAGGGAAAAAAGAGTGCAATGCACTTGTGTTGAAACTCCCTCTGAAGTCTACACATCTCCTCTGATACATACATCTATGATGAGAGTTTTGAAAGTCTCTGCCTCCTTGATTTTACATAAATCATGAGGAACGTTTACTGTTGCTAGTTATAAACAAACATTGTGATATATGCTTCTTATAATCATCTCCTATGTAGCATAGTTCTATCTTCTTGTTGCAAATTGCGCTTCATAAATTTAGGTAGGTCTTTTGTGGTAAGACTCAAGTCGGCAATCTCTTATATGTGTGTGATGATAATCTTTAACCATTGTACTCAAGAACTCCTTCATGTAGGACAATCATCTTTGCTTGACTCCGTGAGGTAGATAAATGAGTTGTGCTTGGTAGATCTTCAAAATTGCATCGTATTCCTCATGGTAATACATAACCAATTTATTATTGACCTTTACATGAGCCAATGAGCTCACCAACATCAATAAGAAATCTAAAGTAGTGTGTTGGCATATTTAGAGTAGGGGGTACCTTTAACATTTCTTTAGGACTTACATATTCTTTTGTAATCTTTTTTATCTCTCTATATGAGAGCATTTGACATTTTCCTTTAGAGATTACAATCTCATTTGTAGTCTTTCATGTCTCTAATGTGGGAAGAACAAATTCATGTCAATGGTTTCTTTTAGATATCAAAATACATTTGGATATCATTCCATTGATATTGCATTATCCTAAGAAAAATATAACTAACAAGTTCTTTAAGAAAGTAATATCTTGTTGAGTGCATTGAGCTTCGTACAATAATGTATACATTTCAATTAAGTAGGGAATTTCTTCTCCTTTTAACTCTTTTGTCATTTCCTTTAGACTCAAATAGATCTTTCCTTATGTCCACACTTCAACCAATCATAGAAGTGCTAACATATTTCACTTTATCCACGTTAAAATCGTCTGATAATTTTCTGGATGTATGCAAGCTGAGGAATTAATATTCTACAAACTCAGTATTCTAGTTCAAGGCATTATTAGTAGTACCGAGTTTTTCCACAATCTTTCATCTCAAATTCATATACAAGTATCTCATGGTTTCTCTTAATTAGTTAAGAGTAGTTATTATGTCCATAGCATCGACATATATTATTATAGTAGAAAATTCAAAAATTATTTCCTCTATAAATACGCAAAAGCAAAGTCAATTGTTCTTTCCCTTCACAATCAAGCAGCCACTCGGATGCATATACCAATTCCGTCTGGATTATTTCAATCAAAGTGAACATTTCAATCTAATATTGTACATGTAGGATGTGGTCTAGAGTCACTTGAGTTGGGTAATGCAAGTCCATTCAGACACTTTCACATATCTCTGAAACAAGATCCCCATGGAGATATATCATAACTACATGATTATGCTGCATTTCTGATCCTTTGGAACTATATCAATTAAGACGTTCTAACGTCCATTTCGAGAGAGTATGTCTCCTAATAGTCAATTCCAAGGGTGTTGTGAGAAACTTTTTTCTCTAAGGTAAGCTTTGCATATCAGGATTTTATTCTTCTCACTATGCTTACTGGAAAAAATCTATTTTATGTCCGACAGACTTTACACTTGGTAAGGCTACCACTACCAAACCAAATACCTGTCGTTTTGTCATAGAATCAAGTTCTACCTGGATTGATTCCATATAGGCCAATATGCTTTGTGTTGATATCGTACAACAGAGTGTGGCTCGATGTCATCATGCTCTATGATTCTTTGAGCAACAAGGTATACATCATCAATTCACATGATAGATTTTTTTCATTAACTCACATGTACTCTCATTATCTCTGGAATCATATAAGCTTTGAAGCGTCCTCCAGGAATGATTCATTGACATAATTTATCAGAGATAATTTCATGAGAGTAATTTTTTTCATTGATGATTCGAGTTGTGTCATACTTGCCACCTTCCTTGGGCAGGTGTTTATCTAACCAAGTGGCATCCCCCATTTCTTTTTGGGGCCACGACCTCAACCACACCTCCACCAAGTGTGGTTGCAACACCTTTATCTGCAGTGTTGTGCCCCTTGTTGGGGATTTTTTACCTTACAGGCACATTTGCAGCTGGTATATATAATTTCAAAAAATACATCAGCAATCAAATCTTTTATGCTTTGAAGTGCGGGGATCCTAACGAGACATAGTGGGACACATTTCCTATCGTTCCCTTAGAAAAATTTCTTCTTATCTCTCCCTAAGGACGGGAAGATTGTCTCATTAAAGTGACAATCCGTCAATCTCGTGGTAAACATATCTCGT
This sequence comes from Ajuga chamaepitys, assembly GCA_958295605.1. Lineage (NCBI taxonomy): Eukaryota > Viridiplantae > Streptophyta > Magnoliopsida > Lamiales > Lamiaceae > Ajuga > Ajuga chamaepitys. The sequence continues at coordinate 18,860,666 of OY282503.1, read as the reverse complement.
CTGTCATAGGTTTTAAATAATGGGTGATAGTTGGAAATCCATATCTAACAAAATACTTAATTATCTATAAAACTCATTTTGGTGCGTTGTGGGGGCATAATAGGCACATATACTGCGTAATCAAGTATGCGTAGATCTAAAAATATCAAGCTAAACCCAGTTACCAACTAGTGCGCATCAATTTTTTATTAGCAGTGGGTCTATGACGAATAAAGTAAAGTTGTAGCGATATTGCATAAGCCCATGCCAGATAGGCATTTTAGTGAGCATTTCCAATAACCTAATCCTCCATCTATACTATTTTGATGGTGGCTTATCTGAGACCATTTTGTGTATGCACATGGTTCAAAGGATGCTCTACATTGATCTTAATAGATATGCAATAATTATCAAATCCTTTTGATGGAAACTGTCTAGTGTTAAAAAGTCTTATAGACTTCATAAAATGAGAGCGGTGAGCCTTATATATTATATTTTCTAAGATTTTTTCAAATGCAACACTCTTTTGGACAATAATATGATGATCAGTTAGTGTGTCAAAGAATATACCAGAACAATAGATACTTCAATGGCCCCCGTTCTGGTTTGATAGGCCACATACATTATATTATATTCTTTTGTAAGAATAAAGTATTTTTCTTATATATTAGCATAGGAAGGTCTGGATCCTACTTTGTGATAAATAATAGGTTTGGCAGAATGAGCTATATGTCTTCAAATAGTCAATGAGGCAAAGTTGGAATGTCGGTCATGCTTATAGTGCTTTGGAAAGCTTTTACGGCATTATAATTGAATTAGGACCAAAATTGTACATTGTATCAGATTTTATACCATTTTTTAGTTCACTCGAGATAAATAATGTCTATATAATTTCTTAAAAATACAGATCCTCATGTCATTACTTAGATGTCTAAATTTCTTTTACCAAAACCTGTACGAGTCAGTGTCCCAAAATTCATTGGTGGTAACAACATATAAGTATATGTCCCAAAGTCCATTGTTGGTACAACATATGGTTTTATGTCCCATAGTTCGTTGTGTGTACCTACATATGATTTTGTGTCTCAAAGTCCATTTTTGGTAACAACATTCTAAAATGTGATTCCTTCCACATTCATTATAAGTATCATAATATGCCCAATTCTATTCTCACAATTAGTTTCTAAATGATAATCTTTGACACAAATATCTTTACTTAACAATATTTTAGTAGCTCTTTGTGCATAAAGAGCGTTTGTGACTATAATCATTGTAGTCTTAGGCATCTAGAATTAGGCAGTTCTTGGCATTTTTAGTACTTGTGATGCAATTATGGTCTAATCATTATGGTCATTATGAAGTGATGTAGTGAGTCTCTATTCTTTGGACTTCATGTATCTCCTATATTTAACTGCTCTATCAGTTTCTATACAAATGTATAGTATTTCCACACTTATATTAAGTTCATTACCAATTCTTTCTCTTTTGGTAATAAGATTTCAAGGTATTCTTTGCACCTTGGTATCATGACCACCATATCCATTTGGGGTAGACAAATGGGAAGCCCTCTAGGGCCCCTACATCTTTTGCCTTGAGATGCATTATTATTTCTACGTCTATAGGGATTGACACATCCCATCCCCTTTACTTCGGGGTTCTTTCCACTATTTGAATTATCACATTTAGGCACGAGAATTTTCTTTGTCCCAACACAACTTATTGAATTTTGCGATTTATGTTGTCGTCATAATTCGACTCATCTATACTGGTTCATTACTATAAGCATTGCAATAGGAAAAAATGGAGAATGTTTTCATATCATCTCATCTGCTGAGATTTCGTTTTCATTTAAAGTAAGACGTTCCTTTAGCCGTAGCATATCCTGGTTGAAGTTATTGACCCTTGGTAGTTAATGGACCTCATTCCACTAAACAATCAATTCTGGAAGTAGAGAGCCATCTATGTTTTCCAAAATTTCTATTGTGTAATCCCACGGTTCATCGTGCATCTCAATTAAAGGATACTTATAGAGTAAGTTAGGATGAAATGGTTCTTTATCTATGATGTTGGTGGAAGATAGCGAGGTGTGTGAAAGTGTAGTCTTTTTTTTCATGATATCAATGTCGGCTTAAGAAAATTAATCGTGGTAACTCAGTTCCTTTTGAGTCTAGTAATTCATATGTGGTTCGAGTTAGTTTAATCATCTTCTTAGGAATTATATTGCAGGACCATATATTATAAGCTTTTCAATGCTTTTGTAAAAATTCTTTATCACATAGTTGGTTTGATTGATTTGATGTCATTCATGAAATTCCATTATCATGTAGATACACAATGAATTGAGCTACACTAAACTCATAAGCAAACAATGATCGAATTCCCGTATACTCAGGCTAATAGGTTATCACGAATTCTAGTTACAAAATCCTCAAAGGGCATAATGATTCAACTAAATAACTTTCAATTTCATGAGAAAGTTATCACATAATAAAAATATAAGTGGCCTCATAAACATCATTATAGCCATGCAAAGTTCAATTATTGCAAAAAAAACATACATAGTCAATTGCACATAAAAAATTGTTCTCAGCCAAATTTATTCAGTTAACATTATGAACGGGACAATATGCACCGTATCAAATTAACTGAAGATGAATTTTCAGTGCCCAAGAAAATATTTTTACCAAGAATAGGAAAAAATACAGCCAAGATCCGCATCATGATGAACATAGATATAAAAGAATTTTTGGCATCAGAATTAGGACGTATTGAAAATGTAACGCCAACAAAATTAGTGAATCAGTCATATAATTTTCAATTAAAACATGCATGATATTCAGATTTCAGAGGTTGAAATTCTTTCACATGGCAGATAATAGATGCACAAAATCAAGAGTAGAAGCAATAATTAACTCACTTACTAAATTTCAAGTAGCCATCAATCAATGATTGCAAAGAATTAATATATACAAAATTTTGTTGACAGTTGAAGTGTTCTCTTTTCAAACAAATAAAAGATGACATAATTCATGAACAACATCAATTCTAAATACATGAACGAGAAAGTTGTTTGGTAGTGTACCTTGATTTGAGCAGCGCCACGTTAGATCCAATTCATCGAGCAATTGGTAATCATTATTAGTTAGGTGAAACAAATCTATTCAATTTTTCCATCCTCACTCCACATTGGTTCGGATATATCAATCACTAATGGAATATAGAGCTTATTCATGTTGATAACATGTTGTAGGAAAATATAAAAGTAAAGAAGAAAAGTAGAGAAGAGAGGTGCAGAATAATTAGGGTTCACTTATTCATCAGATTCCTTTTAAACAGGGTGTCAAATACAAGAGTTTCACAAATACACAATATTTAATGAATACCTAAATTGTGCTCTATCGATTTTTTTTTTTTTTTTTTTTAACGAAGGCACACTAATTGTATTTTTCCTTCAACAATAGGATATTATTATTTCAATTTTAAATTTAGATTACATTTGTATTTTATATTGGAGATTTGTGAGATTTAGATGTTTGATATTTAAATAAATTAAATTTAACATGCTTTATATATTAACTATATTTTATTTGTGCTTTTATTTTTATTTTCAAGAATGTCCTTTTAAAGAATATAAAAAATTATCGCTGCTAGATATAAAATTAAGAATGTTGACACTTTCAAGTGTCGTAATAAGGGATACGTTAAAACACATTAATTTTCTTCCAATTTTTAAGACATTAACAAGTGTGGTTATAGCCTTTTATACCTATTGTTATACTAAAATAGACCACAGTAAATTGGAGTATCATAAAAAGTCTTATATCAAGAAAAGATACATGTTAAGATACTTTCGAGTGTCTTTAGAAGCTCTTTTTCTTGTAGCATATAATAATTGCGTTGACAATATCTTGTCTTCGACCTTTTGGTATAACTGAAAGTAGTTGACGAAATCCTCCACCGATCACAACCGTCTTACCACCAAATGGCTTTGTAGCATTTTCCATGTCAACACACTTCATGGCACCTTTCAGAATTTTGTCCAAAACTTGGAAGCAAAATTTGTGCATCATGGAAGCAGCCTCATCTCGGACGTGGTTAGCACGCCTTTTAGATGGAATCCCATTTGTAGTTGGTATACTTTTTTTTAAATGGAATTTTATTTTATAGTTGGCATTGTTTTTTATATGGAATTCCATTTTATGGTTGGTATAGGTTTCTGGAATTTAAAATTTATCAGTGAGAATTTTATGCGTTCAATTGGATTGGATGGTGCTTTGTTATCATAAAGTTCCATTCACATTGAAAGGTTAGTGAACTTCCATATTGCCTTGCTATTACAATCCACATATATGTATACATTTAGGATTTATTGTTTTTAATCTTGCATGATCTAAAAACATTTGGTCTTGCCCATTTACTAGAGTTTGGTAATAATAGTTGGTGGTTAAGTGGAAAGTATAGAAGTTTAGGAACACAAGTCTATATGTATACATTTGTGATTATTTGTTTTTAATTTTGCATGATCTAAAAACACTTAATTTTTCTCATTTACTAAAGTTCTAATAGTTGGTGGTCAAGTGGAAAGTACAGAAGTTCAGGAAATACAAGTCTATTTAAGAAAAGATGGAATGAGATTCATTTACTACAGTTTGTATAGTAGTTCATGGTCAAGTGAAAGATTAAATGTCCATAGAAAAGAGATGGAGTGACTATAAAGGATGGATTAAGATTCAACAATAAAGGAACTTATTAACTAATCTTCTGTTATACTCTTTAATTTACGTATGGAAGATGAATTTTAATATCTTACTAATCAACCTATTATACTAAAATAAGGTCGTGAATTATCCGCTAAAAACACGTGGCGGTCATACAAAATTTTTAGGGATTTTTTCTTTTTCTTTTTATCGGAAAAAATCTGTCCATTGTTTCTCACGCCCCAAAAAATGTGCAAGTAAACAACAGAAACGTGGAGACATCCATTTGTTGTTCAGATATTTAGGCCAGAGCTTTCGTAAATTTAAATTAAAATTAACTGGCGCTAGAATTATTTAATCTAAATATTTGTAGTTTATAATAAAAATTATTTCACTTCAAATAATAGGTGTACAAACCAAAATTATAGTCAAAGAATTAAAAACAACCCCACTTGTAATGCTATTATCTTAACCGAACTCCACAATCCCCCTATATACCCACTCCATAGAACTGGCATTAACCTTGGTGATTAATGTAGTTCCTCTATGTAGTATTTGTTGATATATACATATACAAGAAAAACTACAATACAATACTATTCCAAAACTACATTTACCCTGTAGTATCCAAAAACATTACTCTGCTAAACAACCATGCCTCTGTTTTTTAGCATCATCAAGGAACACTTTGGACCATTGCGCTTGCGGGTGGTTACTAGTCTGCTCATACAATGAACCGGCGTATGGGAACAAAGATGAAATTTCCAACGAATGTATCTTTCGCGATAAAGAGGTTTATATTAGTTTCAACTTTTATAATTAATCTATTTTGATAAATTTTCAACTGTAATCGTATACTATCAAGTTGAAACATTCAATCTTTTACAGAAAGAAAGGATTCATTCATGTCAAATGTTGTGCCATCAAGAACATTAAATCAAAGCTGATGGAAGGACACTTATGTGCAGTGAGAGACTTCGTGGTTGCAAGTAAATAATGAAATTATGAACAACCAATCAATTCAAGATCATTTTTCTTCGAAAAAACATAATTGGGGAGCTTTACGATGATTTTCTCGACATCCACTTTCAGATTGAAGCCATTGAAAGAGTATCAATATCAAAACGAGAATCCATAGTACAAAATGTTTGGTAAATAGCTCCCTTAATTACTGCTTTTCGATTTGTTTCACCCCGAAATAACACCCCTAATATTGTTGTCATGTTTAGGTATCAAATCAAAGTCACAGTAATTGATGAAATTGGAAGTGCACGCTTCCTTCCCCGGGATAAGGACCGTATTGAAACTGAGTGGCAAAACTGCTTCAGAAGTAAAGATAACAAATGTGAGCTAAAATTATTTTCCATTATTTATGTTAATTTTATGAAATCAGACAAACTTTTTTATGACCCACAACAGATTGTAGCTTTTATTTTGCTCATAAGAAAGTTGAAGATGCTCTTTTTGATCGAGTTGGCTTTATTTAAGATTCAAGTGAAGAAAAATGGCCAGAGAAGAAGTTCAGAGACCTACAGTGTGATTGAAATTACTGACGATGATAGTATTATGTCCATTTACCATGATAACTTCGTGGGAAACAAGGTGTTTTCAGTTTTTCAGCAAACTCAAATTTTATTATAAAAAATTACCCCCTCTAATTAACTATGTCACATTTTTTAGAGAAATTGAACAACGTGTGAGAGAAAGGGAGTTTATTATGATAAAGCTATTGCAATTATTGCAAGGCACGAAGAAAAAAAGTGATGAGGATGAGGATGAGGAAGATTACCTTGCTAGCAAAATATCACTTAACGAAGACAACATAGATTGTGGTGCAGCTAAGAAAAAAAGAAGAGGTTTGAAGAAGGAAAAGTGAAGATGGATATTTGATTTTATGTTTGATATGTTGGGCCTACATGTTTATTTGTATTTCCAGTATCACACATCATTTGTATTTCCAATAGGTTAGTTTCAATTGACATATGGTAGCATATAAATGCTTCGTTTCTAGAGCCAGATATGCGAATTCAGTTTATCTACTCAGGCTAATTTTAGTCTGTCTAAAATAATTTCAAATATGTCTACTTTACTGATAAAATAAATACAAAACAAGTAAAATTTGCTAATATGTTGTCTGAAATGACTATGTTTTACAGGTAAATATGATATCATATAATTGCTAATTAGATCAAGCCCACAAATATCATCACCTAACGTTACTAAAAAAATATAATTTTAAAGGAAAATTTTCCAATTATCTTATTATTATGTACGAGTTAATCGTAAGCTAATTTAAAAAATAAAATAAAATGTTAACTTATCAAACAAACACAAAACAACAAGTAAAATGCAGCAATCTTTAAATTAATTAATTGCTTTTGGATAAGGAAAAAACAAATTCTAATCACTTCAATTTCACAAACAAGTGTTTCACAGAAAAAAATCTATTCACACAAAAGTCAGCTACATCACCAAGTATAACTATAGAAAAAATTTATGATCCAGTCAATTTAATTCAAAAAACAAACATAATATTTATATGCAGACAAAACAGAGTTACATCATCGACTAACACTATAGAATGGATAAGTTGTTTCTAGAGTGAGGGGAATTAATCTTATTATCTGATTATCCTCGCAACTCAATATGTAGTGTAAGAGTTTCCACCTCATCATGGTCAATTTTATTTGATAGAATTCAGCAATCTGCAACCATCATTCAACAGTAAAGTTAGCAAATAAATTAAACTTAACTCATTTATTCATAGATAGATCAAATGTCATCTGTCCTACAACATATTGCGATTCTAAAAAAAAATATTTGAAATATTTGATTTCAGTTAACGCAAAAATCTAAACAAGTGAAATCAAGTTACTACATATATCATTTACAAAAAGTTCCATAGTTATACATCCACCGAAACATATATCATTCACATACCAAATGATTTAAGAAAGACAGTAGAAAATATGTATATGTATAATCGTTTTACCAAAAAGCTTCCAGTTAACAAAAACAGCTAACAAGTAAAATCCTAAAATCCCAGGTATCATACAAATAGATCTACAATATACATCAGTGAAAACATATAATATAGAAAGAACTAGATCTGTTAATATAAACATGCAAAACATCACGGAATATGCATCAGTCTCTTTAACTCCAATTCAAATTTTGAATCGACATTTCGTATTTAGTTTTTAATTCTCTTGAACACAGAATTAAATTTCCGTGAAATAAGAAATCAGCTTACATTTCGTTTTACCACTAAAATATCTAAACATTTGAAAAAAAAAAAAATCAAACGAAAATGCTAAGGTTTACACAACATATATACAAGTATAATCCTGGTCTATAACAATTTGTTAAAAAAGTAGACCAAAAAATACCTAAAAGGAAGCTTCCATTTTATGATTGAGATCGAGAATGGGTTCGATTAGAACAGGAAATGAGCTACCAATCGAAATTATGTTGTGCAAATATAAGCAAATTTGAGCAAATAATACTCAAAGAAGATGAATGTAGAGTATACACACGTCAACATTAATTTACTATTTTTCCATCTCAGCTCCTTTGGTCAATTACCACTCACACTATAAATATGTATATACTTATCCTTTGACTCTTGTAACCGAACATTATAGTTGAATAAAGCGGTTACAATTTCTCTCTCAGCTGAGTGCTTGTACTCTTAACATGGTATCACTCGCTTAGGTATAGATCCTGCTTATCCATGGGATATCCTAATCAAGCTACCGATTGGCCACAGTTGCCCTCCGGTGGTCATAATTCTTCCTCTGCTTGGCCGGCTTTTGCCACCACCGCTGCTACGGGGTCTACACAAGTCGATTCATCTGCATCCGTTACTGCTGCTACTTCTGATCCGTTCCAATTGCATAACTCGGATTATCCTAGCATGATTTTGGTTAGTAATCTGCTTAAGGGTAAGAATTTTCCGTCCTAGCGAAAGGCGATGATTATCGTGCTTGGTGCGAAATCGAAATTAGGTTTCGTGAATGGAAAAAATTTGTGCTCTTGATGTCGATTCCTTATCATACGAAGACTGGCGCAAGGTCAATTTCATGGTGACCTCATAGATTCTGAATTCCTTATCTAAGGATATTGTTGAGGATTTCGTTTGTGCCAATACTACGAAGCAACTTTGGGAGGAAATTTCTCAATGTTTTGGAGAATCCAACGGACCTCTGATTTATCAACTTAAGCATGAAATTAGTTATTTTCACAAGGAACTGACTCAATTCAACTATACTTCTCTAGACTCATACGGCTGTGGGAATATTATATGAATGTTAAGCGGCTGAAAGAATGTTCGTGTCCGATTGGTCAGTTGGTGATCGAAAGCGATAATGAAGACAAAGTTATGTAGTTTTTTATGGGGCTGCACGACGTATACAATCCTATTCGCTCACAGATTCGTTATGGAGCCCTTACCTCATTTAAACAAAGCTTACTCGATATTGCTCCGAATTGAGAAATAATGTTCTATGAGTTCTTCCTATCCTGATGTGGTTGAATATAATGCGCTCATGACTAAATCTGTCCATGGTCGAGGTCAGAGAGGGGGCCGATCTGGTGGTCAATACATAGCACGAGGCAGTTTTGCTTGTGGTAAGGATCCACCTCGTTGAACGAAGGAGGAACGAGCCAAGCTTATATGCGAGTACTATACTCGCCCTGGTCATGAGGTGGTAGAGTGTTTCAAACTCAAGGGTGTGCCAGATTGGTATAAGAACATGAAGGAGAATCGAGAAACTACTTATGCCAATTTCACTGATGCATCTGCTGACAATCCGAAAGATATTGCTTTTGCGTCTAAGTTCACCACTGCACAAGATGTCTCTTCAATCATCGAGAAGGAGTTATCAAAGTTTTTTTTCTCCAACACACATAAGGCTTCCATTGATACTGATGAGGGGGTGGATTTTGCCCACTTTGTGCTCTCAGCAAGTAACCGCATTACTATCTCTATTCAATCGACTTTCTCATTAGTGGATACTATCAGTGTGGTTTCTTGGATATTAGATACGGGCGCAAGTAAGCATATATGTGTTAATCCACACCTCATGACTGATCTTAAACTTCTCTCTACTCCTGTGACTGTTATCCTCCTTGATGGTTCTGTTAAGTCTATATATCATAGTGGTATAGTCTATCTCCATCAGAGAATTGTCCTTACAGATGTCCTATATATTTCTTCATGCAAGTATAATCTTCTTGCCATTCCTCAACTGACCTCCACTCTAAACATGCGCTCCTTCTACTTGCATGTTACATGACCTTCATACTAACTCTACCATTGCTATTGGACAGTTGGTAGGCAAACTCTACATTTTCGACCCTAGACAAGTTGCTGCAACTTTTCCTGTTTCAAATTGTACTACCTTGCTATCTGTTACTACTATAGACACTTGGCACCACTGTTTGAGCCATGCTTCTTTGAAAATTTGCAGAAACTTGATTTCTTAAAAGATCTTTGCACAACTACAAATACTCAGTCAATAAGGTCATGTGATGCATGTTTCAAAGCTAAGCATCAGGGGATGCCTTTCCCTGTTTCGACTATACAAACCACTTATTCGTTTCAACTATTCCATGTTGACATTTGGGGCCCTTGTAAGGAGCCATGCCTTACTAATACTCCCTATTTTCTATCCATATTTGATGATTACAGTAGAGGTACATGGGTTTACTTGATGTCCCACAAATCGCAAACTATTCCTTTGCTCACATCTTTTATACAAATGATATCCACTCAGTTTCATGCTCATGTCAAGACCATCAGATCAGACAATGGGCTTGAGTTTTTAAGTAAGGATTTTCAATCATTTCTAGCTTCTCTTGGTATTACCCATCACAAAACTTGTCCATACACCCCACAAAAAATAGGGTGGTGGAAAGAAAGCATAGACACCTATTGGAGATAGCTTGTTCACTCATATTTCACTCTTCTCTACCTTTGTCATTTTGGCCATATGTTGTTCTTATGGCCACGTATATTGTCAATAGGCTACCTTCATTGGAAATCCCCTATGAAGTCATTTTTTCCAAACCTCCAGATTTTGTCACCCTTAAGCCTTTTGGTTGCTTGGCTTATGCAGCAGATACGCATCCCCACAAACCCAAGCTTCATTCTCGAGCTCACAAACCCATATTCATTGGTTATGCTTCCCGTAAAAAAGGCTACAAATTATATAACATGGCTGATCACTCTTATGGCCACGTATATTATCAATAGGTTACCTTCATTGGAAATCCCCCCTATGAAGTTATATTTTCCAAACCTCCAGATTTTGTCACCCTTAAGCCTTTTGGTTGCTTGGGTTATGCAACAAATTCGCATCCCCACAAGAACAAGCTTCATTCTCGAGCTCACAAATGCATATTCAATGGTTATGCTTCCCGTAGAAAAGGTTACAAATAATACAACATGGTTGATCACTCTACATTTGTTTCAAGAGATGTTAAATTCTTTGAAGCAATATTTCCTTTCTCATTTGTTCCTTCCCAAACTCCTGAAATTCCTTTACCTTTGGTTCCATTAACAAAACCATCCCATTCTCCTATACATTCCTCTGATTCCCCATTTGCTTCTAGTGCTCTAGAGTGCTCTTCTCTTCCCTTTACTCGACCTCCGAGGACAAAAACCTCTCCTAGATGGATGATGATTATGTTATTGGCAACACTACTTCCTTCATTAATTCTGCCATCTTTGATCTATCTGTTCTGCCCTACCCTCACTCCAACCACCTCACCTACAATGATGCATATACTTCTTACTTCTCCCATGTATCTACTATAACAGAACCTACTACTTATAAAGAAGCTAGTGGTAAACCCGACTGGGTAGATGCTATGACCAAGGAATTGGATGCCTTGGAGAGAAACCAGACATGGGATCGTGTTGTTTTACCACCAAATAAATCACTTATCGGATGCAAATGGGTTTACAAGGTCAAGTTGTTGCCTGATGGATCAGTAGATAAATTGAAGGCTAGGCTTGTTTCCAGGGGGTCAACTTAAATCCCTGGCCTAGATTATCATGAGATTTTCTCTCCAGTTGCTAAAGTTGTCACGGTTCGATTGTTTATTGTTGTTGCCACCATGAGAGGATGGCCTATCCACCAACTTGATGTGAATAATGCCTTTCTCCATGGGCACTTACATGATGAGGTGTCTATGCATCCTCCACAAGGATATTCGAAGGCTCTACCCGGTCAGTTTTGTAAACTCACGAGAAGTTTATATGGATTAAAACTGGCCTCTAGAGAGTGGAATTTGGAGTTCAGTACAAAGATGTTGGAGTTTGGTTTCTCTCAATCGGTCCATGATCATTGTTTCTTTACCTATACTACCTCTAATGCTTTTGTGGCGGTTCTTGTCTATGTTGATGATCTATTGGTAACAGGTAATAGTCCTACTCTATTCAACGGGTTCAAGATTATCTTGATAAGCAATTTACTATCAAGGACCTTGGTCTAACAACTTACTTCTTGGGGATGGAGTTATCTCGAACTTCGGATGGTACTTTTCTTTGCCAAAGAAAGTATATTATGGATTTGCTTCGCGATACCGGTATGTCAGATTGCAAGCCTGCGGCTACCCCACTACCATAGGGACTGCACTTACAAGAGCATCAAGGCACCTTGTTACCTGATCAGGATCAGTATAGATGCCTTATTGGCAGGCTTCTATATTTGAATTTCACCAGGCCCGATTTGTCATATTCCGTGCAGCAACTTAGTCAGTTCATATCACAGTCTTACTCGGATCACTTGGATGTTGCACATCACATCCTCCATTATCTCAAGCATACTGTTTCTTAGAGCTTATTTTATCCTAGCAAACTCAACTTATAGCTTCTATTTTACAGCGATGCCGTTTGGGCTTCTTGTAAGGATTCCAGAAAATCAGTCACCAGCTATGGCGTATTCTTAGGAGATACGCTCATCTCTTAGAAGAGTAAAAAGCAGACAACAGTCGCTAAATCTTTTTTCGAGGCAGAATATAGAGCGCTCAGTACAACAGTGAATGAGCTTGAAGGGATTTCATACATTTATGCAGATTTCAAGCTGGACATTCCTCTCCCCATTCCGCTGAAATGTGATAATCAGGCGGCTATGCATATTGTTGCCAACCCCTATTTCATGAGCAAATGAAGCATCTCGAAGTGGACTTTCATATGGTCAGAAATAAGTTGAAGGCGGGTTATATTGCTTTGGATCATGTTCCTTCCAAGCCTTAACTAGCGGATCTCTTCACCAAATTGTTTACCTCAACTCGTCTGCAATTTCTTTTGTCCAAGTTAGGCATGGTTTTGATTACCCCATGCCCAACTTGAAGGCGGGATGTAAAGTATACACACGTCAACATTAGTTTATTATTTTTCCATCTCAACTCCTTTGGTCAATTACCACTCATACTATAAATATGTACATAGTTATCCTTTAACTCTTGTAACAGAACATTATGGTTGAATAAAGCGGTTACCATTTCTCTCTCAGTTAAGTGCTTGCTCTTAACAATAAAATTTCCAGAAGAGAAAGAGGTTCATCGATTCACAAGCAGATGAACAGTTAAGTGTAGTAAAGAGAGAAAGAGTGAGTGAGAGAGAAAGTCAGTGGAGTGTATAGAAGCACATCTTAGTGGACAATCTTGAGATAAAAAGGGACGGGTAGCTAAAAAGACACTCTAGAAGTGTCTATTTAAATGTCAAAGGATTTGCAGTCTATGTCATCTTTCGGCATATAATGGGCTTCTGCCCAATAAACTATTTTGAATCATAAAAAAAAAACCGGCCTACTTAAATAGACAAAAATAATAAATGGGCTGCCATACAATGGAGCCCATGGTAAATGTTCCATTGTAATAAATAAAAAAAAACCTAGCCCTCGCGTCGTGACTTTGAATCCCGAGGATAATAACGAAGCTATCCGCACAAACTTAGACGAGCTTGAATATCGTCGTGAACAATCTTTCATCCAGCAAGTCAAGTGTAAGCAACGTGCAGCTCAATATCACCACCTCCGGGTTCGGGGTACTCAGTTTAATGTCGGGGACTTGGTACTCCGGCTCAACTCAGCCAGCAAGGCTGCCCCCGAGGGGAAATTTCATGCTACCTGGGAAGGTCCTTATCGCGTCGTCGCTGCGCACGACTCCGGGTCCTACCAGTTAGCGCAGCCTGATGGAGCTCCGCTTCCCCGAAGCTAGCATGTTACCAATTTAAGGCGTTTCTATCTATGAACACCAAGTGACAAGTATCGTTCCTATCTTTACATACATTGTACATTTCTTTTTCGATTGTGCTTTCTCTTTGTATTTTTTAAATTGTTCCGACAATCACCTTGAATAAAGTTTTTTCCTTGCGAATCTTACTGTACTTTCTTCTACGCTACGGGGACGCCCTAGCGTAGTCTTACTATTATTATTCGTCTCCGGACAGTTTGATCTTTCGCCCGGTCCGTCCGGGGAGATTCACATTTGGTCCCCGGACTTGTATTCCCTCTCGCCTGGTTAACCGGAGAGGTCTTTCACTCCCGCCCGATCCGTCCGGGGAGATTCTATGGTGCTCCCGAGTACCTGTTAAGGAAATTATTATTGCATTCTGGTTAAAAGTTCATTATTTTCTTTTCAAGGTACACAACTTTACGGGCCAAAACGGTTTTTTACATTTTTTTAATTAAATACCGCAAGGTTCTTTACATATTACTTAGAACAAACAAAAACAAAAACTATTTATGGCCTCCGAGCCAATACTCGGCGCTCCGGCGTTGAGACCTACTTCGGGAACTGCTTCGTGTCTGCCGGGATCCTGCGGCTTCTCGGCGTTGAGCCCCGGCTCGTTCCCCATGGCGGCTCCCTCGGCGTCGCGGACTCACCCTTGGTACTGCCCCGAAGACTCGGCTGCGGTGTAGATCTCGGTGTTTGGGCCCATTTCACGGGATCCCACTCCGCGGGGTCCATCACTTCGATCTCCTCAGCCAGCTTCTCGATTTCTTCTTCCGAGACAACCACGGGGCATTCTTCGACTGCAGTTACCGAAGCTGGCTCTTGAATTACAATCCCTTGACTTTTTCCTACTGGTTTCTTTTTACCCTTCCGGGGGGCTTTTGCAGTACCTTGGCCCCGGCTAGAGCTCGCGATGTACTCCTCGGCGGTGTGCCGCCACCTGCCGCGGCCTTTCAGTCCCTCATACATACCTACCAGTAACTCCAGCACCTCTCGCTTTCTTATCATCTTCGAGGACTCGGCCGAACCCGTCGTCATCAGTGCTGAAATTTCACCTTGAATCTCGGTGACCCGTTCCTCAACTTCCTCAAATGTCAGCAAGCCGTACTCTGTTAGTATCCGGTCATACTCCCTTTGATGGATAAGGACGCGGTCTAGTTCAGCAACTTTCGCCAGGTACTTTAATTCCTGGTCTCTAGCCCTCTCCGCGGCTCTAGCTCTTGCCTCCTCGGCCTCCTTCGCTCTTCTCTCCGCTACAGCCACCCGTCTCTCTAACCGCGGCACTACTTGCCTTTGCAAGTTAACTTTCTCTCCGCGGAACCAATCTAATGATTGCATGAGCTTCTTTATCGTGTTATGCAGCTCCGCGATGTCCTGATCGGGCAACAAAATCAATGGGAAAGATGAATTTCAAACACATAGATGGACAGCTATTCAATTATTCAACAAACACACTTATATTCAACAAAACAAGTGTACATTATCGGTAGTGGGGTACAAAGGATTTACAGTTATTCCTATCATCTACTATATAATGATAGGTATCAAATTTGCAGGGAACGACTGACCTCCCCCTCCTCGGTCCCTTCAGTATCATCGGGCTCCAACTCCTGCCGGGCTTCTGCCGTTCCTGGCTCCTCTCCTGTAGCTTCCGCGGCAATTTCCATGCGGGGGGGTGGCTCTTTGTTTCGGGGCTCCGGGACGAAGTCACCCTGGCAGAATGCCAAGAACTCCTGGTCTTGGTCCGCCTCGCAGCTTGAAACCTCCTCGGCCCTTAAAATCTTTTTCTTCTCTGCTAGGGCCTTCACGAGGGGCCACTCCGGGAGGTGCGTCAAAGCTTGATAGTAGGCCTCCTCCACCCCGGCCACGGCATTGTAGTCATACTCGAACTCTGGGCGATAAACGTCCACGTTCGGGTAGATTTCTTTAATTTGCTCCAACAATACTGACCGGGTGGCCGTATCCCCGACAGCGACAAAGTTGGTCTGGAAGTCAAGAAATGTGCTCGTCTGGAACAACTTCTCGGCAAAAGCTTTTAGCATTGCCTCTTGACCTTCAACAACTGCCGCTTCTCGGGCCTTCATCTCTGCCCGCAGTTGAGCCGTTTCACCACGGAGAGCCCCGGCCTCCGCCTCCACTTCGCGCAATCGCGCGATCTCATCCTCCACCAAGGCGGCCCTCTTGCGCGCTTCGGCCAGATCATGAGTCAGTCTATCGTTGCATGCGCGCAACTCCCTTGCCACCACGGCCAGCTCTTCTTTGGCCTCCTTCTCGCTTCTCCGGCCGAGCTCCATAATCCCCCGTGCCAAGTGTAACAGCTCCTCGGCGTCTGCCCCTTCCAATCCCAGCAGACTCGTGGGCCGTTGCCCCTTCACGAAAAAAAAAAAACCGGGGTCAATACTAATAACATACATTTAACTTGAGCAACAGTTACATCTCAGTGATAAGTTATGTAACTTTACCTCGGCGCTTTCCTCCGTGCGGAGTTTTTTGGCTGCCGCCGGCGGTGTCCCGGATGGTTCCGACCTCCTTTTTGTTCCGGGGGTTGACCCCGCCGCCACCACTCGCTCCTCCGACCCAACAAAGGGTCTTGGACTGAGTGACATCTTCCCCCGGGGAGATACTTCAGCCGCTTTCCCTTTCTTCTTTGCTGCCGCAGTCACTGCGGGGCTTCCAGCCGGCTCCTTTCCGAAGCGTCCCACTGCATTCAGAAATTGGAGTTAGTCCTGCTCAAGGCACCAATCTTACACAGATATAAGAACTGCTACCCTCCTCGGCAACCCGGGCTCCTGATTCCTGACCCCGGGCGGACACCCGCTTCGCATCGCCCGAGTAGTATGGGCTCAGTCCTGCCTCCTCCAGCTCCACCTCGGTGCAAAGGGTCTTGAAAGTCCCCACTGCACAGAAAAGGCCCACCACCTCAGCCTCCGGTTCCCCCACCGGGGCAGTATCTAACACCTCCTCCCTTCTCCACCTCGGGAGGGCCACTTCGGTCTTCACGTAGATGAACTTCTCCTTCCACCCCTCCACCTTGCTGGGGTTTTGTACTTTGAAACCACCTCGTGCTCGGGGACTGAAGGAGTACCAGCCTTTGGATTTCCCGAAAGCTTTCAGTTGGAAAAAATACCTAAACAGCTCTACAGTTGGTTTCACCCCGGCATTCTTGCATACCACGGTGGACCCGACTACTTGCCTCACGGCATTGGGCGCTAACTGGCTCAAGGCGATATTATAATATCTCAACAGCCGGATAACAACATCCCAAAGGGGGAATCTCAAACCTATCCTCAATGGGTCTATATATACGCCAATGAAGCCCTTCGGCGGGCAACAGGCCCTATCGCCGGGTTCCGGCACTATATATTCTAAGTTAAACGGGAAATAAAAGGAGGGAATCAAGGCTTCTATCTGCACCCACGTCATCCGCGGCGTTATAGCCGACACTTCGAATTCACTCTCCATACATTCATAAAAGCCTACAACCCGGGTGTTGGATTCCATGCCATCGGCTCTTTCCACCGTCCTAATTTCACTCCTCTCTGGAATAACGAAGCGTATGGGTGGTACATCTAACGGAGACTTCTCGGTCCCTACTTCCTTAATTGAAGAAGAAGATGATGAAGAAGGCATACTTACTTGGTTTGTGTTTGAGATGGATCACAAAAGCACAGAAGAATCTTCTTTTTTCCCGCTTTATGTAACTTGCAAATCGCAATGAAGAAGATGAAGTATACTGTGCCATTATTTCTAATTATATACTCTTGGGATTAACGGCCTAGATGTGGCCTTTTCAAATTCTGTGTTTCAGATTTGTACGTAATGGACACGCGCCTTACAGTTCCCAAGGCGCGTGGGGGACAGGCTCTTTGGAAATTACAAAACGCGTCATTTCACATCCCTCTCTCTCATGATGGCGCCGCCAGTCACATCAACCTCATTCTTGGCCAGGAAGTTTTGGGAAGCTCTCCGGTGTCTCCTTCACCTCAGCCAAAATACTGTTCTCTTCCGCTACACTTTATTGCCTTCGGGGTGCTCTAGTTCGGCTCTGGTCGATTTCCTTCCTCCGGGGTGCTTCACCATAGATCGGGCCCTCGCCGTCACCACGGGGTCATTCAGTCCAGTTCGTTTTGGTCCCCGCGGACCCCACCACGGATTATCTCGGCTTCAGCAAATTCTCGGCTCCCACGAACACTTCGGCTCATAATTGACAACAGCTCATCTTGCTTGCTGCTTCGCCGCCTTGCTCAAACTTCCACTTCACCCTGCTTATAACTGTAGCTCCCTCCTCGCTCCGGCTGGTGGGGGGGCATCTGATAGGTATGGCCCAGTAATTTCGGGTCGGATTGACACCCCGGACCAGATCAACCCGACCCGAGCAACTGAGCCCAGGAGGATAAGCCCAACAACCGGCCCAGAAACGTGCGCTCAACATAGTGCGGCCCAATTGCGGCGTATTGGGGAAACAAGATCCCCATGATCTTCTCCCACGATCTTCTCCCAACCTCCATGCAACGATAATAGGCGCGATTGTAGGGAGTTAGTTAGGGTTTGAGTTGAGTAGTATAAATAGGAGAACTGTACACAGAGTTAGGGTTGGCATTTTGTGTTCTGAAACGGTTGCGTGTAATTTTAAAAGAGATAGTGAAGAAACACCTCGGCAGGTGATATTTTTAAGCCCGTGGACGTAGATCTCCGGATCGAACCACGTACATCTTGAGTTCTTTAAGTTTCTTGCATTGATTTTCGTTACCAGGGGGCTTTGCGTTTGGAGTTTATTTGATAACCGGATTACGCTTTATCATTCTCAAAAGTCAATCTTATGACTTAAGAGGTATCATATTATTAAGCCCGAAGGCAAACATACTTATCAAAGTACAAGTTTAATAGTATAACGTACTTACAAATAGCCCAGTTACCCACCTTTTACGCTTGCTTTGAATAGGCGAGGTACGGTGCGTATGTTCCTGACTCGATCGGTACTACACCTAACTCATGTTGTTTCATAAATTTTTATTACTTATCGGGCTTAGTATTTTAAAAATAATCAAGTGTGGTACACTATCTTTGAAGTACATCTATTTTATTACAATCTTTAACAAAAAAAGCCGAGTTATTATAAATTATAGTCCTAAATCAAAAAGCCTATAATCATTTGTAAACTTTAAATTACAAACAACATTAATAAATATTTAATATTTATTACTAACACTTATTAACATGCATCTTCACTAATACCTACATAACATATATTAACAAAATAACTAAATTTCTAAATTTATATAAATTACAAAAAAGTAACAAAAAAAAAATTATTAAAAAAGACGTTCCTTAAAACAGATACACTATCAACACTTTTTCAAAAACACCGACCCAAACGTTGCCGAAAATAAAATAAACTAAAGGTTTTCTATTTAAAGGAATCCCATATTATATAAATAGTAAATATTTCTATATATTTTCTTCTTATGTTTGTAAAGATGGTGAGTTACTATATTTATAGAATATTAGCAGTCATTTTTTCATTCTTTTTCGATATGGGATGAAAAATTAACTTTTGTTCAATGTGGAACATTACCCGCTTCACTTTATTTAACAGAATTGATGTATTTGGTGCAAGCAGACACCACCATTCACCTAATGTTTATTTACTATAAATAGTAGTTTGAAATTCCTATTTAACTTTTTTACATATTATTATTATTATTATTATTTTATTATCATAGGTACGTATACTATATATACATATATATATATATGTACTTTAATGTTTATATATATATATTCTAGATTTATATATATTTATATATTTTTATTTATTCATTTTATTTTATATTTTAAGAATAACTATCTTAAGTTCAACCTTTATATATTATCTAAGCCCGATACTATTTTTGGGTTTCTATATCATGTATTTTTAATTCTTATGTTTTTCGTGCTAGGAGTGCAGTCGATCCGGTACATTGTAATGATACTTATTTTCTAAAAGAAAAATGTAAACAAAACACTTTTGCAATTCAAAATGAAGTAAGACTGTGTAAAAATATTATATAATGCATGGAATATCTTTAGTGTATTTAGAGGGTCGGGGCATTACATTCTCCCCTACTTTAAACAATTTCGTCCTCGAAATTGTATTTACTTGGGTTAGGATATTCGTTATTTAGCTAAGATTTCATCTTCTCGCTCCCAAGTGGCTTCTTCCTTTCCATGCCTACTCCATTGCACTAATACTAAGGGAATCTCTTTATTCCTTAGAGTGTGGACTTCTCTTCCTAGTATGGCAATGGGGCTTTCTTTATAAGTGAGATTTTTATTGACCGCCAGATTCTCATGATTAATAATATGGCTCGAATCTGGGACGTATTTCCTAAGTACTAATACATGAAAGACGTTGTGGATATTTGTAAGTTCTAGCGGTAGTACTAATCTGTAGGCAACGTTTTCAATTCTATCTAGGATTTCAAATGGACCAATATATTTAGGCTTCAACTTCCCTCGTTTTCCGAATCGTATTACTCCCTTCATCGGTGCAATCTTGAGGAAAACTTTATCGCCAATATTGACTTGTAGATCCTTCCTTCGCGTGTCAGCGTAAGATTTATGTCGATCCTGGGTGGCTTCAATTCTTTCTCGAATTTTAGTTACTACTCATATGGTTCTCTCGATGATCTCAGGGGCTAGGATCTTTCGTTCTCCAACTTCATCCCAGTAAATCGGTGATCTGCACTTTCTCCCGTAGAGTGCTTCATATGGTGCCATTTTTATAATAGCTTGGTAACTATTATTATAGGAAAATTCTATTAGTGGTAAATGCGTCTCCCAGTTTCCTCTAAAATCCAATACTCAAGCTCTAAGCATATCATCGAATATCTATATTATTCTTTCTAATTGTCCATCAGTTTGTGGATGGTATGATGTGCTAAAATTGAGCTTTAACACAAGGGTTGTTTGTAGACTTCTCCAGAACTTTGAGGTGAAACGTGTATCTCTGTCCGAAACTATGGTCACTGGTACTCCGTGTAATCTAACAATCTCGTCTATGTACCGTTGAGCAAGTTTATCCATGTTAAGCGTCATCCTTATTGGGATAAACTGTGTTATTTTCGTAAGTCTATCAATGATCACCCAAATAGCTTTATTCTTCTTTGTTGTTCATGGTAGCCCAGTAACGAAGTCCATTGCTATGTGTTCCCACTTCCATTCAGGAATCTCTAAAGGGTGTAAGAGCCCAGACGGCCGCTGGTGCTCTGCTTTGACTTGTTGGCACGTCAAACGTCTTTCCACGTATTGCCCTATTGATCATTTCATATTTCCCCACCAATAGATCTCTTTTAGATCACTGGACATTTTTGTCCCTCCTGGATGAGCTGTGTATGGTGTGTTGTGAGCTTCTTCAAGAATCTCTTTTCTTATGTCATCATCCTTGGGCACGCATAGTCTTCCTTTGTGCATTAAAATCCCGTCTGGTGTTACAAAAAAACCTCTTGATGGTTCCTGCAATTGCCCTATCCTTCATCTTGAGGAGGAATTTGTCAGTCTTTTGTGCTATCTTTATTCGATCTCTCAAGGTAGGTTGTATGGCTAATGTTGCAATCTTAACAGCAGTATGGCCTGATTTCACAAAATCTAAATTCAACTTAGCAAATTCTATCAGCAAAAGCTCTTGTTGTGCTGGGAGAGTGGACATATGACCTTCATGTTTTCTACTAAGTGCATTAGCTACGATGTTTGCCTTGCCTGGATGATAGTGGATGGTGCAATCATAATCCTTTACTAGCTCCAGCCATCTTCTTTGGCGCATGTTGAGTTCCTTTTTTGAGAAAAAGTACTTTAGACTCTTATGGTCTGTATAGATTTCACATTTCCCACCATAGAGATAATGACGCCATATCTTTCATCCGTGAACATCAACAACTGGTTCTAGGTCATGTATAGGGTAGTTTAACTCATGGAGTTTTAATTATCTTGAGGCATAAGCGACGACCTTTCCATGTTGCATCAAAACGCATGCTAGTCCTAATTTTGAGGCATCGGTATAAATGATAAATCCTTCTGATCCATCAGGGATTGTTAGAACTGGCGCAGTTATGAGTCTCTACTTAAGCTCTTGGAAGTTTTTTTCGCATTCGTCAGTCCAGTGGAACTGGTTGCTCTTCTTTGTCAATTGAGTAAAAGGCCTAGCGATCTTTCCGAAATCTTGAATGAACCTTCTATAGTATCCTGCTAGACCCAGAAAACTTCGTACTTCATTCACATTCTTTGGAGCTTTCCAATTCATCACTGCTTCAACTTTGGCGGGATCTACTTCGATTCCATTGGCCATGATAATATGGCCTAGAAAAATAACTCTTCTAGCCAAAATTTGCATTTGCTAAATTTAGCATAAAGTTTCTCTCGTCGTAAAGTATTTAATATAACTCTAAGATGCTTCTCATGTTGTTCTTTATCTCTTGAGTACACTAGAATGTCGTCGATGAATACTATGACAAACTGCTCCAGATAAGGATGGAATGTCCTATTCATCAAATCCATGAATATTGTGGGTGCACTTGTCAATCCAAAAGGCATTACTATGAACTCATAATGTCCATATCATGTTCTAAAGGTTGTCTTAGAAATATCACATTCCTTGACCTTGAGTTGATGGTAACCTGATCTTTGAGAACACACTAGCTCCCTTTGATAGGTAAAAAAGATCCTCTATTCTTGGCAAGGGATACTTATTCTTGATTGTTAGGCGGTTGAGTTCCTGATAGTCAATGCACATTCTAAGAGATCCATCTTTCTTTTTCACGAACAACACAGGGGCTCCCCATGGAGAGACACTTGGCCTAATCAACTTCTTGTCCAGTAGCTCTTTAAGCTGTACTTTTAATTCTTGTAATTCCTTAGGCGCCATTCGATAAGGTTCTTTAGATACAGGTGCGGCTCCTGGCACTAAATTTATAGTGAATTCGACCTGTCGATCAGGAGGTACTCCTAGCAATTCATTTGGAAATACATCCACGTAATCTCTCACCGTTGGTATATCTGTAGGGGTAACTTCTACAGTCTTATTTTCCACGATATTCACAAGATAATCTTCATTTCCCTTTTTCTGTAATATTTTTACAGCCTTCATTGTTGACACAACACGTAGTCTGGTATTAGTTTTGGCTCTGTAAAAGGTGAATTTGGATCCTATTGTTCTTTCAAAATCTATTTCACGCTCAAAACATCGGATTTTGGCTCTATTCTTGGTCAACTAATCTATACCTAAGATAACATCAAAGCATTTCATCTCTAGATTAGCTTTCATTTCTTGGTTACCTATCAAAAGCTTCACACCAATCACAATATCATTAGTCCTAATAGTATTTCCCGAGGGAATACTCACCGTCAACTCTTCTCCATTTATAATACAATTCAGGCCTAATTTCTTCTTAAAATCTTCGAATATAAAAGAATGTAATGCACCAATATCAAACAAAATATATACTGGAAGATCAGATACAAGTAGCATACCTGCCATGGTTTCATTCTCCTCCGTTAACTCTTCTTGTGCTAGAGCAAAAACATGTGCCTTTCCTGATTTCTTGTCTGGTGTATTAACATTTGGTGGCACCTTGATCTGTGCAGTAGTGCATTCCCAATACCTATGTCCTGGTCGATGACACTTATACCAAACATTCTTTCTGACCAAACATTCTTCATAGTGGTGCTTATTGCAGTTAGGACATATCGGAATTGCATTTGGTCCTAGTCCTCCCCTTGGGTTTGCTCTTTTCTCAATGTGGTTAGCCTTATTCCTATCTCTAAACTCCCATTTTCTTTCCCGGGTTGCTCTTGAGGTTTCTGGTTGTATTCTAAGTTCTGGCTAAGGGATACAACACTCGTTCAAACGTTTCATGATACATAGGCAATTTCAAACCCGAAACGATACCTTCGATCTCTGGACGCAAACCTCTCTCAAAACATTTTGCTTTTCTCTCATCCGTATCAACCAAGTGTGGAGCATATTTAGATAACTGGTTAAAACGTCTTTCATACTTCATTACTAGAAGGGTTCCCTACTTCAGATTTACAAACTCAATTTTCTTTGGTCACAGATAGATTGTGGAAAGTAACGGTCCATTATCATGTTTTTTAAATCATTCCAGGTCATATTTCGCTTTTGCTCATTCGTTATTGTTCGCTCGTGTGACTTCCACCAGTGCCCCGCATCTTCTACAAGTTGAAATATTGCGCATGAAGCCTTTTGATTTTTAGTTGATTCCATATTGTCAAAGATTCTTTCAAGTTCAAGAATCCACTCCTCAGCGACCATAGGTCATTCACTACCTCTGAATCTTGGTAGCGAAAAATGATGAAATTTCTCTATAATGACATTAGTATTGACACCCTGGTTCTGTGAATTTGGTACATTTTGGTTAGCTGGTATTTGTTGTATGAGTCCCTGTGGTGAGTTTAGGAATTCTCGTGCAAAATCCGCTCCTTGTACTTCAACAACAGGTGGGGGTTGCCTCTCGACAGCTGGCCCGATAAAAGGCTCATTTTCATTTTGTACGTGTTTACGTGGTCTTCCTCTTGCTGCCATACTTTTGGGAAAAAGAGAAATAACACTTAATTATACGTTCACATACCCTTTGTTTAATACATCGAATAATTTATAAGCAAGTCATATATATAGAAGATATTTAGTTTACAAGTCTATTAATATATACAATAAGTACAATAGTTTTAGTACTCTAACCCTTACAAATGGAATTTTAGGGTATAATATACATACAAAATGTCAATTGTTTTATCATGCTTTTACGAGCAAAAAGATAAGCATGGTCAAAAGGACGATCTATATACATTCCTATCAGCAAAAGGTATTTACGTTCTAGTCGTGTACTAAGCATCACTATATAACAACTAACAACTATTACTATACATATATACATCCTTTGGGTTTCCAACTGTATTAGAACCAATTACTAGGGCCTGCCTGGTTTCCTGCTGGTGGGGTACGCACACGACGACCTCCAGTTGGTATGTTATCACCAGGATTTGACCTTACAGACTCATTAAGTTCGGTTTCTTTTGAAGGATCCTCCTCCTCCTCCTCATTTTCTTCTATTATGCCTGCTTCCTCACACTGCAATCTTGCATACTCGCGATAGAACTCTGCTAATTCTCTAGCACACCCAGCAAGACATTCGTTACAGCCTTTAAACGCTTGCTAGCTGCAACTTCGTTATACCGATCTGCCCTTTGCTTCTGGTTTTAAGCCTCCCTCTCCATTCGATCTGCAGTAATGAGACACCTTTGTTGGTTCTTGATAGCTACTTCCAGACGAAGTCCAAAGCGTTTTTAATCGAGCAGTGGTCCACTAATAGAGTCTACCATAAGCATGATGTCGTAAATTCGACGAGCGATGGCTCTAATGGATGGCAGGATAGTGTCTTTTGGGTGCAGTGAGGCCTCATGCTCGTTAATATAGTGTCCCTTATGTATAGCATTATTGCGGTGTCTATGTAACATAACAATATATTCTTCTATATCCTGATGCGCACCCTGCTTAGACCTCTGATAAATAGATATTGCAGGTGATGACACATTTATATCGGCAAGTACTTTGCGTCTATATATTACTTGTTTTCTAGTCGTTTGCCTCGTACGAACCATCCTATCATAAAGAAGAAATACGGATCAAAATCTCTAATTTGGCTTCCTAATTGGTGGTAAAATTTCAAGGTCAGCTCACAAATATCATGTTATTTTATGAAATGTAAATTTGAAGTAAAACATTTCCAAATCGTACAAACTAATAGTAAAATATACATACCTTGGAGCGAGTGTGACTCTGTTGGCAAAGTCACGGTTCCCCTTGATTTTATTTTATAAAATAAGTATACAAAAAAGTAGACCCGCTCTGATACCACCATGTAGCGCCCCAATCCCGTTAATTCAGGATCTAATTGCTACTAAAAATTTTCTTGTATTTCATTTAAGTAGTAAATCAAATAAAGTGCGAAAGCATGTCATAAAATGGATCGAAGTGCTGCTAAAATTTTTCTTGTCTTTTATTTAAGTAGTAAATTAGATAAAGTGCGAAAGCGTGACATAAAATATTTATCGGATAAAAGCAGAGATTTTATGGACAATAAAACACTGCTGAAATATATTTACACCAGTGGTTCCAAAGTTTCTAAGTAAAAGAAAAACACCCGGATTTGTGACACAAAACATATTTATACACATAGAAGAGGCAAAAATATCTTAAAGTTACGGGTAGAAAAAGAACCCGGTGACCTTTGCCGCAACAGCCTCGCCACCTCGCTCAGCTAACATGAAGATTTTTAATTATGGGCATGAGTATAAACTCAGTGGGAACTTTGTAAGCAGTTATACTAAATAAAGGTACACAATAATAAATACATCCTTGACTTAGGAGCCCATCTTACAATTCAAAAGACATATTGTTGGACTTAGGGGACAATCTTACGACTCCTAAGCCCTACTCAAAAATCAATCTTACGTTTAAGAGCCTTTCTCAAAAGCGAATCTTACGACTTAAGAGGTATCATATTATCAAGCCTGAAGGCAAACATACTTATCAAAGTACAAGTTCAATAGTATAACGTACTTACAAATAGCTCAGTTACCCATCTTTTACGCTTGCTTTGAATAGGCGAGATAAGTTGTGTATGTTCCTTGCTCGATCGACATTACACCTAGCACATGTTGTTTCATAAATTTTTATTACTTATCAAGCTTAGTATTTTAAAAATAATCGAGTGCGGTGCACTATCTTTGAAGTACATCTATTTTATCACAATCTCTAACACAAAAGCCGAGTTATTATAAGTTATAGTCATAAATCAAAAGGCCTAATCATTTGTAAACTTTAAATTACAAACAACATTAATAAATATATAACATTTATTACTAACACTTTTTAACATGCATCTTCTCTAATACCTACATAACATATATTAACAAAATAACTAAATTTCTAAAGTTATATAAATTACAAAAGAAAATTATTAAAGAAGAGGTACTTCAAAACAGATACACTATCAACACTTTTCCAAAAATACCGACCCAAACATTACCGAAAATAAAATAAACTAAGGAGTTCCTAGTTAAAGGAATCCCATATTATATAAATAGTAAATGTTTCTATATATTTTCTTCTTAGGTTTGTAAAGAAGGTGAGTTACTATATTTATAGAAATATTAGCCATCATTTTTTTCTTTCTTTTTCGATGTGGGATGAAAAATTAACTTTTATTGAATGTGGGACATAAAACATATTATTATATTATTATTATTCATTTATTATCACAGGTACGTATACTATATATACATATATAAATGTATACTTTAATGTTTATATATATATATATATATATATATATATAATTATTCATTTTTTTTTATATTTTAAGAATAATTATCTTAGGTTCATCATTTATATATTTTCTAAGCCCGATACTAGTTTTGGGTTTCTATATTATGTATTTTTAATTCTTATCTTTTTGGTGTTAGGAGTGCAGTCGACCCGGTACATCGCGATGATACTTATTTTCTAAAAGAAAAACGTAAACAAAATACTTTTGCAATTCAAAATGAAGTAAGATTGTGTAAAAATAGTATATAATGCATGGGATATCTTTAGTATATTTAGAGGGTCGGGGCATTGCAATAACCTTCTTTAATATAATTTACTTATCGATTTAAGATTACTTATTTCAATTTCCCTTAATTATTTTATCAATTCAATGTCGAAATTTAAAATTTATGTGTGATTTTTAAAATTAAAATCCTACTATAGTATATTTACAAAATAAATAATGTTTTTTTTATGGAAGGTCGACTATATATATAGTGTCTCACAATCTTTAACCAAGACATATTGTACAATCTATATAAAATATAATAAATGTTTCAATTAATTTGTTATGTCTTTAATTTCTTATTTAGTTATAGCAAAATCCTCCTAATTTTCACACATTGCAAATTCATTTAAAAGTCTTATATATACATGTTTAAACCACGCATTCTGGTTTTATTTCTCTCATATAATTCTTTATTTAGACTATACAATGTTTTATTCAACGTAATTCTTATTTATTTTTATCTAATTTATACTCAAGTTAATATTAAGATTCACATATTACTGTCTTTATTTTTCAGCATGTTTTAATTTAATTATGTGATACTCATTACACATAGTACAATTTTTTAATCATTCACATAGTAAAACTTAGTTCATTATTTCTTTTTTTCTTTTTTATTGTACCCTATAATTTTATATAGCATAGTAAATTCATTTATCAATTTATTAGATATGCTTAAAATATATGTATAATATTTTATTGATTTAATAATTTTTTTAATGTTAGGTCTTAAATATTCAAAAGAATTTGGTGCAACTATTCATGTCCACTATTTTTTACGATTGTCATTTTTAGTAAGATAAAATTTCACACCTCAATTTAAATTCCAATTATTATAAATATTGTTATTTATGTCTCTCCAATTTTCTAACATAACAATTTTTTCTTTGGTCTACTAAAATTACATCACCTATTACAAGTATTACATTAGTGAATATATTTATATATGTAGGTGTGTAAGGTATGAAAATGATATTCAACGCACAGATATTTTTGAATAAAATCGATCCATTGTGTAGACCAATAGTCTTTACACAATATCACTACTGACGCATTTATAGTTTTTATATATCCATATATATCTTTTTACTGATTTTATATATAAGCTACTTTTATCGCCTCCCTCCATATTTTTCATTTAAATATATATATATATATATATATATATATATATATATATATATATATATATATATGACTTTATCGTATACTTTTTGAATTCGATAAAATTTGTAATCAGTTATTATTTTCTCTTATTATAATGTTTATAAATGTTACTTATGAAGTATATCGATTTCATTCTTCTAAACCATTGAAAATAAATATAATATATAATCTCATTTTCTACAATAATTTATACATAGTAATATAAATCATCGTGAATCATTTACATATTGTTCTGACATATAATGTTTACATTGTTTAAATAGAATAAAAGATTTTAATTTAATTTGATCTATTTTTTTCCAAAAATTCTTTAATGATATTTTTTTAATTAAACTTTCAATCATTTTTATATAATAGAAAAATATAAGTACGATCATATGTCAACAATCTTGTGCTATGAAGTCATACTTATAACTATTGAAATCATATTAAACTATTACATTTTACATAATTTAAATGTTTTATAATATAAGTATCATTAATCTTGAGTTATTCATATATTGTGGTAAATTAAATATTATATAATACACTATAGTTGTCTTGTCAATATGTTTTTTTTTTTTTTTTTTTTTTTTTTTTTGTAGTTAGTGGAATGAGTATATAAATGTTCTAGCTACGTACCGTACCTAAATTAAAAAAAAAAAAGTCAACTAAAAAAATTCTCTCCAAAAAGTTAAATCAATAAGAGCTTTCACTATTATTCACTGTTTTAATTTTTATGTATATGATTTTTTATTCTTGTTGCTAATCCTAAAATCTTTTAGTACTTTTTCACCATGAAAACACAAAAACTTAAATAATATTCAATACATAAATACCATTATTTCAAAACACTATTGGAAGTTAAGATTCTTGTTGTCATTATCCTAACAAAGAAGTTAAACTTTGGAGCTATTAAACTATGTTTAATTATCTATCATTTTTTTATACATACATAAATAAATGTTTTATGTAAATTTCAATTATTTAATATTTTGAGAATCATAAACTAAAGTACTTTAATATACCTAATATCTTATATTCTTATTCCTTTTTAGTAGTATACATTATATCATTTTTTATTTCTTTTATATATTTTCTTCGGTTCTTTATAAATTTCTTATAGTTCTTCTAATTTGATTCTTTTACAATTGTAGAGAAAGAAGAAAGATTGATTAACAAAAAATTAAAAGTAAATAAAAGAAATATGATACATTATAGTAATCCTGTCAATATATTTTTTGTTGTGGTTAGTAGAATGAGGATATATATATATAAATTAAAAAGAAAAAGTAAACTAAAAATAAAAAATATCTCTAAAATGAAAAATGATAAATAAG
The DNA here is from genome assembly GCA_958295605.1 of Ajuga chamaepitys. Classification (NCBI taxonomy): domain Eukaryota; kingdom Viridiplantae; phylum Streptophyta; class Magnoliopsida; order Lamiales; family Lamiaceae; genus Ajuga; species Ajuga chamaepitys. The sequence goes on along the minus strand of OY282503.1, from coordinate 18,830,609 downwards.
AGCTTTCACTATTATTCATTGTTCTAATTTTTATGTATATGATTTTTTTCTAGTTGTCGCTGATAGGTATGGCCCAGTAACTCCGGGTCGGGTTAACCCGCCCCGGAGCAACCGGACTCAGATTTAGAACGAACCCAGCCCAGAAGCACGCATGAGCCTAGCACAGCCCAGTCGCGTCCCCATGATCTCCTCCCAACTTCCATGCAGATTTGGTGGGCGCAATTATAGGGATTTAGTTAGGGTTTTAAATTGTATAGTATAAATAGTAGAATTGTACTCAAATTTAGGGTTCGCATTTTGCACTCTAAAACTACAACGTGTAAGGTTGAAAGGAAGATAGTGAAAAACACCTCGGCAGGTGATTGTTTACGCCCGTGGACGTAGATCTCCGGATCGAACCACGTATATCTTGTGTTCTTTACTTTTCTAACGTTTGGGAGCATTGTGAATTGTATTTTATTTCGAATTCCTTGGGTTAGCGGGTTGCGCTTTAACAATTGGCGCCGTCTATGGGAACCGAAATTTGAAAGAAAATCCTAGTATACTTCAGCGTCATCACAACCGTTATGGTGAATACTTGCCGATCTGCTAATCCTACCCGGTTCGGTCGCAATCCTCTTGTGGATCAAAATCCTCCACCCCGTCAACAGAATCAAGATCCGCCTGCGGAGCACGTTAATATGCATAATCTCCCTCCTGCCAATGATCCGGCGCAAATTGATCCACCACCTGCCCCCGAGTTGTCACAGGTGCAACAAGCCTTTCTTCGGGAGCACGCCGCTCTATTCCAAGAACGGAATAATCGGCGTGCCCACTCCGGTGAGCGCGCCGACAATGGTGTTGACCAGGGTGTGAGAATTCCCCCTGTGATTTATCACGTGAATTGGATGAGGATCCACCTCACTGAGCAAGGCATGATCGTCGTCGACAGCGATCAGCCTCTCCAGCGGACAACCGCAGCTCTAATGGGTCGAGATCCCGTTACGCCCACGAAGGCGTGGATCGTCGCAGACCTGTAGACGCACCAAAGCGTGCTCGCTTGGACAAATCTCGTGTACTGGATCCTCTGGAACAAGAACAAGCCCAATTTGCTGCGGAGCTTGACAAGGTGTTGGGTCTCGATGCTGATGGGGAGATCATCACCCCGTTCTCCGAGGAGATTCTTGCTACCTCACTCCCCGAGGGGTTCAAGCTTTCCCCTGTGTCCATCTACAACGGCACCGGAGATCCAAGTAATTTTCTAAACGCCTTCAAGTATGCTATGTTCAACCGCCATTGTATACCTCACCACTTGTGTAAGGTGTTTCCTGAGTATCTCCAAGACGAAGCTAGACTTTGGTTCGATTCTTTACCCCGAGGCAGTGTTACCTCATTTCGGGATCTCGTCGAGCAGTTTTGGGCGCGTTTTCATATGCGAGCAAAACCCATGGCCACTTTAGCCGATCTCATGAATCTGGAACAGCGAGATGGGGAGACTGTTACCCAATTTCTCGATCACTTTACCGCTGAAAGCCTCAAAGTTGGCAGCCGGTCTGATGATGTTATCATCAATGCCTTTATGAATGGTCTCTGGCCCGAGCCGCTTTACACTGAGCTCATCCGAAACCCTCCTACCACGACCCGGGATCTTTTCAGCATTGTATGCAGATTCACCAAGGCTGAGGAGCAAACTCGCCGCAAGCGCAAGAAACATGCCATCAAACGACAATCGGATAAAACACAAGCTGGGACCAATACCCGGCCTAGTGCCTTCACTCGCCTAAGCAGAGGACGTTTGGAACCTCGCGGAGATATCCCTCAGCTCACTCCGCTTACAAAATTAAGGACATAAATTCTTTCTATTCACAAGAATGATCTGCGACCGTGCCCGCGGATGACTACTCCGGCAGAGAAACGTAACCGTGATAAGTGGTGTGCGTACCACCATGATCATGGACATGACACCGAAGAGTGTCGCGAACTTGGGAAAGAAATTGAAGATTGCTTGAAGAGGGGTTTCTTACGGCAATATGTAGCTCGGACCGAGGACAGGCCTCGATCAAACCAAAATGGAGGCTCACAACAAAGCCGCGGAGGCTACAACGACCGAGGTCCATGACAAAACAGACCTCAATGGCAGAATAACAGGTCGGGGTACAACAACTATGCTCGGCAAGACTAGGGAAGTCGTCAACAACCCCAGTTGCTGCCGCAACCGCCTCCTCATGGAGGACCTGGAGACAATCCGCTCAACCACATTATAAATGTGATCTATGGGGCCATTCCAACCGGGACTTCCCGAAGTGCCCTGAAGGCGGAAGCGCGCAGGCCTCCTCCCGAGGAGCCACGCCACAAACGCCTCCACAAATCTGAAACTGTAAGTTTCACTGATGAAGATCCTATTCCCGAGCTCACCCCACATACTGATGCCATCGTAATCGATATGGTTGTGGCTAATATTACGATAAAACGAGTTTTCGTCGATAATGGAGCCGCAGTTAGCGTCATATTCGCTGATTGTTTCCAGAAAGTGGGCATCCCTCGTGAACAACTTCGACCGGCCCTCGGGCCGTTACAGAACTTCACTCAGAGTGAGGTTCGACCTGAAGGAATCATCAACCTTCCCGCTTAGCTCGGTACTTATCCAGCAATAAAAACCATCTTCATCGATTTTTATGTGGTCAATTCTCTATCTCCATACAACATGATTTTGGGCCGAGATTGGCTCACCTGGCGAAGGCCGTTTGTTTCACATACCACCTCGCACTAAAGTTTCCTACACCCCATGGTGAGGTGGCCATCCGTGGCAATCAACGGGTTTCTAAGGAGTGCATGTATGTAGCACTTAAAAAGACAACGAAGGTTCCTCCTAAGCCACAGTTTCAAGTAGCCATCTCGGCTCCTACCTCGGATTCGTCTGCATCACTCGGAGACGATACTGTTAAGGTGCCGCTCGACCCGGCTAAACCAGAACAGACTGTTACAGTCGGAGCCGTAGACACCCCATTGCTACACAACGCTATCATCCAGATCTTACGCGAATATTCTGAAGTTTTTGCGTGGTCTCCCCTAGATATGCCAGGGGTCTCTCCGGACTTTATTACTCATAAGTTAAATATTGACCCCGGCGTGAAGCCAATACAACAAAAACGGCGGCAATTTGCTCCAGAAAGGAACGCGGCCATCCGAGCTGAAGTTCAACAGCTTCTTGATGCAGACATCTTGTTCGAGGTACACTATCTGTCCTGGCTTTCTAATCCCGTGATGGTGACGAAGTCCAGCGGGGCATGGAGAATGTGCGTTGATTTCTCTGACCTCAATAAGCACTGCCCAAAGGATTGTTACCCTTTGCCCCACCATTGACCAAAAAGCCGAGGCCATCACTGGGCACAAGGCACTTTGCTTTTTAGATTTATATAAGGGATACCATCAAATTCATATGGATCGCCGTGATGCCCTCAAAATGGCCTTCGTCACTGACTTTGGGTGCTTTGCCTTCAAGAAAATGCCCTCCGGACTCAATAATGCTGGAGCTACTTACCAACGCCTTATGGACCATGTCTTCCGAGATCAAATCGGCCGAAATGTTGAGGTACACGTTGACGATCTTGTTATTAAAAGTTCCTCCATCACCACATATGTACAGGACATTGCCGAGACGCTGAGTACGTTGCGACGCTATAATCTTCGCCTCAATCTGGCCAAGTGCACCTTTGGCGTTGGCTCAGGTAAATTTCTAGGATATATGATCTCACCGCACGGTCTCTAGGCTAACCCGGCCAAGATCAGAGATGTATTGGATCTTCAGCCGCCGAAGACGGTGAAGGATGTCCAGCGTCTCACCGGTGGTCTCGCGGCCTTGAATCGTTTTTTGTCTAAGGCCGCGGAGCGTCAGCTCCCATTCTTAAAAATTTTGCGTCAGGCAAAGAAATTTGAGTGGACTCCGCAGTGCATTGAGGCTTTAAAGCAACACATCAAGCAGCTGCCAACTATGTCCGCGCCTGTCCCCGGAGAGCCCCTTTATGTATATCTCGCATCTGCCGAGGAAGCAATTAGTGCGGCCCTCATCCACGAGGATCATGGGAGTCAGCAACCCGTGTATTTCGTGAGCCGGGCACTTCAAGGGGCGGAGACCCGGTATTTTGTGGTAGAGAAAATAGTGTTAGCCCTCGTCATGGCTGCCCGCTGCCTGCGGCCCTATTTCCAGGGACATGACATCAGGGTTCTCACTAATCACCCTATTCGCCAAATCCTCATTAAGCCCGATGTGTCAGGGTGTCTGGCTAAGTGGGTCATCGAACTCGGGGAATATGATATTCAATTTTTACCGCGTCGGGCCATCAAAGGCCAAGCCCTTGCGGATTTTTTGGTAGAAGCACCATTTATTGACTCCGATTCGAATGAATATGCCACTCCTCATACTCACTCCGATCTCGAAACTGAAGCCCGCAAGTGGCACTTATACGTGGATGGTGCCTCTGCGACCCGAGGCAATGGCGCCGGGTTCCTTCTTATTGGCCCCGATGGTGTCGAAATCAAGTATGTCTTGCGATTTAAGTTCAAGGTGACCAACAATGAAGCAGAATATGAGGCAGTTCTTGTTGGGCTCCGACTCGCTCAATCCTTTGCAGCTTGGCATATCCAGCTTTTTACAGACTCCGAGGTGGTCTCTAGTCAAATTAAAGGCACCTATGCAGCCAAGGATGATACGTTGAAAAGGTACCTCGCTTTGACACTTAAACTTTTGTCAACTTTTGCTTCGGTTGATATCCAGCAGGTGCCTCGCAAAGAAAATGTTCAAGCTGATACTCTTAGCAAAATGGCCTCCGCGGTCCCGACCAACATGTCTCTGGACATAATCGTCGAAGATGCTATCCACCCTTCCATTCACGAGGCGACGGTTTCTGTATTGACTGAGAACAGTCCCAATTGGATGACCCCTATCATCCATTATCTTCGGGATGGTACACTGCCGGATGATAAATTACTCGCTCGGCGCATAATTCTTAAAGCACCGAAATATGCACTCCACGACGGCATCCTGTATTGTCAATCATACTTACAGCCGAGTCTTCGCTGCCTTGACCCAGTCCAAGCTGACTATATTCTTCGCGAATTTCACGAGGGGGCCTGTGCCAGCCATATTGGCTCGCAGACGTTGGCTAAGAAAGTCCTTCGGTGGGGACACTACTGGCCCACTTTATTTAATGATGCCCATAATTTAGTGACAAAGTGTGACAAGTGTCAGCGACACTCGCGCGTGAAGCATTTACCACAAACCGAGCTCACTGGCATACAAAGTGCCTGGCCGTTTATCCAATAGGGAATCGACATTGTAGGCCCATTTCCAGTCGCTCCGGGAGGCTTAAAATTGCTTGTGGTTGCAGTGGATTACTTCACCAAATGGGTTGAAGCCGAGCCCCTCACTGCTATCACCGGTCAAAACATCTTGAAGTTTTTCTGGCGTAATATCATATGTCGCTTCGGCATCCCGAGCGCCATTATCTCATACAATGGCAAACAGTTCAACAATGACCCCTTCCGGTCCTTGTGCGAGGAGTTGCACATCAAGCAAATTTTCACCTCGGTCACTCATCCTCAAGCCAATGGTCAGGTCGAAGTCACCAACCGCACCCTGCTTGCTGGTTTAAAGAAGCGCTTAGATCAAGCTAAAGGTCTCTGGGCCGAGAATCTTCCGCAGGTTCTCTGGGCTTATCGTACCACACCGCACACGTCAACCGGGGAAACCCCATACAGCCTCACTTATGGCTCTGAGGCTGTCATCGCCGCTGAGGTGGGGGTACCCAGTCCCCGGCTCGTTACCCTCGATCCCGAGACTAACGACGATGCTCTCCGTACTAACTTGGAAGAGCTCGAGCACCGCCGTGATCAATCCTTCATTCAACAAGCTAAATGTAAGCAACGAGCAGCTCAGTATTACAACCTCCGGGTTAGGGGTACTCAATTTAAATTCAGAGACCTAGTACTCCGATTAAATTCTGCCAGCAAAGCTACCCCCGAGGGCAAACTGCATGCGGCCTGGGAAGGGCCTTATCGCGTCATTGCCGCGCATACCTCCGGGAGCTATCAGTTAGCACATCTAGATGGTACGCCGCTACTCTGAACATAGCATGTTACTAATCTACGGCGTTTTTATCTATAATTCCCGATCGACAAGTACCTCTTCTACCTTTACATTTTTTGTACATTATTTCGTTTCCGTGCTATAACATTTTCTCTTATGAGTCTCTTTGTATTCTTCAATTGTTCCGACAAATTACTTTGAATAAAGTGTTAACTTTACGAATATTACTGTACTTTCTTCTACGCTGCGGGGACGCCCTGGCCTAGACTCATTATTATCTGTCTCCGGACACACTGATCTCTCGCCTGACCCGTCCGCAGAGATCAGCATTTTGTCCCCGGACATATATTCCCTCTCGTCAGTTTAACCAGAGAGGCCATTCACTCTCGCCTGATCCGTCCGGAGAGGTCATTAACTCCCGCCCGATCCATCCGGGGAGATTGTCTGCCTTGTTTCTTTACAAGACCTTATTTACATATTGTGCTCCCGAGTACTAATTACCACATTATTTTCATAATGACCTGTCAAATTCATTTAAAGTAGTTGCCTCATGATCAAACATTAACTACTTTTATTTTACACACTTATTAACCATATCAAAATATTTTCGAAATTTTGTTTCACAAACGTATTATTTACATATACATCTGCGTTATTATTACTACAAAGCATTATCTTTGGTCTCCGAGCCAATACTCCGCGCTCCGGCGTTGGGATCCGTCCCGGGAGCTTCTTCTCGTCCTCCGGGATCTGGAGGTTCCTTGGCTCTGAACTTCGGTTCTTCCCCTGCTTTGACCTCCTCTACGCCGAGGACTCACTCTCAGCACTAGCCTTGGAACGTCGCTCCTCCCTCGGCCTCGAGGACTCGGTTGAGGCGCTGGTCTCGGAGTGTTAGCCCATTCCGCGGGATCCCATTCCACGGGGTCCATTACTTCAATCTCCTCGGCTAGCTTCTCAACCTCCTCCTCCGCAACAGCTATCGGGGTCTCCTCCCCAACGGCCACCGGGGTTGGCTCTTGGATTATAATCCCTTGGCTTTTCCCGCTGCCCCCTTTTTACTCCTCTGCGGAGCCTTCGAGAAATCCTGGCCCCGGCTGGAGCTCGCAATATATTCTTCTGCAGTACGGCGCCACCTACCGCGGCCTCTTAAGCCCTCGTACATATTCAGGAGTATTTCTAGTACCTCTCGCTTTCTAACAAGCTCGGAGGAGTCTGCGTGATCGGCCGCCATCAGCGCGGTAATTTTGCCTTCAATCTCGGTTGTCCGCTCCTCGACCTCCTCAAACATTAGCAGGCCGTACTCCGTCAGTATTCGCTCGTACTCCTTTTGGTGGATGATGACTCGATCTAGTTCGGCTATCGTTGACAAATATTTCAGCTCCCGATCTCTCGCGTTTTCCATGACTTTGGCCCTTGCCTCTTCGGCTTCCTTTGCCCTTCTCTCCGCCACGGCCACTCTCCTCTCCAACCGAGGAACCACTTGTTTCTGCAGATTATCTTTTTCCCCGCGGAACCAGTCTAAAGACTGCATGAGCTTCTTTATTACATTATGAAGCTCCTCGGCATTCTCCTGTTTGCAGCACAAAATCAGTCCCCGTATGATATTCTCACACCAACAACAAAGCAGTAACTCAACAATATTGACAACAACCGACTTCATATTCAAAAAAGACAAGTGTATACATTGTCTGCAGTCATTACATCGGAAATACAAGTTTTTCCTATCATCTATTATATGTACAGTTCATCAAAATTGCGGGGAACGACTGACCTCCCCCAGTTCGTCTCCTTCAGCTGCCCCCGGCACCTGCACCTCAACCTCGTGCTCTCCCTCCGGCAGTTCTTGGATCACCCCAGCGTCACCTCCCGTTGCCTCAGCAGTGATCTCCATGCGCGGGGGTGGATCCTTGGCTCTTGGCTCTGAGATGAGCTCTCCCCGACGAAATGCCGAGAACTCTTCGTCTTGATCTACATCGCAGGCAGCGATCTCCTCGGCGCTCATAATCTTCTTTTTCTCCGCCAGAGCCTTCACCAAGGGCCACTCCGGGACACGAGCCAGTGCGTTGTAATACGCCTCCTCCACGGAACCCGCGGCGTTGAAATTGTAGCCGAACTCTGGACGATAGACATTCACGTTCGGATATATTTCCTTGACTTTCTCCAGCAGCACTGACCGTGTTGCCGTGTCCCCCACCGCGACGAAGCCTGTTTGGCAGTCGAGAAATGTGCTGGTTTGCAACAGTTTCTCTGCAAATGCCTTCAGCACCTCCCCCTGGCCCTCCACTACTGGTGCCTCCTTGGCTTTCAGCTCCGCCCGCAGTTCCGCCGCTTCACCGCGGAGAGCCCCAGCCTCTGCCTCCACCTCGCGCAGCCGCGCCACCTCCTTCTCCACCAAGGCAGCTCTCTTGCGTGCCTCGGACAGGTCCTGAGTTAACCTATCATTACGAGCGCGCAGCTCCCTCACCGCCTCGGCTAGCCCTTCCTTGGCCTCTCTCTCGCTCCTTCGGCCGAGGTAGAAGCTCCTCGGCATCGGGCCCCTCTAGGCCAGCACGCTTGTGTGCCCTTGCCCCTTGAAGCACAAAACCAAAAACAAACATCAGACAAAAGCTACAGAAGCAGCTTTTCACCCCGATAATGGTTGTACATGCTTTACCTCGGGGATCGACTCCATACGCAGTCTTTTGGCCGCTCCCGGGAGAGTCACAGACGGCTCCGACCTCCTCTTCGACCTCGGGGTCGCCCCCGCGACCACAACATCTTCCTCCGTCCCGGCTGACAGCCTCGGACTCAGCGACACCCTAATTCTAGGTGCCGCTTCGGCTGCAGTTCCCTTCTTCTTTGATGCTGCAGGCGCCGCAGGGCTTCCCGAAGTCTCCTTTCCGAAATGTCCCACTGCAAAAGAAATTCGGGGTTAATCCTGTACAAATTACAGTCAGTTACACAATTTTAAAGTTCCTACCCTCCTCGGCTGCCCCGGCCGCCGACTCCTGCCCCCGGGTGGGATCCTCCTCGGCTCTGCCCGAGTAATACGGGCTTAACCCTGCCTCCTCCAGTTCCTCCTTGGTGCAGAGGGTCTTGAACGTACCTACAGTACGGAATTATCTTACAACCTCCGGCTCCGGCTCTGCCACCGGGGCATTATCTACTACCTCCTCCCTCCTCCACCTTGGGAGGACCACGCCAGTCTTCGCATAAATAAATTTCTCCTTCCAACCCTCCACCTTACTCGGGTTTTGCATCTTAAACCCACCTCGGGCCCTGGGGCTAAAGGAGTACCATCCCTTCGATTTCCCGAAGGCCTTCAGTTGGAAGAAAAACCTAAACAAATCAACGTTTGGTTCCACTTCGGCATTCTTACATACCACTGTAAATCCGACAACTTGCCTCACGGCATTGGGTGCTAATTGACTCAGGGCAATGTTATAATACCTCAGTAACTGCACTACGAAGTCCCAAAGGGGGAATCTAATTCCTATTCTCAGATGGTCTATATACACACTTATGAAGCCCCTCGGCGGGCAGCAAGCTCGGTCACTAGGCTCCGGCACTATGTATTCTAAGTTAAAAGGGAAGTAAAAGGTTGGAATCAAGGCTTCTATTTGCACCCGCGTCATCCGCAGTGCCTCCACGACCACTTCGAAATCCTCCTCCGAACACTCACTAAACCCTACTGCCCGTGTGCCGGATTCCATGTCGTCTGCCCTATATACCATCCTAATCACTCTTCTTTCTGGAATGATATAACGTAGGGGTGGTACATCTAACGGGGTTTTATCGGTTCCTACCTCCCTAATTGAAGATGAAGACGATGAGGAAGACATACTTACTTGGTTTTGATTAGAGATGGTTCACAAATGGCACAGATGAATCTCCTTTTTTTCCCGCTCTCTGTATCTTGCAAGTCGCGAATGAGAATAATGAAGTTTACTATGCAGGCCTTCTCTATATATACTCATGCATCAACGGCTCAGATCTGGCCTTTTCAAATTTCGTGTCCTAGATTCGCGTGTGGACGTCACGCGCGTTACAGTTACCAAGGCGCGTGGGAGACACGCTTCTTGGAATTCTCAAATGCGTCACTTCACATCCCTTTTCCTAATGATGGCGCCGCCAATCACATCAACCTCACCCTTCCCCAGGTAGTTTTGGGTCTCACTCTGGTGATCCCTTCACCTCGGGCATATTTTAGTTCGGCCTCACCAAACCTTATGACCCCGGGGGTACTCCAGCTCGGCTCCGGTCGACCCCATGACCTCGGGGGTACTTCAGTTCGGTCACGTTTGGTCCTCGTGGAGTCCTTCACTCCGGGAATGCACCATCTCGGCTCCGGTCGATCCCCTGACCCCAGGGATACTTCGGTTCGACAAAGATAGCATCCCTCCTTGCTAGCTACGTCATTACATCACTCAACATCGGCGCTCGTTACACCCTGCCCTACTTTTAACCGAAGCTCCTACCTCCCTCCGACTGGTGGGGGGGCATCTGATAGGTATGGCCCAGTAACTCCGGGTCGGGTTAACCCGCCCCGGAGCAACCGGACTCAGATTTAGAACGAGCCCAGCAACTAAGCCAGCCCAGAAGCGCGCACGAGCCTAGCACAGCCCAGTCGCAGCATATTTGGAAAGTGAGATCCCCATGATCTCCTCCCAACTTCCATACAGATTTGGTTGGCGCAATTATAGGGATTTAGTTAGGGTTTTGAATTGTATAGTATAAATAGTAGAATTGTACTCAGATTTAGGGTTCGCATTTTGCACTCTAAAACTACAACGTGTAAGGTTGAAAGGAAGATAGTGAAAAACACCTCGGCAGGTGATTGTTTACGCCCGTGGACGTAGATCTCCGGATCGAACCACGTATATCTTGTGTTCTTTACTTTTCTAACGTTTGGGAGCATTGTGAATTGTATTTTACTTCAAATTCCTTGGGTTAGCGGGTTGCGCTTTAACAGCTAATAGTAAAACATTTTAATATTTTTTCACCATGAGAAAAATAACATTTAATATCTAAATAACTCTACATCACCACTATTCGAAATTAAAAGTCTTAGAATCATTATCTTTTTAAAAAAAGTCAAGCTTTGGAGTTACTAAAGTCCTATAAAATATAAGATGTTTAATTTTCTATAATTTTTTTATAAATACATAAATATCTTGTGTAAACTTCAATTATATAATATCCTAAGAATCATCTACTAAAGTAACTTTACTTATTGTAAGTATATTTGTGCTAATCGGTCTTTCTCTTTTCTCCTCAATAGTAGAAGAAACCATTTAGAAAACTTAACTATCAGAAATTTATGAAGAATAATAAAACAAAAATAAATAAAAGGAATAATATAATATATTTTACGACAAAGAAATAATAATGTAAGATATTATGAATATTTAGGTTAGCTTATGTCATCAATTGAACTATATATTATATGAAATGTGATAGAAAATTTCACAAGTTGAGACTTGAGCTTTGATGCAAAAGACGGTTTAGGCGCTAGGCGCCTCCAACATGCCTTTGATTATGCCGAATCGGTCCCCTTAGGCATTTTTGGAGCTAGGTGGTCCCAGGCGTTTCATTATTTTTTTATTGAAAATGTCGTCGTTTTTTAAACTTGACACAGTTGATTAAATTAAAAAAATAATCATAAAAGTTAAAACCCTCACTCTCCTCATTCCAGCAACAGAAAAATGAAACAAAAGTTAAGACCCTATCCCCCACACTTCAAGTTCCTCCGTCACCTCTTCTTTTCATTATATTTTGCTTAATTAATTAACTATATGAACAGTTGTAGTGAAGTTTGGTCCACTATAAGTATAAACCTATAATTTAGACATGTAAAAATTAACTTTGTTCTTTTTTTAAATGAGGAATTCTCTAGGTGCCGCTTCGGCGGTCCCAAATCGCTCCGCCTCCGCTTTCCGTCTTCTGCAACCATGGATTTGAGAGATGAATTTGAATTATAAAATGAATCTTACTAAACAAATAATACTTTAAAAAATAAAATTACTAAATTAGCCTTAAAAATTTACTAATGATTTTTTTTTTCTTTTTCTACAATTTTCATTTTGACAATTATATACAAGAATCTCATTATAAAAGAGATTATAAATTTAAAAAGAAACTTAAAAATAAAAATAAAAATAAAAATAAATTATTAATATTATGTATATTATTAAAAATAAAGAAAAACTGTAGAATATTATCAATATGTAGGTTCAACTTATGCCATTAGATGAATTAGATACCATATTCATGAATTTTTTTGGAGGGTATCATATCCATGAATTGATAGATAATATTTGAATTATATAGGGCTCTAACCAAATAAATAAAACTTTAAAAATATAGTTAATAAACTAACCTTAAAAATTAAAATTCATTAAGGATATAATAGGCAAATCAAATTTTGTCTAACCATATAAATAAAAGGGTTATTCTGGGGTGCACCTGTGGTACTGGTGCCCCAAATGGAATTTACCTGCTTTGCAGGTTATAGGTATTACCATTTTTTTACTTATTTCTATTTCAAAGATATTATCTTCAAATCCGATGTTAACCTTAATTACACTGGTAAATTATATTTGGGTCTTACAATTTTATGGTTTTTTTTTTTTTTTGGGCCTTCGACTTTTGCAGTATTTAAATTTGGTAATCTATAATTGGTTCTAAAATTTTATTTTTGATAAATTTTGAATTCAAAATTTTGGTAATAAATTCATTATCATTTATTGAAAAATTAGAATTAAAACGCTTACTTATGAGTGAAATCAATTTTCTCCATAAGTATTAAGAGTTTATGGAAATAATATTATGTTTAAAATTTTCTACAAATACGAATAAAATCCAACAAATTGGATCTGAATTTGGGTTGAAGCATATTGATCGATTCTTTATAAATAGTTAGGAGTCTAGGACATAAATCAGTGAATTTGGTACTACAACAATTCTGCTAAACAACAACGGTGGAAAACAATTATAGTTTGTGATAAATGAGTGTTGTCGTACCTGGCATTACGGTAAACCCAACCTACTACAACCCTTTTCCACCATTGTCAAAGATGTATACCACAATGATTTTTAGAACGCATATAAACCGCTGTGGTTTATTTTTACCACAACGCCCGTAACAACGTCGTGGAACCGTTGTCTTTTGGATAACAACAACTATCGTTAACAACAATTATTAACCGTTGTCTTTTGTGCCTTTACAACAACAATGATAACAAGGGTTTCTCACCGTTGTCATTTTAATCTTTACAACAACAGTAAAGACAATGTTTTATAGTCGTTGTCGTTTAACCTTTATAAGATTGAGTTTGTGGTACCTATTATCATCTATTGTTTTCCTATTTTTCTTAATATTTTCAAATAATAAATAATTCAAGAAAATACATCACATAAAAGGACAAAAAATTAAATAAAACAACAATTATTTTAATTGTAAAAAATCGTCCAAATTAACTAGTACTTTATTCAGCAAAAAGATCCACCAAAATACTTCCAACAAAAATATAAAAATAAACTACGCAACTAGATCTTCTTGAACTTCAACGCACTTCACAGTATGCAAAAATTTCATTCGTCCATTTTTCAACAGCTCATGAAGATCAGAAGTACCTCACAAAGTGCAAAAAATATATCAACAAAAAATAAATAAAAAAGAACTAAGAAAAATGATAAAATTAATTAAAAAATGAACCTACTCAAAGTGTTGTCCATAATCTAAATACAGATACATCCGAACATAGATAAATACGGATGCTCCAAAATTGATGAGGCACAAAAATTACATGGCATGAGTAAAATAACTTTTTGTCTTTGTAATCATCTAACCTCTGTTGCAATATTGAAGAGCACCAAGCCAATAATTTAAAATGATCAAGTTGATTCACTTTCATAATGTAATGTAAATAAGCGTGCAAAGGCATTTGCTCATCAAAAGCAAAACTAGATGAAATATAAAGACGCATATATTCGATGAAACAAAAAGTAAACAATGAGAGAAGGGTTGGAGAAAGGAGTTAAATCATTGATTTTCGCCTTTTTCTTTAATATAAATGAAAAAGGCCATAGATAATTAAAAAAAGAAAGAGAGAGAAAATAAACATATATATATATAGATATATATATATATGTGTGTGTGTGTGTGTGCGCGCACGCGCACCAAATAAAACAAAAATTAAGAGGCTAAGTATACCTTGAGTAGAAGTACTAGTTGCATTTGTGTCGCTATCGTCCATCATTGTTCTGTGAGGGAAGCATATTGAAATGGATTGACCTTACAGATCGAGAACTACTGGACTCATCATGCGATAATTCGGCACTATGAAATTGCAATTGCTTTGCAATTTACCATATTTTTAAATAAAAGACATTCAAGTTATAAACAAACTATTCTATATCACTTAATTTTCTAAGAAATTAATTAATTGACTTTCATATCGCATGGGTACTATAAATGTAAATATAGTTTTAATACCTTAATATTTCCAGCATCTTTAATAGCATAAACAAGCTTAAACTGCATCAATAGGTTATAGCTCCTGAAATGCCGGACATGGCGCAAATCACCACATCAACTTGCTTCACCGCGTCACCAGGTTCCGGTGACCGGGAAACGACCCCTCGATCAGCGCCGCCCCGTGCTGCTTGAAATCCAAAATAATCTGCAGCTTCTGATAGGGATTAGTTCATCATCAAATATTTTTTATTTTAGCAACTACTTCTTGGTCAGCAGCTAAGCCTTCTCACAAGTAGTACAAAAACCAATTAATGCAGAAACAAAAAGAAAAAATTAATGGTCTGAGATGTCAACAGGAAATGTGTGTATATATATAATACACATCAAGTTCTTGACAACATAATAACCCGACACATAGCAGAGGGCTCTACCATCTTAAAAAGCAATCTGAACTGGCAGCGATCATGTTTAACAAGATGTTTGTAATGAGAATTTATTTGTCGTGTGTTCTAGGGTTGTTAAAATGTAACGTACCTACTCTTGCATAGTCCTTCAACTCACAAAAAAATTCTACAGTAGATTCTACTCTTTGAATGGAATTCAAATATTTTTGCAGCCTCTCTAAGCAATGAACTTGCCTCTTTAGAATTTGAACCACAGGGTGTACCAGCACCAACTCTAAGACCAGAAGCTTTTTCTCTTTTCTCCCACATTTCTTCGCCTGCTTTTCCAAAGCACAGCGCTGCCTGTCATAGTTGTTCTCCAAAGAGCTGCAAAAAAAAAAAAAAAAAGTAGAAAAGAAAACAGCGATAAATTAAAAAAAATTAAAAGAAAAGAGAAAAGAGATCGAACCTTGATTCCCTGTGATTTCCACTCCTCTGGACTGCTAGCCCTTTGCATTTCTGCTGCAAGGGAATTGGTGGGAGCGATCAGTCGCGTTTCACTTACCAAATTAAATTAAGTACCAATATATAGATATGTAGATGAATATATGTATATATTTATACTCAGCCTTAACCTAAAACTCTAACTAGTAGAGCGATAAGTAAGGGTCGCTCCCACGAGGAACGGTTGAACAATATTGTCTTAAAATGTCAAGAAATTCTATAATTCAAACAAGAATAAACTCGAACAATGAAAGCAATAAAGTTTTAGGGGGGGAGGGGGGTTTGTTTGTCAAGTTAGGAACCACTATTTAGCTATGATCAACTAAGCTAAGATTCAATTAACAAAAGATAGCAAGATAGATAAATTGATTTTTGGATTTTAAATATATAATTAAAGTATCTACCCTTGATTGAGTATCCCTTTGGTTCCAACGAATTACACAACTATTGTTGATACCCAATGGAAAGCATTTCAAGTCCCTATTTCACAACTACTAACAAGCTCTAGCAACCGTATTATCTCGTAATTATGGCTAATCAAAATAAGCTCTTCGACTAACCCTATCCAATTAAACCAAAATGTCGAACAAGCTCTCTTCAATTTAGCAATCGAATAATAAAAGCTCCAAGATAATGAAACGGATTTGACATAAACCTCGAAGGCTCGGGTTTAGAGGTCGAACTCTACACTATCACCAACGAAACCACTTGTTGTTTGCTACTACGGAATCGAAAATCCTACAATTACGGATAGTAATTTTCAATTCTAGCAACACATTCATACACTTCATAGAGGTTGATCAAGCCAAGAAAAAACATACAAATATGAGTCAATAACAGTAAATAGTGTAGAACACATGAAATTGCGATCAAATGGTAACATCAACTAGCAATAATCATGTAAACATTGTCACTCAAAGTTTTACATTTGATCAAGGATAGAAATAAGGGTGCTACTCACCCATGGAAGCTAAAACAAACAGAAAATAAATAGAAAAATAAAGAAACATGATACTGAGATGGATGAAACCAAAGATGTCAATTGAAGAAGACGATCCTTCAATCTCTTGCCCAATTTTTCTTCCTTGGTGGCTTGGGTGGCTAAAAAATGGCTGGAAAGTGTGTTATTCAATGTCCCCAGATAGGTTAATTTCGAAAGGGAGGATATATATATATAGGGGAAGAATTGTTACTTCAATATAAGCAAAATCGCGTTCAGGAATTTAAAACAGGGCAAGGAATCTCGGCCGGGACTCAAGTGTGTCTCGGTCGAGACGTGAAAAAGGGCGTTTCAATTTGTAAACTGAGGGATAATCTCGGCCAAGATTGGGTTGCATCTCGACCGAGACGTGAAAAGGGAATTTTTAGGGTTTGGGTTATCTCGACCGAGATTGGGTTTCATCTCGACCGAGATCTTCATTTCTTTGAATCTCTGATTTTTCCTGGAGAGGTATCTCGGCCGAGATGCCATACACGTCTCGGCCGAGATCTTCAATCTCTCAAAACTCCAGGATTTCCCTAGAGAAGTATCTTGGTCGAGATTTGTGCGCTGTCTCGGCCGAGATTGACTCCTCAGCCCTGTCCCTTGTTTCTTCGACCGATCCATCGACTCTGCGATCGTTTGATATTCTTTTTCGATCCTTTTGCACCTTTCTTAACATAAAAACAACACAAACGCATTATTTTGCCCATGAGAATACAAAAGCACTAAATATACGTGATTATGCACAGTATTGACACTAAAAGTGCCCTAAAGTGCGTGCACGGGACACATGTACCAGGAATCGTCTACGCAGCCGTGCAGTGAACACATAGCGAACTATTCTTTCGCCTTTTACTAAAGGAATCGTCTACTTTTCTCACTTGCACAAGGCATAACCTCCTCCAATAATCAAGCATAGGCTTCGAAAGCTCTGCATTGTCTTCATAGATCCATTATCTTTGCCTCGTTCGAGTAATTGCCACATACAACTACTTCAATTTAGAGCACAAGATATTATGTCTTGATTGGCTAAAACTTGGAAAGGACTTCAGACAATCTCCACCGAGAAGATCTTTTTTGTTCAAGAAGTCGTATACAACTCTCCGTTGACTATTCATAAGTGATGAACCAAAACAATTGTACAACAGAATATCCTACACTATGCAGCATGAGATCAAGAGATCAAAACATGATAGCGACGAACTAAATTATAAACTTAGATTGGTCATAAGGATTATAATAAATCCATAAAGATGAAGCTAATTAGATCATTGTTATCTTTTCTTCCATCTATTATCATCTAAAATGCAGAGTTTCCTAGAAATTCAACAAAATACAAAACAACAAAAGAAGAGTTCCACTCCTAGAGCATATTATAATTATATTTTATATTAGAAATACAGATAAGAGTGTTACCATCGAATGTTAACCCCATTACAATTTTAAGGATTCTAATATCATATCAAAAGTAGATAATACAGATAAATTGCTGACCTGAAACTCAAGGCCCTTGCGCTCCAGTATAGTCAAAACAAGAGCTTGCTGACCAACATAGCTGGATATTTCCTTTCTTGGAGAATCAGTTAAAATCAGTTAATTGAAACACAAAATTTTGTACAGCCTCCAAACTAAAATATACCTTAAAGAACATAACTTCGGCCTATTGCTCTTCTTGGCACTCACCAAATATAGTATGTATTACACCTGCAAATGTGATAATGAACAGATGATGTCATAGAATGACTTACCAAAAAAGGAGATACAAAATCATTAAAATGGTTAGTAGCTTATAATGGCTCCAGTTTCTCATAGTACAATATCTTCAAGCCATCAATCACTAAAGTAACTGGAATAAGAGAAGTTAATTCTATAAAAACTAATAAAATATAACAAGTTAGATGGTACTTCTATGATGAATCAGTATCCATGAGAAACATGAAGACTAATTAAAAGTCAAGATGCTCATAAAAATCGTGGCTTGAGAAACCGGGATAGCTATATTATAGATCACTTTTAGATCTTTCAAGCTTTATGTGTTGTTTCTACATTTTTCTGAAATAAAATCTCATGATGAAATAAATGGTTACAAATTTGTAGAAAGTAGGAAAATCTCATTCTATGAATATTTTATGTTACCTTGAGGAGGTCACACTAGATGGCTAGTATCTTTTCTTGTTTAAGAAGATAAAGCACATGAAATCTAACAAGTTGATGCATACTATACAAACAAGTATATGAATCATTAAAAATAAGAGTAATAATAAACAAACAAAAATTACCTGCATACTCTTGTTAAAATCACTCGCTAATTGCTCTATCATCTTCTTTTCAACGGCTTCTTGCATAATTCTTTCTTGAAAGTTATAAACATCATTCATTCCTTGCTGCTCAAATATCTAAAGTCATCAAAATAGAAAGCTGCTTTAGAAAGTAATATAAGTAATCACATATGGAAGGAAGAAAAGAAAATGGAATGCACCTTGCTTCATTCTCTCTTAGTATGTTTATGTTATATAATAAATAATAATGTTATATAAAGAACAATACGAATATCAGTATATTACCACACACTTGTGTCCACTCCCCAACCTGAAACAAACCAAAATTAAACACTAATTTTAGAACCCCTCATCTCTCTATCACTTACGCACTCATCAACAGATGTCACATGCTTCTCGCGAACTACACTCTATGATGTAGACGTTTGCAATCTTAGCTCACACGCTAGTATGTGACCAGCTCCCAATCAATGGAATGGTTGAATCTTGATCGCCACGGTACACCAGGACCGGTATTCTTTCCTTTATTATTCCACCAACCAAAGTTGATTGTAGGTATTTCTATGTCAAGCAGTCGATTCCAAAAATGTTGAAACAATCAGAATTTATATATGAGTTTATCAATGGTCAAATATGAGTCATTATAAGTTGATTGAAGTTTCCGTCAAAACAAGATTATGAAAAATATGTATATATAGTTGATTATCGTCTTAGGAAGATTGTTACTTGCTGCAAATGAGCCATCTATTGAGGCCCGCGAGGCGAAGGGGACCGCTCTCCGGGCATCACAGTCTATAGAGCACATATCATCTGCGTCATTTGTGCATAGCCAACAGTTATTGCTCGAGGTGGGCTTCTGTATCATCGGTGGGAACTCATATAGTGTGTATATCTACATATTAAAAGAAGGGTATAAGTGTATACGTGCCAATACAAAAAACATATTGACATGAATATATAATCAATAGTACTTACCACTTATTGGATGGAACGGTGTGAATTACTGAATGTGATGAATTTAGTTTGGCTTGTGTATCCTCCGGAAACCCATGCATAGATGTTGAACTCTCATAAGCAAAATGGTCATCTATTTTACCGCTTTCATTCACTTTTTTATTGTTAGCACTTTTTTATAGCCAACTCTCAAGCGTGATCCTTGTTGTATTAGTTACAATATTTCATGCAGGTTCGGTTTGAACCCATCCTTGGCACTATCAAACCAGTATCAAGTACATCTATAATAAACAAAACTATACATTTTTTCAGTTTAATTCAACAATATTAAACTGAATCATAACTGCCAAACTCCTCAATCAAGCTATTATATAAGAAAGAAAATAAAATTATATAACAAATGGCAATCCCATGTTCTGTTTAACTAATGGAAGCCATCAACTAGTACCATATTTAGTAATTTAGTAATACAATTATATGACTACATTTACTATTTTAGGGCTCCGGCTCCCTCATCCTCATTGCACACTGCACCACATTTCCATTTTCCAATACACTAATTAATAGTAATTTTCATAGCCAAAACAAACATAAATATATGTCTGCCCCACAGACAGTTGTTTTATGTCCTCTATGTAACAAGATCGCCATTCTGGAACAACTCAAGGTAAGTATATATAAGCAATTTTATTTCGTCCAACTTGGAATTTTCTCCTAACAGATACTTTCCCTGAATTATCAGTGAGACAATATTAATTGTATATTTTAAGGTGACATATATGATCAGTGACTTGTATGATACCTTTGCATGTAGTTTTTCTACTTCCTCCTTGAATAGCTGAGACTGGAACAATAAACGTGATAAATATCGCTAATGATGATGCAATAATGTAAGTAAGAAAAACAACAATACATAAAAGCTAGCCAGTAGTCCCTAGGAATAGGATATTCCAATTTGAGAATCAACAAAATGATACATACCTTTCTGGTCCTAATGTTGTCGACGCCTCTATCAAGCTGGTGGCCGATTTCTTTAAGCTCCTCCAAAGAAAAATTTCCAAGATTATGTCCAAGAAGCTTCTTGATCATACAACACGCTTGTTGCATACTCAAAAACAAAAGGAAAGGGAACAAACACATTCATAAATACAAGCTAATAACCAACCAGTGGGAATTCTCTAGCAGCTTATCTTCTATGCAATGAAGGTCGCATCGTTCTTTATATGATGCAACTATAATATTAATATCACCAGTTAAACCAATTCTATCCATGTCTATACTAACTTATTAAGAATACAGGACATTAAACCTCAATCAAATGTACTTAATTTATTTCTTTTGTCGTAGTTCATTTCATAATATACATGAACACGGTAATTTTACATATTGTTCAGCAGAATTTATTCAAAATGAAGAAATAAACGAGCAGAGTTATAGACTCACCAAAAGTTTGAGCGGATCAGGATTTGATCCGTCTATAACATCTACAGGTCCGCTAATGCGGAATTGTTCCCAGGATTCAGTATAATACGAACATAATTGCATTAATGCAAATTAGAAGTGCAAAGATTCGAAATTAGAATTGTTACGATAATGCAAAATCCATATATGTCCTAGTGAAATAGATCCATCAAGAAGGCAAAGATATAAGTACCTCTGCAAAGTAACATTTCCCACTTGCTATCAATGGGAGAAGATATTGCCCTTTGACGAATCGAAGAGCAGATCTTTCAGAAGAGAGAGATTGAGCTAGCAGCAGTAAATCGTTGCACAGGAGAGGGCGCAGGCGCGGATGTGAGGAAGGCCACGGCGGGCTGGGTGCGGGAGACGGCGGGACTGGCGGCGAGGGAAAGCTTATTGCGGCTAGAGTAAAAATTTGGGGGAGAATTGTGTTGAGATATTTTTTTTCTCATTGTTAAAAACGTTAAGGTCAAACTCCTGTTTTAAAACCCGATTAATGTGAAAACAAAATTTAAAAAAAAAAATAGGCGCTAACCAACAACGGAAATATAACAATCCAATATAACCGTTGTTGTTCAGCGCATTTCTTTATTAAACAACAATGGTTATACTTACAACAATAGTTACTTGCAAATAGACACCGATTTTGAACTAAAACCGTTATCTAAAGGGGCATTGTTGTTCTACGTTTTTCTTGTAGTGTTGTGTTGTTACTATTGTGAAATTGTTTGTTATTTGATTGTCTTCTCTGTTTTTGTACTTTCTTACTCCCAGGATTACGTCCAGTTTCCCGATGGTGATTTAACAAACATTAATAATATTTTTTGCAGATTTTTCCCATTGCAACTCCATTTTTAACAATTAAGCTGTTTTGACCTCCATTTGTCTACATTTGGTGATCACATATTGTTAAAGCGTAATCCGGTTATTATATAAACTCCAAACGAAAATCTCCTGGAACGTAAATCAACACAAGAAACTTAAAAAACACAGGATGTACATGGTTCGATCCGGAGATCTACGTCCACGGGCTAAGAATGTCACCTGCCGAGGTGTTTCTTTACTATCTCTTTGTGTTTACACGTAATAGTTTTCAGAATACAAAATGCCAACCGTAAATCTGAGTACCATTCTCCTACTTATACTACTCAACTCAAACCCTAACTAACTCCCTACAATCGCGCCTATTATTGTTGCATGGAAGTTGGGAGAAGATCGTGGGGATCTTACTTTCCCTATATACCGCGATTGGGCTGCTCCAGGCTCATGCGCGCTTCTGGGCCGATTGTTGGGCTTATCTTCCTGGGCTCAGTTGCTCGGGTCGGGTTGATCTGGTCCGGGGTGTCAATCCGACCCGAAGTTGTTGGGCCATACCTATCAGATGCCCCCCCACCAGCCGGAGCAAGGAAGGAGCTACGGTTATAAGTAGGGTGAGGTGTAACAGGTGCCGAGTTTGAGCAAGGCAGCGAAGCAGCGAGCAAGATGGATTGTTGTCAATGGCGAGCCGAAGTGCCCCTAGGATCCGAGAATTAGCTGGAGCCGAGATAATCCACCCCTGGAGTGATGGGATCCGCGGGGACCAAACGGACTGTACTGAATGACCCCGAGGTGACAGAGATGACCTAATCCATAGTGAAGTACCCCGGGAGGAGGAAATCGACCGGAGCCGAACTAGAGTACCCCGAGGGCAATAAAGTGGAGCAAAAGCAAACTGTAATGTGGCCGAGGTGAAGGAGACACCGGAGTGCTTTCCAAAACTTCCTGGCCAAGAATGAGGTTGATGTGATTGGCGGCGCCATCATGAGAGAGAGAGGGATGTGAAGTGACGAGTTTTGAGATTTCCAAGGGACCTGTTCCCCACGCGCCTTGGGAACTGTAAAGCGCGTGAGCAGCACGTTCGAATCTGAGACGCAAAATTTGAAAAGGCCAGATCTAAGCCGTTGATTCAAAAATATATATATGACTATGTGCAAGTACACTTCATCTTCCTCATTTGCGATTGCAAGTTTCAGAAAGCGGGAAAAAAAAGAAGAATCATCTGTGCACTTTCTATCCATCCCAAACCAAAATCAAATAAGTATGTCTTCTTCATCGTCTTCTTCTTCAATTAGGGAAGTAGGAACTGAAAAAGCCCCATTAAATGTACCCCCGATACGCTTTATTATTCCAGAAAGACTAGTGAATAGGATGGTGTATAGGGCTGATTTTATGGAGGCCGGCACCTGGGCAGTGGGATTTGGGGAATGTTTGGAAGAGGAATACGAAGTGTCGTTGGTAGCACTGCGGATGACAAGGGTGCAAATAGAAGCCCTGATTCCCTCCTTTTACTTTCCGTTTAACTTAGAGTATATAGTGCCGGAGCCTGGTGACAGGGCCTGTTGCCCGCCGAAGGGCTTCATTAGTGTATACATAGATCCTCTGAGGATAGGGTTAAGATTCCCCCTCTGGAACATTGTTATACAGCTGTTAAGATATTACAATATTTCCCTGAGCCAATTAGCGCCCAATGCCGTGAGGCAAGTAGTGGGGTTTACGGTGGTATGCAAGAATGTCGAGGTAGAACCAAGTGTAGAACTGTTCCGGTATTTCTTCCAACTAAAGGCCTTCGGGAAATCAAAAGGGTGGTACTCCTTCAGCCCCCGGGCCCGGGGTGGTTTCAAAGTACAGAACCCGAGCAAGGTGGAGGGGTGGAAGGAGAAATTTATCTTCGTGAAGACAGACGTGACCCTCCCGAGGTGGAGAAGGGAGGAGGTGTTAGATAATGCCCCGGTGGTGGAACCGGAGGCCGAGGTGGTGGGCCCATTCCGTGCAATGGGGACGTTCAAGACCCTTTGCATCGAGGCGGAGCTGGAGGAGGCAGGATTGACTCATTGAGCCCATACTACTCGGGCGATGCGGAGGGGGTGTCCGCCCGGGGACAAGAGTCGGGAGCTGGGGTTGCCGAGGAGGATAGGAATTCTTATATCTATGTAAGATTGGTGTCTTGTGCAGGACTAACTCCAATTTCTGTATGCAGTGGGATGCTTCGGAAAGGAACCAGCTGGAAGCCCCGCGGTAACTGCGACAGCAAAGATGAAAGGGAAAGCGGCTGAAGTATCCCCCCGGGGGAGGATGTCGCCCAGTCCAAGACCCTCTGTAGGGTCGGAGGAGCGAGTGGTGGCGGCGGGGTCAACCCCCGGGACAAAAAGGAGGGCGGAACCATCCAGGACACCACCGGCGGCGGCCAAAAGACTCCGCACGGAGGAAAGCGCCGAGGTAAAGCGGACATAACTGATCTCCGAGGTGTAACCTGTTCAAGTTAATTGTATGTTACCAGTATTGACCCCGGTATTTTGTTGTGAAGGGGCAAAGGCCCATAAGTCTGCTGGGACTGGAAGGGGCGGACGCCGAGGAGCTGCTGCACTTGGCACGGGGGATTATGGAGCTCGGCCGGAGGAGCGAGAAGGAGGCCAAAGAAGAGCTGGCCGTGGTGGCAAGGGAGCTGCGTGCACGCAACGACAGACTTACTCATGATCTGGCCGAAGCGCGCAAGAGGGCGGCCTTGGTTGAGAATGAGATCGCGCGGTTGCGCGAAGTGGAGGCGGAGGCCGGGGCTCTCCGTGGTGAAACGGCTCAACTGCGGGCGGAGATGAAGGCCCGAGAAGCGGCTGTTGTTGAAGGTCAAGAGGCAATATTGAAAGCATTTGCCGAGAAGTTGTTCCAGACGAGCACATTTCTCGACTTCCAGACCAACTTTGTCGCTATCGGTGATACGGCCACCCGATCGGTATTGTTGGAGCAAATCAAGGAAATCTACCCGAATGTGGATGTTTATCGTCCAGAGTTCGGGTATGACTTCAATGTCGTGGCCGGGGTGGAGGAGGCCTACTATCAAGCCTTAGCGCGCCTCCCGGAGTGGCCCCTCGTGAAGGCCCTAGCAAAGAAGAAAAAGATTTTAAGTGCCGAGGAGATCTCAAGCTGCGAGGTGGACCAAGATCAGGAGTTCTTAGCATTCCGTCGGGGTGAGTTCGTCTCCGAACCCCGAAACAAAGAGCCACCCCCCTGCATGGAGATTGCCGCAGGGGCTGCGGGAAAGGAGGCCGGAACTGTGGGAGACCGACAGGAGGTGGAGCACGAGGTGGAGAGAGAGGGCGATGTGGAGCCCGAGGCCATTGAAGGAACCGAAGAGGGGGAGGTCAGTCGTTCCCCACAAATTTGATACCTATCATAGTATAGTAGATGATAGGAATAACTGTAAATCCGTTGTACAAAACTACTGACAATGTACACTTGTTTTGTTGAATAGAAGTGTGTTTGTTTAATAATTGAATAGCTGTCCAGCGATGTGTTTGAAATCCATCTTTCACACTGACTCTGTTGCCCGATCAGGACATCACGGAGCTGCATAACACGATAAAGAAGCTCATGCAATCGTTAGACTGGTTCCGCGGAGAGAAAGATAACTTGCAAAGGCAAGTAGTGCCGCGGTTGGAGAGACGGGTAGCCGCAGCGGAGAGAAGAGCTAAAGAGGCCGAGGAGGCAAGAGCTAGGGCCGCGGAGAGGGCTAGAGACCAGAAATTAAAGTACTTGTCGAAGGTGGCCAAACTGGACCGCGTCCTTATCCATCAAAGGGAGTACGACCGGATTCTTACAGAGTATGGCCTGCTGACTTTTGAGGAAGTGGAGGAGCGGATCACCGAGATCCAAGGTGAAATTTCGGCACTGATGACGACGGGTTCGGCAGAGTCCGCGGAGCTGATAAGAAAACGAGAGGTGCTGGAGTTACTGCTAAGTATGTATGAAGGATTGAAAGGCCGCGGCAGGTGGCGGCGCACCGCCGAAGAGTACATCGCGAGCTCTAGCCGGGGCCAAGGTACTGCAAAAGCCCCCCGGAAGGGTAAGAAGAAACCGGCGGGAAAAAGTCAAGGGATAGTAATCCAGGAGCCAGCCTCGGTAACTGCAGTCGAGGAAGTGCCCGTGGTTGTCGCGGAGGAGGAAGTCGAGAAGCTGGCTGAGGAGATCGAAGTGATGGACCCCGCGGAGTGGGATCCCGTGAAATGGGCCCAGACGCCGAGGCCAACGTCGCAGCCGAGTCTTCGTGGCAGGGCGAGAGGCGAAGCCCCAAGACAAGTACCAAGAGTGAGTCATCGATGCCAAAGGAGCCGTAGCAGGGAAAGAGCCGGGGCTCAAAGCCGAGAAGCCGCAGGATCCCGGAGGACACGGAGCAGCTCCCAACATGGGTCGCAACGCCGGAGTGCCGAGTACTGGCTCGGGGGCCGAAAATAGATTTTACTCTTTATCGTTGTTAGTATGTATAGAACCTTTTGGCATGTAATCGAAAAATGTAAAAAACCATTTTGGCATGCAAATATGTGTATTTTGAAAGGAAAATAATGAGCTGTTAACTAGAATGCATTATAATTGCCTTAACAGATACTCGGGAGCACCATATGTATAGGGCATAGAATCTCCCCGGACGGATCGGGCGGGAGTTAAAGACCTCTCCGGTTAAACAGGCGAGAGGGAATAGAAGTCCGGGGACCCAATGTGAATCCCCCCGGACGGACCGGGCGAGAGATCAAACTGTCCGAAGACGGTGAATAATAGTAAGACTACGCTAGGGCGTCCCCGTAACGTAGAAGAAAGTACAGTAAGATTCGCAAGTAAAAAACTTTATTCAAGGTGATTGTCGGAACAATTAAAAAATACAAAGAGAAATCACAACGAAAAAGAAATGTTCAAAGAGTGTAAAGATAGGAACGATATTTGGCACTTGGTGTTCATAGATAGAAACGCCTTAAGTTGGTAACATGCCAGCTTCGGGGAATCGGAGCTCCATCAGGATGCGCTAACTGGTAGGACCCGGAGTCGTGCGCAGCGATGATGCGATAAGGACCTTCCCAGGTAGCATGCAATTTCCCCTCGGGGGCAGCCTTGCTGGCTGAGTTGAGCCGGAGTACCAAGTCCCCGACATTAAACTGAGTACCCCGAACCCGGAGGTGGTGATATTGAGCTGCACGTTGCTTACACTTGGCTTGCTGGATGAAAGATTGTTCACAACGATATTCAAGCTCGTCTAAGTTTGTACGGATAGCTTCGTTATTATCCTCGGGATTCAAAGTCACTAGGCGGGGGCTAGGTACGCTGATTTCTACTGGAATGACGGCTTCGGAGCCGTAAGTAAGACTGTAGGAGGTCTCTCCAGTGGAGGTATGCGGCGTAGTGCGGTAGGCCCAAAGAACCTGCGGAAGATTCTCGGCCCAAAGACCCTTAGCGTGATCCAAACGTTTCTTTAAACCCAGAAGGAGTGTGCGATTAGTGACTTCAACTTGACCATTGGCTTGAGGATGAGCTACCGAGGTGAAAATTTGCTTAATGTGGAGCTCCTCGCACCATGACCGGAAGGGATCATTGGCGAACTGTTTGCCGTTGTCTGAAATAATGGTGCTCGGGATGCCAAAGCGACATATAATATTACGCCAGACGAACTTCAAGATGTTCTGACCAGTGATGGCAGTGAGAGGTTCGGCTTCTACCCACTTGGTGAAGTAATCAACAACGACTACAAGAAATTTAAGTCCCCCGGGGCAACTGGAAACGGGCCCACAATATCAATTCCCCATTGGATAAATGGCCAGGCACTTTGTATTCCAGTGAGCTCGGTTTGTAGCAGATGCATTGTTCTAAAAATCGGCCTAGGCGCTAGGCGGCCCTAGGCCGATCCGAATTTTAAGAAAAACGGTTATTTTAGGCGGTCACCGAGTTCGGCGCCGCCTAACCTGATTAGGCGGCGCCTAACCCGCCTAATCCGCCTAACTGCATAATTTTTTTTATTTTTTTATTTTTTTTCTATTTTTTCATAATTTTATAATTTTATTTTTTATTTTTTTTTTTACTTTTTTTATCTTGTCAGTGTGTTTAACTTTAGGTGAGCCCTTTTAAAATTTTAATTTATTTTCACACCCTTAATTTAGTGATTTTCCCTCCACCCACTATTAACTCTTTTAAAATTTGAAGTTGGTGGTGTTTATTTTATTGTTTTTAATATTTTTTGTATGAATTATTTATTTATCAAATAATTAAATTATTCGTCTAAGATGGTGCCGCCTAGGCCCCGTCTAGGCGCCGCCTAGGCGCTAGGCCCCAGTGAACCGACCGACTAGCGCCTAGCGATTTTTAGAACACTGAGCAGATGTTTCACGCGGGAGTGACGTTGACACTTGCCGCACTTGGTCACTAAATCATGGGCATCGTTGAACAAGGTTGGCCAGTAGTACCCCCACCGAAGAATTTTTTTTGGCCAACGTCCTTGAGCCGATATGGCTGGCGCAGGCTCCCTCGTGAATCTCCCGAAGAACCTGATCGGCCTGGGCGGGAGCAAGACACCGAAGATTCGGTTGCAAGTACGACTGTCGATATAAGATTCCGTCGTGGAGTGTGTACTTAGGTGCCTTGAGAACTATCCGCCGAGCTTGCAACTTGTCAGTTGGCAAAGTTCCATCCCGAAGATAATGGACGATGGGGTCATCCAATTGGGACCACGTTCGGTCAAGACGGAGACCGTTGCCTCATGAATTGCCGGATGAAGGGCATCTTCGACTATGATGTCCGGAGACGCATTAGTGAGGACCGCGGAGGCCATTTTGCTGAGAGCGTCAGCTTGAACATTCTGTGTACGTGGCACCTGCTGGATATCAACCGAAGCAAAAGTTGACATAAGTTTAAGCGTCAAAGCGAGATACCTGATCATCGTTTCATCCTTAGCGGTGTAGGTGCCTTTGATCTGATTAGAAACAACCTCGGAGTCCGTGAAGAGCTCGAGGTGGGGGACTGCTAAGGATTCAGCGAGCCGGAGCCCGGCGAGGATTGCCTCGTACTCCGCTTCATTATTAGTTACCTTAAATTTAAACCGAATGACATATTTAATTTCAACGCCCTCGGGGCCAATGAGAAGCACCCCAGCACCACTTCCTCGAGCCGTGGAAGCGCCGTCCACATATAGTTGCCACTTACGGGGTGGAGCTTCAAGGGCAGCAGGGTGAGGACTAGCGTTATCTGCGGAAGATTCTCGATTATCCACTGGTGTCTCGGCCAAAAAATCTGCTAGTGCTTGACCCTTGATAGCTCGGCATGAGAGAAATTGAATATCATACTCTCCTAGCTCGATAACCCACTTAGCGAGGCGCCCTGACACCTCGGGCTTGACAAGAATTTGACGAATGGGGTGATTAGTAAGAACCCTGATTTCACGTCCTTGGAAATAAAGCCGCAAACGCCGGGCCGCCATGACGAGAGCGAGCACTGTCTTCTCCATCGTGGAGTACCGAGTTTCTGCCCCGTGAAGTGCTCGGCTCGCAAAATACACCGGATGTTGCACACCATTGGCCTCGCGTACAAGAGCTGCGCTAATGGCTTCTTCGGCGGAGGCTAAGTATATATAAAGCGGCTCTCCGGAGAGAGGAACGGACAGAGTGGGCAGTTGCTTAATATGATGCTTTAGAGCCTCAAAAGCTTCGGTGCACTGTGGGGTCCACTCAAATAGCTTTGCCTGCCGCAGAATTTTGAAGAATGGGAGTTGACGCTCCGCGCCCTTGGACAAAAAACGGTTTAAGGCCGCCAAACCGCCAGTGAGGCGTTGAACGTCTTTTACTGTCCTCGGTGGTTGCAGGTCTAATACATCTCGAATCTTGGCCGGATTGGCCTGGAGGCCGCGTTGTGAAACCATATAACCGAGAAATTTTTCGGAGCCAACGCCGAAGGTGCATTTTGCTGGATTGAGACGCAAATTATAACGCCGCAAGGTACTCAACGTTTCAATAATATCTTGCACACATGAAGATTGAGAAGTACTTTTTATGACTAGGTCATCAACATAAACCTCAACATTACGACCAATTTGACCTCGGAAAACGCGGTCCATAAGACGCTGGTATGTGGCTCCCGCGTTCTTGAGCCCAAAGGGCATTTTCTTGAAGGCAAAACATCCAAAGTCAGTGATAAATGCCGTTTTGAGGGCATCCTGACGATCCATGTGGATTTGATGGTATCCCTTGTATAAGTCAAAGAAGCAAAGTGCCGCGTGCCCAGTAATGGCTTCGGCCTTTTGGTCGATAGAGGGCAAAGGATAACAATCCTTTGGACAGTGTTTATTAAGATCGGAAAAATCGACACACAATCGCCATGCCCCGCTGGACTTTGTTACCATCACCGGATTAGATAGCCAAGAGGGATAATGAACTTCAAACAAGATGTCTGCATCTAGGAGCTGTTGTACTTCAATTCGAATGGCTGCGTTCCGCTCCGGAGCGAATTTCCTTTGCTTTTGTTGTATAGGTTTGACATTGGGATCGATATTCAACTTGTGAGTTATGACATCCGAAGAAACTCCGGGCATGTCCAAGGGAGACCACGCGAAGACGTCGGAGTATTCCCGCAAGTTCTGAATGATGGCACGGTGTAACCACGGCACATCCACAGCGCCGACGGTTACAGTTTGCTCGGGCTTGGATGGATCAAGCGGCACCTGAACAGTGGTGTCCTCCAGCGATGTACATGAATTAGGTATGAGAGCCGAGGTTGTTACCTGAAACTGCTGCTTTGGAGGAACCTTTGCTGCCTTTTTGAGTGCGACGTATATGCACTCCTTAGAAACCCGCTGACTGCCGCGGATAGCCACCTCGCCATGTGATGTAGGGAATTTCAGTGCAAGGTGATATGTGGAGCATATGGCTCTTGCTGGGGTAAGCCAGTCCCGACCCAGAATCATGTTGTACGGGGACGGAGAGTTAACCACGTAAAAATCCACAAAAATGGTTTTTATCGCCGGATAAGTTCCAAGAGATGCCGGGAGATTAATAACTCCTTCAGGCTGGACTTCACCCTGGGTGAAGTTCTGTAGCGGCCCGGGGGCTGGTCGGAGCTGCTCACGAGGAATCCCCATTTTTTGAAAACAGTCGGTGAATATGACACTAACTGCGGCTCCATCGTCTACAAAGACCCGCTTTACTGTAACATTGGCCACGGCCATGTCAATGACGATGGCGTCAGTATGAGGGGTAAGCTCGGGAACAGGATCTCTGTCTGTAAAACTGATGGTCTCAGATTGGTGGAGGCGTTTGTGACGCGGCTCCTCGGGAGGAGGACGACATGCCTCTGCCTTCAAGGCATTCCGAGAAGCCCCGGTGGGGAGGGCTCCATAAATCACGTTTATGACATGGGTAGGCGGATTGTCTCCGGGTCCTCCCGGAGGAGGCGGTGGTGGCAAAAAGTGGGGTTGCTGACGATTTCCGTGGTCCTGCCGTGCATAGTTGTTTGGCCCCTGCCTGTTATTCTGTCATTGTGGCCTGTTTTGACGTGAACCACGATCATTATAGCTTCCACGGTTTTGTTACGAACCTCCATTCTGGCTTGACCGAGGCCTGTCGTCAGTCCGAGCAACGTATTGTTGCAAGAAACCTTTCTTTAGACAATCTTCAATTTCCTTGCCGAGCTCTCGACACTCCTCTGTCTCATGTCCATGATCATGGTGGTACGCGCACCATTTTTCGCGGATTCGCTTTTCGGCTGGAGCAGTCATCCGCGGACATGGCCGCAGATCGTTCTTGTGAACAGAAAGAATTTCGGCCCATGATTTTGTAAGCAGGGTGAGTTGTGGAATATCTCCTCGAGGTTCTGGACGTCCCCGGTTTAGACGAGAGAAGGCACTAGGTCGCGTACTGGGCCCCGTTGGTGCCCTATCGGGCTGCCGTTTGCTAGCATGCTTCTCACGCTTACGGCGAGTCTGCTCCTCGGCCTTAGCATATCGGCACACAGTGTTAAACAAAGCCCGGGTTGTGACTGGAGGGTTCCGAACCAACTCGGTTTAGAGCGGTCCGGGATGAAGGCCATTCATGAAGGCATTGATGATAACATCATCCGACCGGCTCCCCACTTTAAGACTCTCCGCTGTAAAGCGATCAAGAAATTGGGTAACGGTTTCTCCATCCCGTTGTTCCATATTCATGAGGTCGGCCAAAGTGGCCATGGGCTTTGCCCGCGTATGAAAACGCGCCCAAAACTGCTCGGCAAGATCGCGAAAAGAAGTAACGCTACCCCGTGGTAGAGAGTCAAACCAAAGTCTGGCCTCGTCCTGGAGATACTCAGGAAACACCTTGCACAGATGATGAGGAGTGTAGTTGCGGTTGAACATAGCGTACTTAAAGGCGTTCAGGAAATTACTCGGATCCCCAGTGCCGTTGTATACAGCCATTGGGGGGAGTTTGAAACCATCAGGGAGTGGGGCCGCAAGAATCTCATCCGAGAATGGGGTGATAATTTCCCCGTTAGCATCAACGCCCAAAACCTTGTCGAGCTCCGCTGCGAATTGGGCCTGCTCTTGTTCCACAGGATCCAGCATACGAGATGGGTCAAGACGAGGACGCTTCGGAACGTCAGCAGGTCGGCGGCGATGTGCATCGTCACAAACGTCTCGGGGCCTCGACCCATTAGAGCTGCGATTATCCACCGGAGAAACTGTCCTTTGTCTCCGGCGTTCAAGTCTCGCTCGATGAGGGGGATCCTCATCCAAGTCACGCGATGAGTCCCGAGGTGGATTTCTTACTCGTTCAGCGCCATTGTTGGCACGCTCACCGGAGTGTACGCGACGGTTATTCCATTCTTGGAACAAAGCAGCGTGCTCCTGAAGGAAGGCCTGCTGCACATGCGACAGCTCGGGGGCTGGCGGGGGATTAACTTGCGCTGGGTCATCAGTTGGAGGGTGATTCGGAATACTAGCATGCTCCGCGGGCGGATTCTGGTTCCGTTGGCGGGGCGGCAGAATCTGGTCCACAGGGGGATCACGGCGGGACCGGGTAGGATTAGTGGACCTACGAGTATTCACCATTGCAAATGTGAGGAAAAACTAGGGTTTTCTTGCTATCGTTCCCACAGACGGCGCCAATTGTTAAAGCGTAATCCGGTTATTATATAAACTCCAAATGAAAATCTCCTGGAACGTAAATCAACGCAAGAAACTTAAAAAACACAGGATGTACGTGGTTCGATCCGGAGATCTACGTCCACGGGCTAAGAATGTCACCTGCCGAGGTGTTTCTTTACTATCTCTTTGTGTTTACACGTAATAGTTTTCAGAATACAAAATGCCAACCCTAAATATGAGTACCATTCTCCTACTTATACTACTCAACTCAAACCCTAACTAACTCCCTACAATCGCGCCTATTATTGTTGCATGGAAGTTGGGAGAAGATCGTGGGGATCTTACTTTCCCTATATACCGCGATTGGGCTGCTCCAGGCTCATGCGCGCTTCTGGGCCGGTTGTTGGGCTTATCTTCCTGGGCTCAGTTGCTCGGGTCGGGTTGATCTGGTACGGGGTGTCAATCCGACCCGAAGTTGCTGGGCCATACCTATCACATATACTTCCTTCCAATGATGACACAAAGGCCACATGATCCAGATGATAGGCATCATCTAGCAATTCTCCATGCATGGTGCGAATACAACCCCTCAATCGCACCTCACTTCTCTCAAATTCTCAAAAGAGATGGAAACACGCCTTCAATATCACTATCTGCCTTGTCAAATTCCTTTGCTGTGCAACCGTTCTGCTGGAGGCCTTGAAAACTTAGAGGCAAAATGCTAACTGAACAGGAGACGAAGGACTGAGACAAACGCGGAAGAAGTGAGGAACTATATCCCTTGGCAATTGCAGAGAGAATCGCAGAGAATTTCCTAGATAGAAAAACAAAAAGAAATCGGAAAGAGTGTGTGGGAAATCACATAGAGAGAGAGAAAAGGATTTCAATTTTCTCTTTTTGTTTTTTCCTATTTTTAATAGATGAAAACCGGTAATATAGGTAACTTATATAGGGAGAGAGAATAACTTTTTGATCTAACGGTTAAGATTAGGTAAGTCATAATCTAATGATAAATAATAGTTCAGGTGCACCAAAGTTTGGACTCATAAATAAAATTTAAAAGATATATATACTAAACTAACCTCAAAAATTAAAATTCATTAAGGATATAATAGACAAATCAAATTTTGTAAAAAACAACTTATAGTTTTATAATAGAAGTAGATTTTATACAATTTTTCTTGTTGAAGCCAAACGCAATATGAAATTTAGACATACTATTGATAACTCACGTTTTTCCACGGTCCGGATCCTGTATCCCACTTTATCAACATACTATAAAATTGAAACCTACAATATAAAATATGAATCTTAAACCAATAAATTATGAATCCTGGACTATGAACCTTAAAACCATAAATCATAAACTGTGAATCAATAAGATCCCTCTTTTAGAATCCCGATCTAACTCCACTAACTCTGCCTAAACCTTGCTTAATTAACTCTACCCAAACCCCAATTAGGCATGAGACCTTAGTATTCCGCTTGACTTGCGCCTAACGACTTTTAGAACATTAAATATACCGAGATTCTAAAAATTGAACCGTGGATCATAAACCTTAAACCCGAACATAAACGTAGACATGTATTGTGAATTCTGAAATGACAGGATCCCATCTTGTTTCCCCAATGCCCAAGGCGAAGCAATAACATTAATGGAACACATTTTAAATCAAATTGCAATCTACAAAAGATTTTTTCTTTATGTTCTTCTTCACCGGTTTTCCCCATAAACAGCTTTGTATACTGAGTATACACTTAATAAAACCAATCATCTTCAACAATTGTGTTCCCACTCCCAATCTACACGGTTTCAAGAATCTAAACAGTCAATTTGCTTCTGTTAAAATTCGAAGAACAAAAGAGTTAGGGGTTTATAACCTATACAACCACAAAAAAATGAACTTTGAACTTCTTTATAACATTTTACTTCAGAACAAAATCTTCACACAAATGCTTGAATGTATGGTTAGAGGAGTAGCAGCCTCCAACTTTTTCACAGATACCCCTATAGCTCCATTTTCGACATCCCTGAAAGCACGATCTTTATAAGAATCGGATGAAGAACAGGCATACCGTTTCAAGAAACACGGCCAGAAGGACCAAGAAATTACCGTTTTGTCCCATGCTAATGGAAGGATCAGGATCAAATCCCATTTGGAGAATACCTTGGAGCTCACTATTATTCCATATATGCTGCAGCAAATGACATAAATTAGCCTACTAACAAGAAAAGTCTAACCAAATCAACTGATGTTGTGTTTGGATTGAAGTATTTGAGGATGGTATTTGATGTCCATCAATTACATTTCAGACAAATTTTTTGAAATAATTTAGGGTTTGTTTTAGTTTGAGGGATTTGGGGGTCTCACCTCAAAAATTATTCAGAATAGAAGTGACGGATTTCAAATCCACTTTAATCCAAATAAGCACCAATGGATTTGTTACTGTGGATTCCAAACCCAACCTTAAATACTTCAACGCAAACAGAGCCTATGCGTTTTTAAGTTCCACTATAATTTGATTGGACTTGGACACTAATTCATTTGAAGTCCGTGCAGTTCAATCCAAACACCAAACAAATTCGTCTTTATGTTACCTGGGGCAATGAATGAAATGGTGAAGCAGTGCTGCTTGGGGCACCATTGAAGGATCCTTGGGGAAATCCAGGGAAAGGATGGGCAGAATTTAATCCCGGGGCTATTCCAAGTGAGGGTACATTGTTTCCGCGCAATTGAAGAATCTAAATGAGACACAGAAATTAATTACATTTTGATACTCAAGAACACAAGTTCAAGAATGTTGGAGCAAGTGAAGATTTCTCACATCTTTGGATAAAATCCTGTCTAAATCCACATTGAGCTCTGGATTTACCGTTGCAAGTTTCATCGATAAAAACTGCAAACAAAATTCTTTTGTGAGAAAAGCTAAAGATCAACAACTACAGTAACAAGCCTATTCAATCATCAAATGATAAGAACCGTCCCTAGTCCTCTTTCTGGTTCATAAAGTGGAAACATATTTTTTTATTGCTTAAGTAATCATCTTGATAGCACACGCAATTGTTTGCCAATAAAAATGCAATGGCTCCAGATATCTATTTATCGGCTTATCATTCACAGACAACAATGAAGAAACACAAGAAACGTCCCGTTTCATTAATGCAGAGCTTGTCCTCATCGTGTATACCGATCCATAGCTCTAATGATGATAGAAGAACTATTTTTCAGCCAAAAGATAAACGATTTGATCAACATTATTTCTCATTCTACAAAAGACCTAGCCAAGATTCTCTATAGCTAATCGAAAAACATACCTCAACCTGTTGTTGGAGTGATTGAACATAGTTGATTATCTCATCCAGCATCATTGCTTTCCCAGTAATCTTGAAAATCAAAAATTTCCAAAAAGTAGTTAGAATTTATATTGGATTCAAATATATACCAGAAGTTAAACTGAAAAACACCAGCAACCTTATTGCAGCCAGGAACCAGTTCTTGAAGCAATCTCATTCTCTCACTAATCCTCTCTCTTCTGACCTGCATCCAAACAGTTTACCGAACTTATATTTATAAACACAAGCAGAAACTTTGCCCCTTAATTCTTGGCTTCAAACAGAAAAATTACCCTTTCTGCAAGGCTGTGACTGTTAGTTGCCTGGCCCCTTTTAGCTCTCATATGAATGTAATTTTCTTTAGAAGGCTCTGCATCATTGGAATTTTCCTTTGCTTGTTTAGATGCTTGCTTACTTCGAGAGTTTTGACCGACATTTTTTTCGAGTTTCTGTTTCTTTTCATCATCTTCTTTAGGGAATTCAGATGTATCTCCAGAGGCATCCTTCTGCTGTTCTTGTTCACGATTCTATATGATCACAACGGAGCCAATTAAAATTACACTACATTAGTCTTATGAAAACACGCACACACACAGGGAGAGATTACAGAAAGGAAGTTACCGTAGGAGAAGCTCCTTGGGGGACTTCCCTCTTCCTCTTTCCATAGGATGATGTCCCTAATATGCCATCTCCGGAATTTTGGCAATGATCTCTCTGTATTCCAAGCCCTTTCTTCTGGGCAAGATTTGGGTGAGAAGCTGATTCAGCATTGTGGCCAAAAGAAGTTACCATATCTGAGAAGTTTCCACTACCAAAACCAGGAATTCTTGGAATCATTTCAACAAGACCTGAAGAATCAGATGGAAACTGAACCAAATGGGAAGAGCTTCCCATTGTCTGATTCTCTAACATAACTGAGCAGTGCGGATTAGCAAACTCATTCTGGGAAACCATGGTGGAATTCCCAAATTGCCCACTTTGATTTAGCGAAACAATTGGATCCCAATTGGAACCATAGAACATGGATTCTGAGCACATTGTCACTCCTGAAATTTTGTCAGAAGGACGACAATTCATGCCCCTCTGCTGGAAAACTCTATCCCCGTTCTCCTCAGAGCCCATTATCAACCAAGAATTCGAAACCCCAGAATTTGGATCACCTCTAGTTATAGAGTTCCACAATAAATTTTAACAAAACAATAGATTTATTCTAAGTGGAGGTGAAGGTGAAATAGGGTTTTGACCAAGAAGAATAGGGGGTAATTTCTTGCAGGACTCAACAAGGAACAAATGAACTTTGCAGCTTTATAGCACAGAGAGGAAAGTTAAAGAGAAAAAGTAAAACCTCATTGCGGCATCCCAATTACAGGCACAAAGGAAAAGGTGAAAAATCCAATGTACCAGAGCAGAATATCAGCATTTCACCAGCTAATACGCCTCCCTCATTCAAGATCAAGCACTACTCTAATGTGGGGGGAAAAAAGTAAATTCCCCAAGGACAAGAAAGTATGAATCTTTCAGAGCTTAAAGACAATGGAGAACTGCAGGGGATTGGCTAAGTTACAGCTCACAGACTATTGTAAGAAAAGCAGATTCCCTTTTTCCTATTTGCTTAAATGAATATCACACATCACATCCTACCAGAATTTAAAACAATGAACTGATCTAGAGATGTGATTAAGTCTAAACTAAAAGGGAATAGTTCAAAATTTTATGATTAAATAAGGTCCTAATTGAGGGGAGAGAGAATTCCGCGGGTGATGGAATTGAAGATTTGACCAGAACTATGAACCCCACAGGAATCTGAGAAAGGCAAAATGGAGAGGACCCTTTTGTGATATTCTGGAAATGTGCAGCTAAATTGTGCAGAAAGCACCAAATTCCACTTTGTAATATAAACAAACAGGTTGTGGGCAGAGTTTCAGAGAGTACATTTATACTGGGCTTATCATTGCTGTCAACAGCATCGAATGCTTGCTTAAGTTCTACAAGAAAAAAGACCAAATTTCACTACTTGCACAACCAGCAAAGGAGTTTCCCACTTTATATACTATCAAAGACAAACATATATTCAAAGACTATAAAAATAATGGGTCCTTCTATAATACAACTAGTGTATTAATATACCTAATCATGACAACTCTTGGATCTTCTTAATGCAATCTTAGCCATTAAATTATTTAACCACTTACCTATTCAATAGGTATCAAGATTCTAATAACTTAAACAAATAATGTTTTATTATTATTAGTAGTAGTATTTCATATTTTACTTCTTAATTTTATATTCAATTAAATAATCATAGGATTTTAATAAACTATTTTCATTCATTTAATATTTTTTAAGATATTAATTATTTTGAAAGTTAAAAATATTTACTACACGGTTAATATTTACTTGAAAAGTATTTTTATTTTGTAATTTTGATTAATTTAAATAAGTAAGGTATTAATTACTTTGAGAAGTATAAGTATTTATTATGTGCTTTATATTTACTGAAAAATATTTTTAATTTTGTAATTTTTGTTAATTTGAATAAGATCTAGTTTACGGATTGAATAATTTTATACATATATTTCTTTTATAAAAA